>CM075689.1:7725688-8190688 GCA_037954015.1 Psophocarpus tetragonolobus
AAAAATAGATTTTAAACATCCCAAAGGGGTGTATATGGAGTAGTTTGTAACAATTGGATGATTTTGCAGAGGTCTAGTTTTGGTAGTTTCTTTGAACACTCATTCATTTACTATTCACATCCCCACAACATTTAAAATTATTAGAAAACCCCCAACCTACTCGTACCATGTTTTAACTTACCAAATCAACTGATCTAGGATATATATTTTAAGTTGTTCTGAACCAGTTGATTGAAATGTCTTGAAATGTATATTCCGAATCAACTAACCTAGAATACATTATGTAATTATGGATCAACTGATCCGGAATGTAATAGTAGGACATGAGCAATTGTATTCTAAATCAACCAAATCAGAAAGCAAAGTATTAATATCCTATATCAATTGATTTAGAACATAAATATGGTATACACTTCTAGACGAGTCAACCTATAATATAATTGGCACGCCCTACTATTACATTCTAGATCACCTAATCCATAATTAACATAATGTATTCAAGATAAGCTTATCTAAATACAAATTTTAGGTATTCTAGATCAATTGATCTATAACACCTTAAAATTTATATTTCGAATTAGTTAATCTGGAATGCACACGAGTATATGTTGGGGTTTTTCGGTTATTTTAAACGTTGTGTGAGTGTCAACAGAAAATTAAGGGGTGCTAAAAGAAATTGCCCTAGTTTTAGAAGGATAATTGGCTACAAAGAGGTGACGACAACAATACCCTTGCTTGTATTCTTTTTCAGACAATAAATTATAATTGGTTAATAAGTTAGGATATTGCAAAAGAGATAGAAAAGTATGAAAACTATCTTGGGCAAAAGATGTCTGAAATGGGAATTGCATATGCTCAAAGAGTTTCAACAAACTATTAATCAAGTCTTACTATGTCATGGAACCAGTGACAAATACAATTGGGTAATAAACATAGAAACTTAGTTCTAAGTGCTTACATAATCATTATTGGTGGCCAACAAAGCAAGATTATTGAGGTGTTTAAACTTTTTTAGTGGTAAATGTTCCCTAAAAAACCTCTATGCATTTGCTTGGAAATTATCCCATGAACATATTCAAGTTAGGGATAATCTACAAGGAAGGGGAATAATTATGGTTAATGGTAATGCATTATACTTGCATGGTTGTCTCTATATTGAATCTATTAAACTCTTATTTTTTGGTTATCAACTTGCATATTCACTTTGGCAAAAGATATATGCATAGATGAGAATATTCCAACCACTATAGCTAGAATCAACACATTTTATGCAACACTTGTGTTTATGCAACACTTGTGTTATGGACAAAGTTAGAAGAATTTGGATAATTATGTGAATGGCCATAATATGGACACTTTGGTTGCAAAGGAATGAAGTAATCTTCAAAGTGATTTGCAAAAGACAATCAAGTTAATTCAACTAAGTGTTTGAACTTGGATCAAATAAAAATATAATCCATTTGTATTCTTAGTCTACAAATGTCAGACTCAACTTATGCTTTCATTAAAAGTATTAGGTAGATGACTAGTTTGTAATTCCTTGTGGTCATTTTGTCTACGTGTTGTTTTTATTGGTTGTTGATTAGGAAGTGCATAACAACTAACACCATTTGCATTTGTGATGAGGTAGTAGTTATATGCTTTAGTCTTTATTTGTATTTGTAATGCCCTTCTACCTCAAACACAGAAGAAATGTATAAATAAAGAAAATATCACATGTTAAAAAACCTAAGCTAAACTCTACATATGTACTTATCACTATTTGTAATTAATATATCCATTTTGCTTTAGAGATGTCTTGTATTCATTTAGAAAAGACAAAATCAAACGAGCAAAGATATGAAGTGGAAACGGAGTGAAAAGAAATATGTTTAGTATATCAAAAGGCGTGAACCACCTCGATAAAAGTGATTAAACAACTTTCATGATTATTCACTACAACAAAGTTGTTTTAGAAATCAACTAACTCACAAAAAAAACAGATAAAGTGCTATATCATATCAAGTGTGATAGTTGGTGAAAAATGTTTTGAAGAAAATGCTTCGTATGCAACTTTACAAGCTTCTAATAGAACTACTGAAAATTTGAAGGAATAAAATATTGCATTATGAATATTTTTAAATTATGAGTGTCATTTTTCCTCTATAAAGTCCTGTTTCCAAAACTCTCTCAACATTTGTGTATCGTAAGAGTTGAACTAGAACTTCATTGTGTAACGTCATTTTTTATATTAATAACCCATAATAAAGATAGTAAAGAATTACAAAGATAATTAATTTTATATTAAAATAAGGTGAATAAATACATGAATCCTTATAAAAAAACAAAATATAATTCTCAAAATTGGGTCTCTCTAAAAAAAAAAATACAACAGAAAACAAAAATAATTATAAAAAAATCATTATAAAATAGTTACAAATCAATACTAAAAGGAAATTTTAGTTAATAAGAAATTCAATCTTCAAGCCTCCTTCGATTCCAAAAACTTCTCCCTTTGGGCTCTTAAAACAACACTTTTAATTAGATAGAAATCTCAGTAAATAAAACAAATTTAAAAAAGGTTCGCAAATAATGTTATTCTCAGTCCTGCAGAATCTGAAAAAATCAACCATAGTAGCCGCGATTTAAAAATATAGTTCATGCTCATAAAAATATAATTAATTCTAAATAATCTCTAATAATTCATGCATGATAAGTAAAATATTATCTATTCAATACTAAATGCTGACACGTATAATCACAACATAACATAGTGATACTCATGACCACTCATTCTCACTCAACGGTTCCAAGAACTAAGTTTTCAATAAATTCGTCAAAAGGTTTATAAGCTCATATTCCATACAATGATGTCTCATTGTGTTCCTCACACTATTATGGAGGTACCCAAAATCTCTTCCCCCTCCTAGATGGAGGTATCTAAAACCCCTTTCCCATATTAAATGAAGGTATCTCCATATCAGATGGAGACATAATAAATTCCTATTATAAATGAAGTATCTCAAGCAAGACAATTTCTAAAATAATTTTAAAAACACTATGCATAAATTAAAGAGTTGAAACGCTAAAAATCATATTATTCAAGAAGTATACTATGGAGGTTTAGAGAAATTTTTTACTTACCTCTGGGAGCAAGATCCCATAACTTAGTTGGTTTTCTTATGTTCTTTTATCCCTCATTCAGAACCTTTTGAATAGTCAACTAATTTATAATTCTCTAAGGGAACTACTTAACTCTCTATACACAATAGCTTAAGGTTGATTTTCCTCTTTCTATATTTTCTTTTTGATAAAAAAAGTAGTTTTTACTGTTTAAATTCAAAATGATATCAAATCTTTATTTATTTTATCTTATTTATATTTTAAAGGAAAGATTATCTTAAAGTAATTTATTTCTCTGAATAGTTTAACATTTTAATTATGTGATTAATTATCATCTAATTATTATATTTATTTTTCTTTTATTATCTTGAATATGATATATGACTAAATAAAATATATCATCATCTTATCTAAATTTCATATTATAGATATATTCAGATAAAATATGATAAATACTCATATAATTAATGAAGATCACAAATTAAAATATAATAACTATTTTATCTAAACTATAATAATTATTTTTTAATAAAATTAACTTCTAATCTTTTAATTTGAATATAGATTCTATTATGTTTTATTTTTAATAGTTTCTTTATTTGAATCATATAACAACTTAATATTATTATTTATTAGGTAACTAAATTATTATACATCTAGATAATAGTTATTTATTATGTGAGATAATTTTTATTTTAAAAATTTGAGGATGTTGCACATTGTATATTCATCTTTAAGACATATATAGAATAACCTTTTGAGCCTTTTGTTTGTAAATCGGTAAAATACTTGGGACATTAGCTTAAAGAGACTAATGAAAAAATATTTGGGGATAAGCTTAAAAAGTTTGAAAAATACTATTTATACGTTAGTAAAGATAGTAAAATAATAGTAGTTGACAAGAAATTGAATGCAACATTTAAGTTAAGATGAACCATTATAAAAATATTATACTAATCTTGAATTGTAAAATTGTGCTCTCAAAAAATTGTTATAAAAACATTTTTTTAGAAAATTACATGTCTTATCTCTTTCCTTTATAAAAGTGTTTTTAAACTCTATTAAACACAAACACATATGATTTCAAAAGTTATGCCAAAATTTTGAATTCCTTCTTGTGATTTATCGTAGACTTACAAATTCTTTACAATTCTCTACGAAGTGTCATAAGGGTGCAATTAAACCCAAGATAATAACTTCTAACAATAAACCCAAGATAATAATGTAGTAAAAATATTACTGGTTATTAGAATTTGGACTATAATAATGTAGTAAGGATTTAGGAGTTGTAACTATCACTGTATTGCAGCAAAGCAAATTAAACCTACTAACTTTGAATGAAGAAATTTCTTTTTGTTTTATAAATTAAATTATACCTGTATAATTTTAGTTATACAGGTTTCAATTGTGCTAATTAGCCCATTAAGTATCACAAGAAAGTGTGATTTTAATAATTGTAATATTTAATTACACAATGCAATTTTTATCTCTTAATGGGATTAAAATGAGCTTTTTGACATAAAATAGCATAATTGTAATATTTAAAAGATCAAAATTACTTAATTGCAATACTTAAAGAAATCAAAACGTAAAAGATTGATTGATGCGTGAAAAACTAAAAAATCTTATATTTACCATATCTAAGAGATGTAATTAACATAATTGAAATATGAAAACTTAAAAATTAAATATGATGAAAAGGTGTAATGAAGACTTTATTAATCATAGAGGTAGTTGTAGATGTCATTATTTGGCAGTAGAAACTAGAGGATTATTTGTTTTTTTTTTTTTTTTTTCTACATGACGGATAACTCTTTTTGAGGAAAAATCTGTGGGCTCGTACCGCGTTTGCCAAGACAATTTTGAGAAAACGTGCCACGTGCGCTTTTGTTGACCTCAACCTCAAAGCATGGTCGTGTTATAAACAGAACGCGACGTCGTATCCTCTCCCCAAACACAGCTCTAAAATACCCACTTAGCAAATCATGTGTTTTCCTTTTCTTCTATCTGAGGACGGCGAAAACAACACCAGCAACCTTTACATGGTTTCACTTGCGACCTAGATTACGTGCTTAGATCCATTCGATTCACTCCTTTTTCTTTCTTCAAAACATTTTCAGTTCGACGCAGATAATATCATTGTTTCCCACTCCCTTTGTTTCCTCGAGGCATGATTTATTCAAGGATTGCGCGCTCCCTGTCGCGCTCGTCTCGTGCTATAGTACGCTTTCGTTTTCCTTTCAATTCAATTTTCATTTTCTTACACGAGAAACCAAAAAGGTGCTAACTTCGATGCTGTTTTTTTATTTGAGTGATAGAATTTATTGCACGGTGATGGAAAATTAGGAAACTATATCGGAGTGCCTCGGTCGAACGTGTTTTCCGACGGAGCGGAGAGGGTGTTAGGGTTTGTTAGGGGCTACGTGTCTTCTGCCAGAGCTCGCAGCAATGGCTTCGTTTCCTATTTGCCTGATTTTAAATCTGTTGCCGCAAACCCTAGAATTCGCCGATTGTTCTCCAGCGAAGCCCCAAAGAAGAAGAGTGAGTTTTTGGGTTATGTTGTGTGTTTAGTATGTGACTGAAGATGCTACGATTAATTTTGGCAGCTGAACTTGGGTTTTTCTCGTTTGGTTTTGGCATACTGTGCTGCTGTTTATTTAGTGTTTTGATTGGTGTTTGTCGGTTTTGGCAGATTATGAGAACTTTTATCCCAAGGAAAAGAAAGACGTTCCGAAGGGAAATGACAAAAAATATGAGTCCAAAGGTAAAAGAAGATTTTTTTTGGTACCCTACTGTTTTCTGAATTATGAAACTATCATGGAAAATTGTTTGAAGATGTTGGTCGTAACTAGTGTGATGAGTAAAGTGGAGAGATGTCTTCCTTTTAATTTAAATGTTATACTAAGGTTGTGCATGATAGTTGATTAACATGTTTTGGTTTGTACATGATTGAGGGAGGTTTTTGTTAGTCTTTACTTGCTATGATTATATATGTGAGTTTCTGTCAATTTGTAACTTGTCGAGTTGGTTTCCTTGTGTTTTGTCCTATTAGATGTTTCTACCATTAAACTATTCTTTATTGCATTTAATGCCTGAACTTCCTTTATGATGGGAAGATGGAGAATCAGATAAGAGTCAATTCTTCTTGCCTACAGCCAGTGTTCTATTTTCTGTTGAGATCAAACTTTAATGACAACTTTACTGTGGATGAGGCATTTTGAGTTTGGAAACTTAAGCTCAAATCCCGAAATATGCTCTTTCCCCTCACTTTCTGAGTGGGCTGTAATGATTTACTTGGTGATTTGAATGTTTTTTTTCAAGGAAGTAATCATATATCTGTATTCCAGTTTATGAAAAGGGGTACCACTAACAATTTTTTATGCATGAATTCTTTTAACTTCAGATAACTCAAACACAAACACAGATGATCATGGAAATTTTCAGGAAGCTTTCATGAAGCAAGTTCAAAATCTAATTACCCCATTATTGGTGATGGGGTTATTTCTTACAACCTTTTCTTTTGGTCCTCGCGAACAGCAGCAGGTAAGCACAAATTTTTTGGATTACATCCTTATTTTGATATGCTTATGTGGGTGAAGTTGGGGTGAGAACTTAATATTTGAATATCTGCAGTCCATGTGATGAAAATGAATACAATGGTTTCAAACACTTGACTGTTTGATTGCACGCTTACCTTGATGATTCTCTTGATGAAGAAGGGGAATTGAATTATGAGATGATGATGAAAAATAAGACTTGAGTTCTGTAATATGTAGTATACTACTATATTTGCTGAAAACTTCATCTAGTGCTCTTGAAAGTATTGCCCTTTGGTATATATTCTTCTTGCTACCTGTGTGCGTGCACATGCTTGTGTGATATACACTACACCCCATTCCCCCACTTTTAGAAGTATTTTTATATTAATCTTTAAAATTTAACTGATGCTAGTAATTCTTTCGCCACTGCTTGGCTGGTTTTATAAATGGAATTGTGGACTTATCTGTGAGAGGAACTGTGTGATGCTGTAATTGACTGCTAAGCTTGTAGCTCCATTAAACAAGAGTTCTCTTAGGATAGGCTTTTATACCCCATTTTAGCATATGGTTTCAAGTCTTAAACTAACTTGGTTTTTGAACAAAGCTTGATATTTTTCTATATCTTTCTTGACCAGAAGGTGTCTATGCATTATATTTAGCATGTGAATTCAAAGATGTGCCTTTTGGCAACAAGATACCTGTTTATTGGTGCCTGGCTTTATGGTGCCTCTTATTTCATTGTTATCACCTTTCTGACATGGACCAGAATTTTATTCTCTGCAGATTAGCTTTCAGGAGTTTAAAAACAAGCTTTTGGAACCAGGATTAGTAGATCATATTGTTGTCTCAAATAAATCAGTTGCCAAAGTATATGTAAGGAACTCTCCCCTCAACCAAACAGATACTGAAGTAGTCCAAGGGACCCTGCCTGCAAAGGGATCCGGAGGCCAGTATAAATATTATTTCAATATTGGAAGTGTTGAGTCTTTTGAGGAGAAGCTAGAGGAAGCACAAGAAGCTCTAGGCATTGACTCTCATGATTTTGTGCCTGTAACATATTATTCAGAAATGGTTTGGTACATGGAATTGATGAAATCTATTCCAACATTGTTGCTTTTGGGAACTCTCTGGTACATGGGAAAGAGGATGCAAGATAGACTTGGTGACTTTGGTGGTGGTGGTGGTGGTAAGGGTGCCCGTGGAATATTTAACATAGGAAAAGCCCATGTTACTAAAGTAGACAAAAATGCGAAAAACAAGGTTGGGATATTTCTTTTTCTTCTATCAATGCGATGGCCACTGTTGTGTTTGTTTTTAGTGGCATGTTCTCCATGTGCCATTGTTACATTTATGGTTTTAATTATTTCCAGTGCTTTTGAATAGCTTGACAATAAGTTCATTAATAGACATTTTTTTTCTTTTGTTTCATTTTGTTCAGGTCTATTTTAAAGATGTTGCTGGCTGTGACGAGGCAAAGCAAGAAATTATAGAGTTTGTTCACTTCCTCAAGAACCCAAAGAAATATGAAGAACTTGGTGCAAAAATTCCAAAAGGTGCTCTCTTGGTTGGTCCTCCAGGCACAGGAAAAACCCTTTTAGCAAAAGCAACTGCAGGGGAGTCTGGTGTGCCATTTCTTTCTATATCTGGTTCTGATTTCATGGAAATGTTTGTTGGTGTTGGACCATCTAGGGTGAGAAGCTTGTTTCAGGAAGCAAGACAGTGTGCACCTAGTATAGTATTTATTGATGAAATTGATGCAATTGGTCGAGCAAGGGGGCGTGGTGGTTTTTCTGGTGCAAATGATGAGCGTGAAAGTACATTAAATCAATTGTTGGTGGAGATGGATGGTTTTGGTACCACTGCTGGAGTTGTTGTATTGGCAGGAACAAATAGGCCCGATATCTTAGACAAAGCTCTTCTTAGGCCAGGGCGATTTGACCGCCAGATAACAATTGACAAACCTGATATTAAAGGTCGTGACCAGATATTTCAGATCTACTTGAAGAAGATCAAACTTGACCATGAGCCTTCATATTATTCTCAAAGGCTTGCAGCTCTTACACCTGGATTTGCTGGAGCAGACATTGCTAATGTCTGCAATGAAGCTGCTCTGATTGCTGCAAGAAGTGAAGGAACACAAGTCACAATGGAACATTTTGAGGCAGCTATTGACAGGATCATTGGTGGTTTAGAAAAGAGGAACAAGGTATCTCTTTTTATGTTTTATATTACTATTAGTTAGCTTGTGTGATGGAAGGGATGGAGCTGGGGGTTTTAGTTTATAAAGATAAGGATTCTGCACATCATAGGAAGTTATAGCCTTCGTTTTTCTTACCTGTCATTTTTGTGGGAGCAAAATGATGTATTAGTTTTAGCATAAGATATAGTTTAGTTGTTTTAATAAATTAATTACAATTTACTCATAAGTAGCATTGGTGGATATATATGTAATAGTATGACAAGGAAAGTGGAGAAAAAATTTCGGGGTTTGGTTTTGTAAAATATTCTTTATATATATATATATATATTCAATTAATATATAATCCTATATATTTTATTTGTTTATGTAATAAACAAGGTAATGAAATGATATTTCTAGAACTTGAGACAAAAAAGGTGAATTAAATATGGTTGGCAGGCGGTTCTCTTAATTCATGGTGTAGATACTCTGATTTCCTTCCCACTATAGGGTGTGAGAAAGCTTTTCTGATGTCTTAAATTAAGACATTTTACTGAAAACTTATCTAGCCAAACTTGGCTTTAATGAATGTGATGTTAGCAATATGATGTAAGCTTGGTCTTCCTTTAATCTGCCTCTAATTTTTTCTCTGATTACTGAGGTCTATCTGTATCTAATCTGCAGAAATAGTTGACCTTAGGATGTTGTTAAGACTTCATGATCAAATGCCACGTTAAATTGAAAATGATTAACTGAGATTTGGAACCTTTCCCATTACTGGTTAGAGTTTCTCTAATACCCATTCTTCTTAACCAGGTAATAACAAAGCTGGAAAGGCGTACTGTTGCATACCATGAATCAGGTCATGCTGTCGCAGGTTGGTTCTTGGAACATGCTGATCCCTTGTTGAAAGTAACTATTGTTCCACGCGGCACAGCAGCACTTGGGTTTGCCCAATATGTTCCAAATGAGAACCTTCTGATGACAAAGGAGCAGCTTTTTGATATGACTTGTATGACACTTGGTGGGCGAGCTGCTGAGCAGGTAGTTTTGACATTTACTTTTTTTCTCGTGTTTTTCTTCTATATTTTTGCTGTATGGCTAGATCTTTCTGTTGAAAGAATATAATGTCTTTCAGTGCACTTATATTTTTAAGGGGTAAGTCTTATTAGTGCTTTTTTTTTTATGTTGTTTAATGGCTTTTTTCTTATCTGTCGCTTGATGCGTCCCGAAGTTCAGAGGCATGGAAATGATGTTTAGCCCCCTTGTCATTGCAGGTTCTTATAGGGAAAATCTCAACAGGAGCACAAAATGACTTGGAAAAGGTGACCAAGATGACGTATGCCCAAGTAGCAGTTTATGGTTTTAGCGACAAAGTAGGCCTCCTCTCTTTCCCTTCAAGAGAGGAGTCGTTTGGGATGTCTAAACCATACAGCAGCAAAACTGCCGCAATCATCGATACCGAAGTGCGTGATTGGGTTAATAAAGCATACGAACGTACAGTTCAGCTTATTGAGGAGCACAAGGAGCAAGTTGCTCAAGTTGCGGAGTTGCTGCTTGAAAAAGAAGTACTTCACCAAGATGATTTGCTTCGAGTTTTAGGTGAGCGGCCATTCAAGACTAGTGAAACCACCAATTATGATAGATTTAAAGAAGGCTTTATAGAGGAAGAGGAAAAGGTTGCAGAAAGCACCGTAGATGTATCCGAGGAAGGTGGCGGGTCTTCCCCTTTAGAGCCCCATGTTGTTCCCACATAGATATTAAGCGATATTAAGCTTATGTTTATTGTTGTACATGCCTTGTTTTTTCAATTTGCTGACAGAGGAACGTACCAATCACTATCTTAACTGCTAAATATAAATAATTCGTTTCTGATTTTTTCCTATAAGGATATTGCCATAGACTAGTCAATCCTAATAATATTTAGTTGTTCGAGCTCTTGTTATTGTTACATTAAAATTGTTCTTACGAAAAAATAGGGAGTTTTATGATAAATCCATCCTTGAGAACATAGTGCTAGGGATTTGCAAGTGATACTCGATGCTCAAGTTAGTCATAGTATTTTAGAATGAATTTTTAGATAGATTTCTACTGAATCTTTGTCTTTTACACTTGAGACATGGTTAATGTGACTTTAATAGAGCATTAATTATTTTTTTAAGTTGTCTTGTAACTATTGGTGGTTGTAACAAGTCTTGAATGACTTTTTTAAGGAGTTCAGGCTGCTTGATCCCAGTTGGTGGGGCTTTTTAGGGAAGGTCAATGGCTTGGACGACCTTGTGGTTGTGAGTGGTGAGGTTGTAGAGGTCGTGAGTATTGGTGACAACATAAGCTTCTGAGTTCTGAGACTTATTGAGGCACTGGAGTTTTAAAGCGAGTTGTGGCTTGTGCTTTGCGATGATCATGAGATAGAGAAGTGACCTTGGGGTTGTAGAGTGTGGAATGCGAGTTTGGGAGTGGGTGCGACTTCAGGTGGTGTTCCAGGAAGTGCATAAGCCCCCCAAGCTCCTATACTCGTCATATAGTAAGGCGTAGGCACTGTTGTTTGGTGTCAATTTTAGAGGTCGTGGGTTGTGGGTGGTTGGTAGGGTTGGAGGTTCAATGGTCGAGTAGATAGCCTTATGTTTATCTTTGTTTTTTATATTTCTTTATAATTTTATGATTTTTGTAGTCACTGACTTTGTATTTTCATGACTTTTTGAATGAGGAAAGTTTTTTTCTTTGTTTAACATTTTCGCTTTACTGTTATTTTAAGTTTGCAAGTTGAACATTGTTGCTTTATTCTTTCTTTTAGGCATGTTTTAAGTAGGCGCACATTCGGCCTTTATGAGCTTGTGTTCAACTTGTGAATGAGCGACACATGTTCGGCCTTATCGAGCTCGTGTTCGACTCTTGAATAAGAGGCGTGTGTTCGGACTTTGTGAGCTCGTGTTGACTAATAAAAAAAAAATTATCTTGCAAGTTGGTGAGTTGAGACATAAAGGTTGCTAGAAAACTGTATTTCATTAATGCAGTAGGTCTCGTTAAAACTTTTCCAGTTCCTAGGAGGGTGGTTTGTAGGTCTGTCTTAGGGGTGGTAGCATCTTCTTCATATTAGATGTGTGTTCTTCCACATGAATATTGTTATCCCCTAAGCCTTAAGTTTGTTCATGTCGATAGGTTCCCTTTTGCAGAAGTTGTTCATGAAGAGACTAGGTCGGAGCTCTGGGAACATATAATAGAGGGTGATTTTTGGGTGAATTCGTTTGATTTTGATGACTATGGCTAAGAATCTATCAACGAATCCACGCAGGGGCTCGTTCTCCCTTTTTTGTAGGTCGGCTAGTGTCGTAGCATTGATTATATAAGGTCGGCTAGTGGTGTACTAGGCTTTGAATTTCTTTACAAGCTCTCGGAAGTTATGAACATAGTTAGGAGGAAGCTTGGTGAACCTAGCCAGGGCTTCTCCCTTTAAAGAGGTTGGGAACACTTTGTAGCGTATGATATCGTGTGTGGAGTTCAGGTTGAGCTGAGACATATATTCGTCAATGTGGGCGTTGGGGTTAGTGAGTCTCTCGTACCTCTCAAGAGCTAGAAGTTTCCAGTTATGGGGCAGGTCTACTTTTATGATCTCTAGATCAAAAGGGTGTTGCTCGAAGTCATTTTGTGACAACGAGTTACTCTGGTAGAGGAGTGTGCAGATGGGGTAGAGCAATGATGGGAGGTTCAACTGTCATGGTGACATGAAGGAGTGGTGCTATGATGATGGTGCGGTGAGGAAGCCGTGGGCATGTAGTTCTAACTACGGCGAGGGGAAGATGGTATGTGGCTTGTCCCTTCATGGTTGATATTATGGGCGCACAGTTGTGAGATAATGCGTCGTAACTCTTCATTCTATCTCTAAAGCTCAGGGAAGGTTAATGTTTCTGTTGCCGCCGTTGTTTTGCAATGAGGTGGTGGCTGAGAAAAGTTTTACACAATCGCACAGTGGGCGCCAAATGTTCTTACCAGAAAATAGAAGGTGAGTTTTCCAATAAGTCCATCAAGTTGTTTCTTGAGAACACAACGTTAAGGACTTGCAAGTGACACTTCGATACTCAAGTTAACCAAGGTATTTTAGTATGAATTTTTAGATAGATTTGTACTGTACTTTAGCTTGTTTTTTATACTTAAGGCATGGTTAATATGACTTTAATGTAATATTTATTACTCCTTTTAAGTTGTCTTGTAACTTTTGATGGTTGTAATAAGTCTCATTGAATGACCTTCTTAAGGAGTTCAGACTGCTTGATCTGCATTGGTTAGGCTTCCTGGGGAAAGTCGATTACTTGGGCAACTTTGTGGTCATGAGTGACAAGGTTGTAAAAGTTGTGAGTACTGATGTTAACAAAATTTTTTATCTTGCCTTCAAACAACCGTACATGTTTTTACCTCATCAAACTACTGATATGCTCATGATGTTTTTCTATGATTTTTGTATGTACATTAATAACATGTTTATCTATTGACCTACCGACTCTTGTCTAAATTGTCCATGATGTTTAACCAAGTGATGTTTTTTAGTGCATTAGTAACACCATTAATTACCAGGGTAAAGTTTCTAAACCATGAATTAATTAAAAATATCTTTATAAGATTTCTAAAACAATTATTATAATAGTTAATAAGTTTACTATGTATTACTGTTTTTTATTAAATAATAGTTTGTATTTATGATTTTTGAGAAAATTATGTCATTGAATAATAACATGAAAATTACCCTGTCAAAAAACAAACAGTATGAACATTTTTACATTTTTAATGTATATATTATTTATTTAATAAAAAATATATATCCATACAATGCACGAAGACTAGATATGGATCAAGATCTCTGTAATTTTTTGTTCTTTGGATACAATGCAGTTCTTTCTTTGTAACTGGATCTAATTATCAATCATTGATATATATTTGAATAAATTACAATAATCCTAACATTTGTCATTATTACACATTATTACAATTAGCTTTAGTTTCTCGGTTTTACTTCTCTTCGAACCAAAAAAAAAAAAAAAAATACTACACCAACTTTTCATTTTAATTTTGTTTTTGTGTAAAACTAAAGTAGAATAATTAGACATTTTTTGTAAGCTTGAGAACTAAATGAAAATTTAAAAAAATTCAAGTAACGACAATATTAGTCTCAAAATTTAATATCAATTTTGTTTTTTTTTAATTGTAAAATTTAATACCAAACGTTACTTACACGTATTGTTATCAGTCAAAGTAAAAGCAAGTACATTTTTTTGCCTTTTTGCTTTGGCCTTTAAAAAATAAAATTTAGTTAAGCTTAATTTCATAAATTAAAGTTTAGTTAAAAGGGGATTTAATGTAACTTGATTTATGTTTGAAGAATTTTACCTCAATAAAAATGCAAGTTAGAACAAATTTCAATTTAAGTGAAAATTACATTTAGCTCTATAAAAAAATAATTTACGAAACAAACTGACACACATTGTTAAAAGAAGTAGCACGTAATTTGCATAGCCAAACAATAAATCTAACACAATTTTAGTAGTTATCAAACCTTATACTAAAGAAATGTACTTGTTCTCTCAAAGGCAAGTCGTTTGAGATCCTTCTACACCACCCTTTTTCACATTTTCTTTCATGTTGGATTATCTCCCACTATCATTCCCACCAATTGACTTTTTTAAAAATTGATCTTTAATCCCAATAATGATTCAAAATTCTATAAAACAGATTTGACAGCTTTTATTAAGCCCCACACACCTTGAGCCAACAAGATAGTATCATCTACAAACTGTAAATGAGATACTCTAATACTATCCTTTTTTATCTCATAGCTCTGCCACAACCCTAACTCCACTACCTTCTTAATCATTTGACTGAGTCCTTCAGCTGCTAACAGAAACAAAAAAGGTGACAATGGATCGTCTTGCCTCACGACCTATTCCTAACTCCTATGTAGGGCTTCAATTAATTAAGACCGATATCCTTGCCAATCTCACACATTCCTTTATCCACTTAGCTCTAAAACCTATCTGTTCCATAACATCCCAGGGATAATTCCAATTCATGGGGTCATATGCTTTCTCAAAATCCACTTTGAAACACACCAACTCTTTCCCCAACCTTCTTGTGTCATCCATCAACTCATTCAAAATTAACACTCCATTTAAAATTTGTCTCCCTTTAACAAACGCATATTGTCATTCCGAAATAATGGACTGCATAACCCGTTTCAACTTGTTTGTTAGCACTTTTGCCACTACCTTACATGAACAACCTATGAGGAAATTGGATGATAGTCCCAAATTGTCTAAGGATCACCAGATTTAGAAATCAAAGAGATGAAGGAATTGGTGGAGCCTTTTACCAATTTGCTGTTATAAAAAAATTCTTCCATAAAAGCCAAAAAATCTTCCTTGAGAAGATGCCAAAATTCATTGACACCGTCACTATCACAACCTGTCATTATCACAACCCTATATGGAAATGAAAAAATGGAAATTAAAGTCATTTGGACCCAAACACCTACCACTATTATAACCCTATATAACTGCTTTGATTTCTTCCTCCGAAAAAGGTTTCTCTAGAGATTCCTTCTCTTTTAAAGAAATTTTACGAAACTGATACGCACTCATCCATAGTCTACATGCCTTGCCTTCATTAAAATGATGTACAAAGTGCTCTTTTACCTTTCCCCTCATCTTCCCCACATCTTTCACCTCCACCTAATCCAAATTCAGGCAATCTAAGTCATTCATTAACATAACCTTTTTGAATCCACCTAACCTGTGCCTTTTGACTCAATATAGAACTAGGGATGACAAATAAACTCGTATCCATGGGTAATCACAGAACCATACCCGAAGTTGACGAAGAATCCCCAATTTGATAAGGCACGGGTACGAGTATGGAGAATATCCGATTGTTAAGTTGGGGATGAGGATATACATACCACTCATACCCGTACCTGTTCCCGCCTCACACCGCTCTTATTTTAATGACTAAAATATTTATTTGTCTTAAAAAAAAGAAGAAAGGTTTGACATTTAATTAACAAATTACAAACTTCTTATTTATTAGATAACTTTTGAATTTAATATAATTTTATTTAAACAAATTATTTTTTACTAAAATATTATTATAATTTTTTTGTGGGTATGAAACGGGTACGAGTATACTCGATACCCACGAGGATGAAGATAGTGACATAAATATCATACCTGCAAGATATGGGGACGAGGATGGGGATGAGTTTCAAAAGCGAGGATGAGGATGAAAATGTCATACTGGTTCCTGCCACGCCCCGTTGCCATGCCTATATAGAACATTTTATTCCAACTCACTTCTTCATGTCCCCCAACTTTTGATTCTTACTCGGTAAACCAATTTCCGATTCTCATCTTCTTTCCTGCCCAACTCCTTTATGTCCTCTTTTAGCTTTGCAATTTGCCTATCAATATTACTAAATACCTCTTTATTCCACCAATTTAACTGCCCTTTCAAGTGCTTTATTTTTTCCTTCAAAATATGCCCCTTCCTCTCCTGAAACTTCATACTTGCCCACTCATATTCCATAAAAGGTTTAAATCTAGGGTTGTCAAACCAACAATTCAAAATGTGAAAAGGCTTTAAATAACACCCTTAGTAAATTCAACAGAACAGTGATCTGATAAGCCTTTAGATGTCCTTTATTGCTCCACTTGGCCCCATGTCGCCAAACAAGCTTTCTGACACCAAGAAACAACGATCCA
Source organism: Psophocarpus tetragonolobus (assembly GCA_037954015.1). Classification (NCBI taxonomy): domain Eukaryota; kingdom Viridiplantae; phylum Streptophyta; class Magnoliopsida; order Fabales; family Fabaceae; genus Psophocarpus; species Psophocarpus tetragonolobus. The sequence continues at coordinate 7,742,251 of CM075689.1, forward strand.
AGCGACTCATCCTTTTACCATCATTTCTGAACTAGGTAAAACGACAACCCCACATTGGCAAATCTATGAGCCCTGATTAAAATATTGCATCTCCTCCTCTCTATGGAAATGACTCACCCTCTTCTGCTCAACTGTGGTTTGTGTTTACAAAAGACAAAAATGAAAATATGTCTGACTCTTTATGTGCATAAATATGGGGGGTAGGGGGGGTAGGTTGGTATTCAAAGGATTCAAAATGGTAGTTTAGGAGGCATGTTAATTTTGTGGGATGTCAATAAATTTTCTATGGAGGAGTGTTTTGAAGGAAACCATCTTGTCGGTGTGGTAGAGAAGTTGGTGGGATGTACTAATGTTTTTCAAATGTTGAATGTATATAGTCCGTGTGATTTGGCTGGTAAGAGGGGATGTTGGGCAGAGATAGGGTGTATGGAGGGTAAAGAGGGGAGGAGTCGTGTATTGCTGGCAATTTTAATTCAATTAAAAATAATATTAACTAATTAAATTTAAATTTTAAAATTACTTTATAATTGTAATATATTTATTAGATTTTCTTAAGAAGATATATTTATTAGATACTTATATATAAAATATGAAATGATAAAATAATTTGATTATTTTATAGTATTATAATTTAAAATTTTATCAAGATTTTTTAATATTTAAAATGTAACATTTTTATGTTATTTTAATATAAAAAATAAAATGACAAATATATTTTTGGCCTAATAAATTATCGAATTTTATTTTTGGTTCAATAATGCAATTTTTTTATCTAATAGGTAATTTGAAGGTAAAATTATTTTTTATTGGTATTTAAGGAAAAATTATTTGTTATAATATTAATGGAATTTAATATTATTTTATCTAATATGTAATTATTTTTATCTAATATATAATTTAGGGTTTAGTATTAGTAGTTGTTATTAGTATTTAAGGTAAAATTATTTGTTACAAAATAACTTTAAAATGAATAAATAAAATAAAAATTAATATACAAAATTCTTTAAAATAACAAAAATAACAAAAGAAGATAATAAATAAAAATAAAATAATATAAAAATAAAAATTAAGATATAAAAATCTTAAAATTAATGGAATTTAATATTATTTTATCTAATATGTAATTATTTTTATCTAATATATAATTTAGGGTTTAGGATTAGTAGTTGTTATTAGTATTTAAGGTAAAATTATTTGTTACACAATAACTTTAAAATGAATAAATAAAATAAAAATTAATATACAAAATTATTTAAAATAATAAAAATAACAAAAGAAGATAATAAATAAAAATAAAATAATATAAAAATAAAAAGTAAGATATAAAAATCTTAAAAAAAGTTTAAAAACTAAAACAATCAAAATAGAAAAATCCTTAAAACAAATAAAATAAAAAGAAATTAAAAAATAAAAGAAAACCTAAAACCAACAAAGGATAAAAAAAATACTTGTTAGAAAATTTAAATGGACCAAGGAGTAATTTCCATAGTATAACCTATCTTAAAATACAACAAAGGATAAAAATGAATTTAAAAATTATTTTACCTAATATGTATTTTTTTAAGAAAAAATAGAGATAAATTTCTAACAAATTAATTCAATATTTTTTGAAATTAATTTAAAATTATTTTTCATATGCTATATATATTAATAATTATTTTTAACATGTTATAAATTTTATATTGTAAAATATTAAAATATATTTAATAAACTGATTTTTCACATATCTAATATATATAAAATTTAAAATTATTTTATAAATAAGAATGTATTTTTTATAGCATATTCCTTTCATATATATATATATATATATATATATATATATATATATATATATATAAGATTATACTTTGTATTTTAGAGTTCTCACAAACTTTGCATCACGTGGATTATAAGAAGTAGAAAACATATTTGCAAATACTTTTGATTGTTTATATCTTCCGAATTATTAAAGTTTATGCTGACACTTCTAAAGTTTTGTTGAATTTAAAACATTTCTACTTTTTATTTTTGTTCCTGTGCAAATTTGAAAAACATTAACATTATCTTTTCATTTTTTTCCCCTTATTTGGGGTTTAAAAAAACTATTTATCATACCTATAAAACAATGTCATTATAACAATAAAAAAGATAAAAATATTTTATATAATTTGATAAAATTTCACAAAGTACTAATATAAATTGCTCATTATTAAAACTTAAAAATGAAAATAAAGTTAAATATTATTTTGACTACTTTTATTGTTTATTCTATTATTAAAATTTGAAAGTAAAAGTGACAAAATAAATATCATACGGTAAAACAATAATAGATAATTAATATGATTTTAAAATAATATTTATTAAAAGGAACAAAATTATTATTCTTGACAATTTATGGTCGAATAACAATATAAATTTTTTCCATTTCCAATATTTTTTTATTAAAAATTAAGTTAGCACAATAATTTGAAAGAAAATATCCTCCTTCCGAAATTTTATCAGCCATTCGATGAACATCTCGATCTCAAGAAAGCTTCACAATACTTAAAAATTAGTTAAATAATTAGCACTAAATCAAACTGGAAGATTTAAGCATGTGTGGTAGCGTGATTTCCGCAGCATACTACTGATTTGATTTTGATGTAAGATACATATAAAAGTAGAGACGTATGTTATTGGTTTAAATTTTTTTATATAATCAATTAATTAAAATATATTTTTATAATTTTTTGGGTTAAATTCTTAACATATTAGAAGATCAAATTATTTAAGTTTCTCTTATTAAATAAAATTAGTTTATATAATGTTAAAATCAGGTTTTAGAAAATTAAAATAAATTTCTATAAACTAATTTTAACTAACGAGAGAAGCTTAAATTCATTTAATTTTTTAATTTTTTCCTATAAACGCTTATTAAATAGTTTATGCAAACGGGATCTTAATATAATTTAAAAAATTTACTATAAAAATTAATAAAATTATCATAAAATATTATTATCTGTAATGATTTTTTAAAATTATGTATTAAATAATAATGAGACGCGTTGTATTATTTAATATTTATTTACTCACAAAAGTATCACGACTTCGGCTTCCGACCGTTTCCGTTTCAATTTTCTGTTATATATAATATAAATTATGATTTGCTTTTCAAAAAAAAATCAAACACCTAACGTTGAACAAAATGAGACACTTAAATTAATAAAATTAAAAACATTATGTTATCGATTTAATATATCTTCAATCCCAATATAATTATAACTTTATATTAAAATGATATTCCACCTTAACAGTTAATCTAGCTATGTCAGATAAAAATATTAATTTTATTCAGATATGCTTTGAAAATGAAAAATAAATTATGTATTAATATAAAAGTGTCATCGAATTACACAATATCATATATATTGATTAACAATTTTTTTATTACTAATGTTTAGTTATTAAACTCTAAAAATATCGATTAATAATAAATGAATAAATAATATTTTATTAAATAAAAGATATATTAGAATGACGATAAAAATATAGAGTTCGATGGAAATTCATGAGGGAAATACATATAATCATAAAAGGATTGAGGAAAATATTAAAATTGATTTTTCTTCTTTTCGTTAAATTTTGTCAGGAGGGAAGCTAAGATGGGGGGTAACAAAGGATTTTGCTTCTCTCTATTCCTATTTTCCTTTTAAGAATTGAATCAAACGTTTTTTGTTTGAGATGAGGGTGTTAGTATTTTGAGTGATATAGATAGATAAAGAACACTTTACAGAGATAGACAAAAGAATTTAGAGAGAGGAAAAGTGAGATTTTTAACAAAAATGGTGGTATTAAAAAAAATTAGCAAAGTTGTGTTATGTAAAAAATATTTAGGAGATTGGTGTAAGTGGTGTTTTTGACGAAGGAGGCACCAACGTAATAGAGATATCGTATCTTTGAACAGATGGCAGACGGCCCTTGGGGGCTGCAACATTAATTGTTGATCCAACCAAACCAATCCGGTCCGTCAAGGTTGCACAGGAGGAAACCCTCTGCACGCCCACTCATCACCAATGTTACATCTCCTCCGACCAACATCATTCGTGGGCTGAGGTTGGAATTCATTGAAGTGAGTTTTTTTTACAAGCTTAAATAAGAGTGTGAATGATTTCATTTCAAGAAGAACCATTCAAGTTTAGCATAGTCAAGTCAACAAATTAATTTTATTATCTAAGTTTTAACCTTACATACGTAGTTTTATAATTTTAGATGTATTTGTTTTATATCTTTGAATGCAGTTTAAGAAATTATGTAATGTTTATATATTTTATTTTTTAAAAAAAAACTTAATTTTTAATTTTTTATATGACCCGTTGAATATGTTAGTTTATTTTTTATTCATGAATGCAACATAAATAATTAAGGAGACAATCTCATAGATAACTTAACTCTACATAATACTTCCAATACTTGGTGTTAGATATTTTTACATGTCTTTTATAACTTTTTTCTTTGCCAATTTAAATAATTTACAAACATTACTAATGCCATTTCCAATTGTAGGTGGCTTTGTGGGTATGAAATTAATTACAAGCCACAAAATCGGATATTGTCATGTATCAAACAAGTTTGATAAGATAAAAAATATATATAAGTAAAAAGATACTATGCACTACAACAATTTTGAATGATAAAACTCATTTTGGAATGACCACTTCCAAGATATGAGACTGCATGATCTCACATTCATGTTAACGGGTAAAGAAAGTCTTAATTAGTTAATTATTCACATTATATTTATTGCTGTATGGAGTGATATATATATATATATATATATATATATATATATATATATATATATATATATATATATATATATATATATATATATATATATATATATATATATATATATATATACTATATGTACTATTGCAACAAATGACGATTTATATTTGCTGAAAAACTCAAAGGACATGTTATGGTATTCAAAGTATATGCAAATCTAACTTGGTCAAGTGACTACAATAGAAGTATACTTGGTTAGGATAATATATTTATAATTATATTAATTACTATAATAATATTTATTTTTTACATTATGTGTGTTTTTGGATAGTTTGAATCAATGGAGCGGTTATACCACAATACAAGAAGTTATCATTGCAATTAGAACTAATATTCCTTGTGGTTTGCATGCATGTAATGATATAATGAATAACTTAGAGCAAGTGCAAGAGTAATTTTTAAACTTACTCTTTACCTCACTCTTCGTTTTATTGAAATCTGATGATTGTAATGAATAACTTAGAGCAAGTACAAGAGTAATTTTTACTATTTAATTTCAAGAAAATGAAGGGTTAAGATGAAGAGTAAGTTTTTTAAACTTATTCTTGAAAGAACTAGATCTCCTCCCAATATATATAAATAAATAGATAGATATAGATTAATATATATATATATATATATATATATATATATAAATAGATATTAATTTATTTGATAGGTAAATTTAGGTTATACTATTAATCAAAATATTAAAAATAAATAATAATTATTTAAATGATTTTAAATAATATTATTTGAATAGAAAATAATTAATATTATATTAAAAAATCAAATGACAATTTCTTTGTACTTATTTTTTCTTTCACATGATAATTATAATAGGATGGAGGTAGTAAATAAGTCAATTAGGTCTTATAAAAATGTAGTAAAGAAATACTGATATTTAATAAATTATTGAAAAAATAGTGCTTACAAGTTTTTTTTTTTTGGATAAATGAAACAATATTATTGATATAAAATAGTGTACAACTCATAACTTGTTTCATAAGTACATGAAAACCTTGACAAAAGAAAAAGAGAAATAGAAGTCATTCCTTTCAGACACATAAACTAGGATTTACAAGTAATTTTGTAAAGGAGTGAGAAGTTAATTTTATTGCATTACCCTACGTCCAAGAACTCAATTGAACCGAGAGAATTATCCCACCAATATTATGGCTTTGACACTTGAAAATAATAATATTGTGTGTCTTCTAAATGTATCACACTCTAGTGAACCACACAAAAAACCATGACATACTGCATTTGGGCTACCAACTAATCCTTGAAATCGTTTACAATGTTAAAAACTATTGTTTACAAATTAAGACTCCTCAATTAAGCGCTTGCATAAATGCAATTCTCTATACACCTTTAACCTTTTTTATTATGTATATAAATTAAGGGTGGATATACATATCTAAATCCAAGAAGCAATGTTTAAGTCACAAACATGGTGGATAGTGAATGTATTTTGAAAAAACCTACATGAATTTGTGAAGCGCATGCACTTGATGGACTAATTGCACATCTTCATATGCTATTCTATTTAAGAAAAACTATTGTGATGTTTGTACTAATTTATTTATAAAAGGAAAATTTATTCATCAATAGAAGAATTTTTCCTTATAACAAGATATGATAATGAAGAATTTGCGAAGGTTACAGATAAATAGACATGAGTAATAACAACTTATAAGAAACCCCTACATACAGTAACTTATAGAGAGCTCCCCACACAAGTATACATACCAGAGGATATAACTCCATACTAGAACCCCTACCTAGATCAACAGAATGTTGGGTCCAAACTGAGGGGGTTAAAAACACCAGGGAGATGTACAACAATGGGTCACGAGCCTATATATAAGAGAACATGACACCACCTTCAACCCAAAACCTTAAGGCATTAGGTTTTGGGTCTTTCTCACTTATATATTACTCAATTTCCCAATTCCTTATCAATGTGGGACTTCAACTCACACTTGCACTCTGACAATCTCCCCCTCAAGTGTGAATCCCTTCCACATTGTAAACTCCCCCTCCAAGCATACAACAGGAGGTTAAATGTATGCTTCCGCTCGAGGGGGAGTTTACAATGTGGAAGAGACTCACACTTAAGGGGGAGATTGTTGGAGTGCAAGTGTGAGTTGAAGTTCCACATTGGTTAGAAATTGGGAAGTTGAGTAATATATAAGAAAAAAAGACCCATAACTTAATGCTTTAAGGTTTTGGGTTGAAGGTGGTGTCATGTTCTCTTATATATGGGCTCTTATCCCATGGTTATACCTTTCCCCGATATTTACCCCTTCGGTTGGACCCTACAATTGGTATTAGAGTCAATGATTGTGATTGACAGGTTGACGGTGTTTAACCTCTTCCTGGTGTTTAACCTCTTCGGTTTGGACCCAACACAGAATAGGATCTAAGTCATTCTTATCCCCATCCTAGTAATACATAAAACTGGTTTGGTTCCAAAGGCAAAGATACAGACTAGACCTTACAAAGCCCAGGAAACACAAACATATAACCTAACCACATGCATAGATTTTGGTTCCAAAGGCAAAGCTTGTGCTAATACTTTAAATTTTATGATACTTATTGTGATATTTTTAGTATTGAAACTATATAACGTTTAAGATTATTATAAATGAACAAAAAAATTCATCATTTTATGTATTTTATATATATATATATATATTTATATCTATGGCCTTGGCAGGTCCAATAATATTTTAAAAAAATATCCATTTATTTTGCATATTATACTTATTTGATTAATTTAAAATGGAGATTTTCAAGATTAAACCTTAAAGGACTTATTGATGTATCTATCCTTCAATTTTAAATTATTATTGCTTCCTTATTTTTCTCATTTATTCTTCTTATGTGTTGTTCAAATTCATTTATTTGCTTTCAATTTTAATAATTATTTAATGTGTGGTTTATATCATTGAAAAATTATTTTATAATCTATAATTTATTATTGAATGAGTAATTTTAAAATTTTTATTATTATAATTTTTTTGAATATGTTCTATTTTTAGAATTTTATCATTTAATAGTTAATACCAATAAATATGGCGAAAATAAATTATACACAAATAATTCTATATTGTCAATCGACTGTAGATATTTTTCTTAAAAATATTTTTTTATCACATTATTTATATAAATTGAGTTAACTAATTATTATAGTTTAAACTCAAAATAAATTTAATATGTTTTATTAATTATTTTTATAATTTCAATAAATAATAAGTGCAAAAAAATGAATGTTTTTTATTGTTTAGGAATTTAACTTTATACTATGATGTATAAGCAACAAAAATTAAAATTATATTAATGATAAGAGGGATTAAAAGAGTCAACATTGATAAAAATAAAAATTATATTTCATTAATATTAGGTTTATTTTTAGAAAATATATAAATTTAATTTTATTAATTAAATAAAATTAAATAGTTAATTTGTATAATATTGATGAATTAATTACTTTTAATTTATGCACTGATTATCTTAATGGAAAGGAGGAAGTATTTTGTTTTAATAAATAATATATTAAATGTTTTTAAGAACTTACAAACATTAAATATAGTTGTTTTTATTTAAAAATTTATAAAAAAATATCTATATTTAATTAAGATTAATTAGCATCCACTGTAAGTATAAAACTTTTAATCTTGAGTTTATGGTAAATTTGTTCATTTTACCATTGATATTTTAAAAGTAATATAAATAAAAAGATGTAATTAAATGTTAGTGTAATATTTTTTTACACTTTCAATAAATACTAATTAAACTTTATTTAATTTTACATTTTATTTCTTATAGATAACAATCTCAATGATCTCTTTATATTACATTATTTATAAGCAATTCTTACATCACTTTTTTATAAATATTGCTCCAACCATAAGTCTTTATAAATAATTTTTTATTTATATTGATTTATTTTAATAACTTAAAAAATTTAATTTAATTATTATAATAAATATTAATTTAACGCAATTAAAAATTATAGAAACATTTTTTTTTTGCTCCAACCATGAGTCTTTATACATAATTTTTTATTTATATTAATTTATTTTAATAACTTAAAAAATTTAATTTAATTATTATAATAAATATTAATTTAACGCAATTAAAAATTATAGAAACAACTTTTCTCTCTCTTTATCAAGCATAAGTTTGTTTCACAGTAAAAAAATATTGACTTTTTTATTCATAAACATTTATGTTCATATAAAAATTAGAATTTAATTAGTATATAATATAAAAAAATTTTAAACTAATATTTAATAATAACTTTTTATTTATATAACTTTTAAAATATTAATTGATAAAATTAACAAATATATTTCTTTTCCCTAAAAATTAATACTTAATTTTAATGAATTGATAATGTCAACTTAACATTTCTGGATTCAGTTCATTATTCAAAAACTACAAGATACAATACACTCAAGTTGCTCTAAGGAGTAAAATAAATTTAATATTGAATATATTAAAAAGTTTAATTAAAAAAATTTTATACTTATATTAAAAAACTCTTCATTCTACTTTCACAATATGTCAAACAATAATGCCCAATTGTTTTAAAAAAGAATGGTAAAACTCGTGTATATATATATAAATTTGTGATTAAATATCAGTGTAAAATTTTATGAGTTTAATTGATATATATTGTGAGTGTAAAAATTTTATATACTAACATTTAATCATAACTCTTTATTTATAATAAACTTGTTAATTTTACTTATTGTTATTTTAAAAATCACATAAATGATCATCTAATGTAAATCAATTAAACTTAAATCTTATTATAGTATGAGAACATACTAATTAAACAACGTGAAGTAAATAAATTATTTTTACTTAGAATATAAAGTAAAAATTAACACAACTATACATATTAAATTAATAATTTTTTTCATTTTTTCGTGATTGTTGCACTAGATATAACATTAACATTTAACATTACTGAGTATGAAATGTAAATTGAAGTGAAGGGGGTTGACATTTACATAAAAGAAAGAAAAAAATAACAGGTAAGAAATAAGAATATAAGATGATACAAGTCAGAAAAGGATAGCTTGAAAAAAGTATTGGATGTTTCTTCTGTTTCTAGATGTTCAACCCACTTAAAACGACGTCGTTGACGTGTCCAGACTCAGCATTCAAGCACCTGCGATTCTGTATTTAAATATTCGCCGCTTCCCTCTTTTCCTCATTCCTTCTTCTTCTTCTTTCTCTCTAGCATTCTCTTTCTAATACAAGTAATTTCTTATTCTCTCTTCTATTTCTCGATCTGTTTTATATTTTCCTTAGCATTACCAAACTCCCACTTTCTCCATTTTCAATCATTGCGCTTTGTTTCTGAAACTTTTTGTTTTCAAGGGGTTAGTTTTCTCCGCTTCTCAGCCTTTTGTGTTAACGATTCTCTAACTTGTTAGTTTCGATTTGGCTGTTAAGTTGTTATCACTTTTTAATCTGCACGTATCTATATTTTCATCTTTTCGGACTTTGACTTGAGTGTTAAATTTATTCATTTTTCCTCTGGGAACTGGGAACCGATAAAATGCAAAATTCAAGGGGTAGTAAATTGCATTTTCGGACAACAGTAGGCGGTTTCATTTTATGTTCCTGTGTTGTGGTTTTTGTTTTTATTTCACTAACCGTGATTTTGACCTTTGTACTTTTGATTAGGTCTGGAAAATTCAAGTCAAAATGGAAGACGGACATAAGTTCGAGGAGGTTCCAAAACCAAAATATGATTGTCTTTTATTCGGTAAGCCTTTCACGATCAATGCTGAATTTGTTCTCTTAAATCTTAATTGCTTCATTGCCCTGCCTAGGTTATCTATAACATGTTTTTTATAATAATTTCAGATCTTGATGACACGCTTTATCCTTTTAATTCTGGAGTGTCGCTGCAAATAGCAAAAAATATTGACGGTAATGAATTTTCGGTAGTTCCATTATTTGAATGTCAAAAAATTGACATAGTACACGACAATGATCTCTATCTTATAGCTTTCTATGTTTTTATCTTTTTCATATACATACCTCTCAAAAACATGCCAAAATAAATAAAATAAAGAGGATAACAAAATTGTCTCATTTAGATATTCATAAAACATGAGATTTGAAAAAAAAAAAAAAATCGGCTTTATTTATTTTTGCAGAGTACATGATTCAAAAGCTTGGGATGGAGGCCGCCAAAGTTGTTGAATTGAACTACCCATTATATAAGTTTTATGGAACAACGATGGCTGGTCTGATGGTATGATTTAATTCACCTTTAAATGAATTGTATTGCAAAAATTTGTCTAAGCAAAACTGATGTTTTAGTCATTTTTTCTCTGGTACTGTCACCAGGCAATTGGCTATGACATTGATTATGATGATTTTAATAGGTAGTTTGTCTCTACATTTTTTTTCTCCGTCCATTTTTCTATTGGCCTTTCATTTCAATAAAGTTTACAGTTTAAAGTTTAAACCATGTGAAATGGACATTTTTATTGAACAGTTTTGTTCACGGGAGATTGCCATATAATGTGCTGCTGAAACCAGACCCTGTTCTCAGGGGCATTTTGCAAAGCCTGCCTGTTAGGAAAGTTGTAAGTTTCTATATTTTTGAGTGGTCAAATCAGTACTTACAAGGAAGTCTTTCAGTATGATGACATGTCTATCTATTCTTGTTTTCTCCTTTCAGATTTTTACAAATGCAGACACGAACCATGCAAATAGAGTGCTTCAAATCCTAGGACTGGAGGACTGCTTTGAAAGTATCATAAGCTTTGACACTCTGAATCCCTCCAAAAACACCAATCCTTCTTATGATAAAGATGGCAATGAATCCAAATCAACTACTGCAGGAACTTTTGACTTTAGTGAGTACATACGCAGGCCTGATGATTCAGATATAGTACTTCCTAGGACCCCAGTTGTCTGCAAACCCTTTGACGATGCATTTGAAAATGCTTTCAAGTTAGCAGATATTGACCCTCAAAGAACAGTAAGCTCATGGAACTTTCCCTCATTAGTTTAGGCTCCATTTAGGATAGTTTTTTATTTTAAGTTTTTAAATTTATAAAATAAAAATATAGTTTTTGTTTTAAGTTTTCGAAATTTTAAAACATTGTTAATCTCAATCCCATAGAATACCTACCTCTTTCATGGCAACTGGCAATAGTTGCCAGAAACAGGCTACTAGAGATAGTGCTTAGTGGTGGTTGGAGATTGACAATCGATATCCAAAGATTGTTATTGTGAACGAAAATGGTGATGGTCTAAGACTGACGGGTAGCGAGGATGGTGATTTGTGGTGACTAATGGCGATGGTGAATAGGAGGTGATAAGTGACTTGAAGCGAAGTCAAGAGTGAACTGAAGTAAAAAAAAGAAACTGAAATTTAAAAATTAATTTTTATTGTTTTCAAATAGAGTAAAAAGTAGAAGCTGTTTTAAAAATAACTAAAAAATTAATTTACAACCATTCTTACCAAACTTTTTATGCTTTCAAAATGCATTTCAAAATAAAAAAAAGAACCTGACTACCACACCAAATGCGACCTTAGCTTGTTATTGTTTGTTTCAAATTTGATATCACACTTTTAAAATATAAGTGTGGGGTGGTTTTTGATTTGAGAAAAATATTTATACACGGTCAGTGTATAAATGTTAAACTCTTTTAGTTTTTAAAGTTATAAAAAAATAAAAACTAATTTTGATTAAGTTTTCAAATTTATAAAAACAATTTTAAAACTATTGTCAAAGCACAACCTCATTAAATTCCTTACAACTACCAAGAAGTGGAGACAATAATTGGTTGTAGTGACAATAGGTAACTATGAGATGACAGTCTATGGTGGCGGCTAATGTCACCAATCACTAGCCACCACCAGTTAATGACTACTAGAGACCAATGATGACAGTCGTTGGTGATGGGCAGTGGAAGCTGGTATGTTGACTAAAGATATGCAATAATGATAGATCAGTTAGCAGTTGATGGTTAACAACTGTTGGTGGATCTCATCCAGCAATTAAATTAAATCACAACCATAAAATTTGAAACCAGAGGCTAAGGAATTAATAACTAGTTTCATAATTTTTTAAAATTAAAAAAGAATGTTTGAGTAAATTGTAATTTAAAAATTGTTTTTCGAAAATATAATTATTCTTAAAACAGGAAAATAGAAATAGATATACATTTTTTTCTCATAATTCTGGAAACCAGGAAACATACAGATAAAATCTTAGGACTTGATTGGTTTGATTGTTTTTTAGTTTTTGAAAAGAATTTTCAAGAATAGTTTTCAAAAGCTGTTTTCAGAAAGAAAAGAAAAGAAAAACTTATTTGGTAAATGTTATTTGAAAAATATTTTGAAGGTGTAAAAATGAAAACATTTGTTCATATTTATTAAAATTTCATTAATGAAAAATAAATAATAACATATTTTAATTGTATTTTGAGTTTTCAAAATAAAAATAGAAAACTGAAAAGCAAAATTATTTTTAACTGTTCCTGATTTTTAGTTTTTAAAAACTAAGTGCTTGTTTGACAACAGTTTTATAAAACTGTTTGCAGTATTTTAGTTTTTAAAAACTAAAAAACTTGCATAAGTAGTGTTTTCTGAAAACAGTTATGGTTTTTAGTTTTTAAAAACTAAAAAAATGGAACAACTGAAAGTAATTTTGTTTTTCAGTTTTCTGTTTTTGTTTTGAAAACTCAAAAAACAATCACAATATGTTATTTTTTGCTTTTCATTAATGAAATTTTAATAAACATTAACAAGTTTTTTTCATTTTTACATCTTCAAAATAGTTTTCAAATATCACTTATTAAACAAGTTTTTTTTTTTTTTTCTGAAAATAGTTTTTGAAAACTATTTTTGAAAACTCTTTTCAAAAACTAAAAAACAAAATCAAACCAATCAAGTTCTAAAAAACTAGAATTGTTTTTGAAAAACACTATATTAGATTGTACCAATTTATATTTTTAAAAGTGATTTAAACGAATGATTGTGATTAACTGTTAATGTAAAACTCTTTCTTTTACTGGGACAGTGTATATGTGTTAAACTCATATTTTATATGAGTTTAATTGGTATACATTTGTCAGTGTAAAAGATTTTTATACGGACATTCAATCATGAATTTCCATTTATGTGAGTAATAAGTAAAGTTAACAAATTTACTATGAATGAAGAGTTGTGATGAAATATAAGTGTAAAAATCTTATTATGTATACCAATTAAACTGTTTATATTTATACAACACAACTTATATTTTATATTTACACAAGCTAAACACTAGTCGTTAATAACAATGGGTACTGTTAGTCTGGTATCATGCAAAGAAAGGCATTAGAAACTCCGTTCTTCTTTGCTCATATTTTCTGCATTCTCACTTGGTTGATCTTCTGCAGTTCTGTCTCTTCGGTATGAAGTGATAATTTTCCGTTCTATTCTTTAGACACCTTTCTATGACTAATGACACTATTCATTGACTTTTGATTGCTATTGCTCTTTTCAGTTGTTTTTTGATGACAGCGTCCGCAATTTATTGGCAGCCAAACGCTTGGGCCTCCACACTGTCGCGGTAAGTCATGAAAGATTAGTCATACGAACATATTTTATGTTGCATTTGGATTTTACGGTTAAAACCTTATACAATTGTTGAATGTAACATATAAGTTAATTAAATTCACGTGTTCTTATTCTTTCATTGGGAGAGACACTCTTTAACTGTTTTTCCCCCCTTTGAAAACCATACATCATGAGTATGATATTAAATTAAAAAATCTAACCAAATGCCATGTGGATTGCAGGTGGGTACATCGGTTCGCACAACAGGAGTGGATCATGCATTGGAGAGTATTCATAACATCAGGGAGGCATTTCCCGACCTTTGGGATGCGGACGATAAGCATCAGTTTGTCCACTGCATGGTTGGAATTGAAACATCAGTAAAAGCTTAGTTTACAAGTTTAACCTTGGGGAATTGGTGCTGTCTTCTATTGTGTTGGAATCTTTCTGTCCATTATTCTACTATATATATATATATATATATAAGCTTTTTAGTCGTTATTATATGCTATCGCTTATATCATATTCTATATTTTTTAAATATAGATTTTATTTTTACTTTTGATACAATAGTTGGATAAATGTCTCCCTATGTTTCTTTCCTTTCTTTTTTTTTTTTTTGTACAAGAGGATAACTTAACAGCGAAAAGAGAGGGCAGCACAGGTCCCTACAAAATTAAACGAGTTCATTTTTCAGTTATAATTATGAGCTTTGGCTGCTAGAATGTCAACTACTGTGTTTGCCTCCCTAGTAACATGAGGGATCTTAACAGCTTAGGGGCGCTCAATTCACTGCATTGAAAATAAAAATAAAAAACCAAGCCAAAATAACTAAAACCTGTAAAAGACTGATTTAATTACGTGGAGTTTGGTTTTTGTAACTTTTAAATTGTGGGATTCAATTCAGTTTACAGTCTTACATGTTAAAATCAAATCCAATTCAACTTAATATTTAATTTAATTAAGTTTTTTTATTAATATGGATTAATTAATGAATAAATATTTTAACAAAATTATTTAATTTAATTTTATTAAATACCAAATAAAATATAATTTTTAAATGAAGTAATTGTTTATACTATAACAAGTTTACTTTTATAAAATTTTAGAAATAAAAGTTTTAAATGTATTTTATTAGTACTTAATATAAAAAACTTTAAAAACTTAAATAATATTTTGTCATTTTTTTGTCAAGTTTTATTCTCTAATAAGTAATAATTTTGATTTTAATCTTTAATTTTAAACAACAGTTTTAATTAAAAAATTATCATGTTATAAGATATTAATGATCAATAAAAAAAAAGATATTAAATGTATTTTATTAGCACTTAATAATAAAAAACTTTTAAAAACTTAAATAATATTTTGTCATTTTTTTGTCAAGTTTTATTCTCCAATAAGTAATAATTTTGATTTTAATCTTTAATTTTAAACAAGTTTTAATTAAAAAATTATCATGTTATAAGATATTAATGATCAATAAAAAAAAGAAGATATTAATGAAGATTAAAAAATTATCATGTCATAAAATACTAATGAAGAACACAATGAATAATTTATAATATCAGAAAATTTATAAATTGTGTTTTTAATACTTATGTGCTCAAAATAATTTATAATATCAGAAAATTTATAAATAATTAAAAATACAATTAGTACAAAAAAAATATATAACTATCCTGTGAGACTTCTATTACATTATAAGTCCTAGATTGCCAAAGTCACTCTTACATTTCAGTTAAATTAAACAATTTTTTTAAGGAGAAAAAAAATATACAATTTTTCAGAAACCAAATCGTTACTAATATTTGCGATTATTATAGACCAGACTAGAGTGATATTTACAATTTCAAAAACTAATATAACCAAGGTTAAATTTCCGAGAAACATATTTTGAGGATTAGCTCCAAATTCTAGTAAAGCCAGTTGGAAATGGGATATAAACTCTTTGTGAATGATTCACCAATTAAAACATAAACGAGAAAATAAAGTCTAGAGTACAACAGTTACTGTAAGCAATGAAGATATATAATAAATGCCAACTTCATTCTAGTTCCTTATATGCATAACTCACTGAAAAACTAGTACATTAATGTAGATATCAGGTATCCTTCTTTTTTTTTCTTTTTTTGATCACATTAAAAAATATCCTTCTCAAATAAGTGATTTCAGAGGAGTTTGTGTCTTCTACGCTTGTTCATAAAGTGCACCAATGAGAGTGTATTTACACAAGTAAAATAGAAATAAAATATGAGCATGATTCACTTGTATTGAGGGATAAATATACCCTTAGGAGTTGGTCATTCCTAAAGCAGGAACCCAAGAAGAAACAGCAAAAAGAATACGCCCTTTCCATCCTTGCAAAACCCACTTGCCATCCTCATCTACAACAAAATCTTTATGATATTCCTTCTTCACCATTTCCTTTACTCTATTCACGAGTTCAGGAGCCAATGGAAGTTGCTTGAACCCTGCTCTCTGGTTCCTAACCTGCCACTGCTTGTAGGTCTCTGGCCTCTCAACCCTCTCTGCCCCCTCACATGATATCACATTGATGGCATCCCTTCCAAACAAACCCTTCTCAAACATCAGCCTAGATGAATCTTCACGAGACACATTAGCATCAAACATATCAAACAATGCCGAGAAATGGAAGAGTGCTTCTCTGAACCTTGTCAGGAAAAATGGTGCATTGTAAGTGCCATTCACAACCCCATGCATGAAGATGTTTGGATTGATCTTCCTGACCAACCTCAGCAAAACATCTCTTGGACAGTTGGCAGTCACAGTTTCATCGGACAGGTGCTTCAATCTGTACAAGCAGTTAACCACCGTTACTTCACTCCTATCAATTTTGAGGTCCTCAAGTCTTATAGTTTCCCATTTCTGTGCAAGGCAATTGTACTCAAATGGGACACCAAACCTCTTGCAGTACTTCTCCAGCCACCGTCCTGTCTCCTCAACCCTTTCCCCCGGCCTAAATCCTCGCTGAGGAAGATCAATTCCTGTCATTCGAAGTTTAGGGGGCCCACCAGCCCTCTCTGAAAGCCGTTGGATGAGGCAAGGCCACTGGAAACCATAGTTAATCCCAAAGTCAATAATGTGAAGACTGCTTTCGTTTTGTGCTAGCTTCAGAATAGTGCGGTTAGCCAAGAAATTTGACATCCTGTGAAATGGCGCTGCTGTTATATAAACTCTGTAAGCTTTTAACATATCTGCCGCAGATGCTGACTGAAAGAGAATGAACTTTGGTATCCCAGCAGATAAGCGTGTCTCAAGGCCATCAGCAAAGTAATGAGCCAAGCGCTGAAGTCCATCGCCATATGGTGAAGAGTGCTGCCTAATCTGCTTGAGTATTTCATTTGCGGTCCTTTGGTCAAAGCTAGCTACAGCCTGTGCACATTGAGTTAGCAAAGTCCATAAATCCACTGTTGCACTTCCACTTGTCCCCTTTTTGACACCTTTCTTCGACCGTGATTTCTTTCCATTCAATCCTCCTGAGTCAGCAATCTGCAATGGTGGTGGTTTACGCTCAGCATGAAAAATGGCCGGACTCTTACCATCCCTACAAAGTAGCACCTCATCAAACATGCTTGATGGCTCTGAATCATCAGAGTAAACAGCTGAAAGCTTGTTGCTTCTCTCCTCTTCTTCATGAGAGATATCATTCATGTGATGGCTCCTCTTCTCCCTCAATCCTGTGGCTGTTACAGAACCAGGCATGACACCATCCTCAATCACCCATGCCTTATTCTGCTTTTGAATCAAATTCCAGGTTCCATTTGAAAAATGAAACCCAGCCTGTGTCTCTCTAAACAGATCAGGAGCTACATAGGCGTGTTCAGGAGAATCAATTACAGATCTTCGTAGGAAAGATGACTCAAATTCACTAGCGTTATTAAACCAATCGGACTCACATGAATTATCAGTGGTATAACTGCTAAAACTCTCAGAACTAGTAGTTCCACCTAAATTATCATCTGGATCAGGATTATCATTAAATTGAGATTGAGGAGGTGATGAAGGGTAACTATGAACCAAAGCATCATAGAATGATTTTTCAGCAGCCTGGAGTCTCAAACAATCCTGCAACATGCAGGGTTTGCGCTCCAAATCATCTTCTTCATCCATGAGAATATCACTTATGTATCTGAGAATGGGATTGGAATGCTTAGTACTCTCACCATGTTCTCCGTTTGCGCTAGACCCAGAAGAAGGACCAGAATCAGCGGCAGACTCAGAAGGGGAACCTGAATCATCCACCTTGAACTCACTGGCAGGGGTCGGATTTGAAAACACGGAAACAGGACCGTTTTCAAATATGAATCCATTCACAGAGCCACGAAAGTTTTCTAAAAGTGAATCCGTGGAGAGCATATTGGTTGCAAAGAATAGAATTGGAACAAAAAAAAAATGTACTTTCTACAGAGATCTAGGTTGTGAGGTGCCTAGCTGTTAATTATAGCTATAGGGGACAAGAATATTTGACTTTACCACTCCAATCCAAACACAGATCAAAGTGATGAGGAATAGTAAGAAGAAGGAGGAATTCAGAAATCTAAAGAACAGTGAGTCGCTATTTGTAGTAGTTTTGGATAATATACATTGCAGGGAACAGGAAAGAATGAATGAGAGGGACAAAGAAATAAAAAAGGGAGTTTTGCGGCAGAGTTACCTGAGCTGAAATTAGAGAATTTGACAATGGAAACAAAGAGTGGAGTAACCGGCAGAGGCTTGGTGAACGGTGAATAATGGTGATTATCCATTTGCTATATTCATTTATAAAAAACAACCTTTTCTTCTCTCTTTTTTTTTCATACTGAAGCTTCTAGGAAGGCAGGTTTTTAAGCTGAGACTCTCTCCACCAACGTCACAGCCGCCATCTTTCCTTGTAATTATTATCGCGGAATAAATTATAATTTAACTAAAAATTACTCTTTTAATCATTTTCCCTCTAATTAAATTTTAAGATGTAATTTAATCTTTTTATTATTATTAAAATGTTTAACTATATCTTGTAATTAAAAAAAAGACATTCTTTACTTTCTGAAAATTCAATTATATTTTTATATTTTTAAAATATACTCAATTAGATTCCATTTAAAATATACTTCTCTTATCACACACTCTATCACTAGGTGAAACATATTAAAATCTATAAAATTAAGAAAGAGTTATTTAATATTAAGTGGGATTCAAATGAATTTATGTTTGTGATAAAATTTCAACTAATAATAGAGAGTATGTAATAGTATTTCTCTAAAACAATTTTAAGCCTGTTTTTAATTTGTTTTGAAAATATTGAAAAAGAGTGAGATTAAATTTGAAGAATTACTCCTTGCACTCCAATAAGTTCTCCCTATACCTCCATAATTTCTCAAAATGACAAAAAATCTCTTAATGAAAACAGTAAGAATTTAATCATCACACACCTCTTTCTTTTCTCTTTCATCTGCACATGTCTCTCGTTTCGCTCATCTCTTTGTTATCTTCTCTTGCACGACTTCATTTTTCTTCTCACTGAATCAGTGATTTTTTTTTTCTTTTTCGTGCGTTGTTATTCATCCCCTCTGTCTTTGCTTTGTTCTTCGTGGTTTTTACAAGGCCGAACACCCCTACGCGGACTTGTAAAAAAATTTGCAAATTATTTTCACAAGTCCAGACACCCTTGTCCAGACTTATAAAAATATTTGCAATTTTTATTTTACAAGTCCGGACACCCATGTCCGAACTTATAAACAAATTTGCATTTTTTTGTTTAAATTTGGACATCCATATTCGGACTTGTAAAAAAAATTACAAATTTTTTACTAGGATTAAATTTATTTTTTCACCTAAGGTATTTGAGACTTTTCCTGCCTTTATAGAAGTGTAGGGAGAACTTATGGAAGTGCAAGAAGAAATTCTCTTAAATTTGAAGTCATTAGATTGGCGCTCGGTCGTAGGGCAAGTGCATTTAATTATCTTACTTTGACCTTATTTTTTATGATTCATACATTGAGGAGTCTTACAACAACTTCAAGACTTCAATCTCAGATAAAATAGGGTGGGTAAGATCTAATGGGTTAGTCATCCTATGAAAATAAATATTTCTTATAAATATATTTTTATTATATATTTTTTAATTATTTTGAAAATTATATGATTATAAATGTTTTTATAAATTTATATTTATATAGTTATAATTGCAATTAAAAATAACATGAAGAATTTATGAATATATATTTTTGAAAATTTACTTGAGCATATACATGATGCACTTTCTCTCTTACCATGCCTCTTACATCTTTGTGGGTTGTGCTACACTGAGTATGGAAATACGGATATACTTTCTTAGCAAGTTTGTCTCTCACGCCTACATGGTCCATGCCAGATCATTGTGAGCAATCCTTGATGCACTTTCTCTTTCCATGCACCCCCATGTAGGATGTTTCACACTACTATGGATGAATCCTTGATGCACTTTCTATGTGAATGTGTCTCTTATATCTTTGTGGTTAGTGTCACATCATGGTGGATGAACTTATTTTGCACTTTCTTTTCCAACACATTTCCCACACCTCTACGGAATGTTCCACACCATTATTGGCACACCCTAAATGCATTTTCTCTTTTATATTACCTTATACAACTATGTGGGTTGTGGCACATTGCTGTATGACAATCCTTTATACAATCCCTCAATCTTTTGCAAATTAAATAGAGTTGTAAGTTCATTCAAAGATTGATGAGTTTTTATTTATTTTGGTGATATTTCTTTGTCATGCTTAATTTATACTATTAAGTGTATGAATGCGACTTAACCAATAAAAAAAAGTCCTTAAAATTACAAAATTTAAGACTCAGGTTCAACCTACAAGATCGGGATTTAACCAAACAAAGGGTTTTAAAAGTCATACCCATAATACAATATTTTTTAAAGAATTTAAGAGTCATATATTTAATAATCTAAAAATAATTGTTTAATTCACTATGACAAATTGTTTATGAATATAAGTAGAAAAATAATTTTTTAAAGTAAAAAACCTAAATTAATCATCTTTAAAAGATATAAGAATTATTTGAATGAGAATCAAATTGAAACTTTTACAAGTAAAAAATATAATTGAACTATTTTTAAAAAGATATAAGATTTGATTGAAATTTTAAATAATAAAAGGAATAAATTAAATTTTTAAAAAAATAGAGAAAAATAATTAAATTTTATTTTTAGAAGGAATAAAATTTACTTTTCTCAACAAAGTAAATATTTATAACACTAGTTTATTAAAATTAAACCTACAAATTACAGTATATCACATTAAAATAATTTAATAATTAAAATTGAAAATAATATGAATTATTTAAATTTATTACAAAAATAAGTTATAATACTTTTTATAGATTATCATATATAATAACATGATTAACTTTCATAATTATATTATGTTATATATAAATATTATCACGACAATCTATTAAAGTTAAACTCATTATTTTCACTATATTTTGAATGAAAAACATTTTATCAATCCTTTAATTATAACTAAGAATAATAAATCACTAATATTTATAAAAAATAATATTAATAAAGCCATTCGATAAAAATAATAATAAAGTCTTTATTAACAAACCATAATTTCTTTAATCATTAATTAATAAATTTTTTAATGCTAAATAGAAAAATAAAGTTTATTCTGAATCATTTTGTTCTCCTTTTAATGAGTATCATCTGTTGATATGATTTTTGTTTACCATAACACTAGTGCTTATGGTAAAGTATTACCAACCTTATTGATGAAACTAATTTTCGCCAAAAATTCAATGGACCATCTTTACTGGATCTATCTTTTAAATATGTTTTAGATTTGAACCTATCACTTAGATTAAATATTTGTTGGTATATGATTTTTAACATTATTAAATCAACTAATTTATTTATAAATTCAATAATTATTATTAATTTGATTTCTATTTAAGAATGTTCAATCAAATTGGTCTTTTTTTTATAAGTCAAATGTTGTTAGTAACTGTTACGAAGTGTATTTCTAGATAAGATTGAAATATTTATCTTAGGTGACTAGCATTAGGACTTTGCTGTCTATCTTTTTACACGTAGTTGCGATGATAATGGACTTATCCTTGTCTGAGCCTCCCTAAGAGTGTAATGGGTGGCTGCCATTAAAGGAGCGAGGATACTCAGGGAATACTGTGGGATTGTAGGCAAAAACACTGGGTTGGATGGGTAGGGTCGAGAAGGTCTGCTCCCATTCCATAGGCCTTTCAACCTCGAACTCCAATGGGTGTGAATAGGCTTAGTTGTCCTGCTGTGAGGTTGTTTGTTCTTGTTTGTGAAGTTTGCCTCCAGGCCACCAACCTTTCAACCTCAAAGTCCTAATGGAGTGATGAGGTTAGTGTTTGAGCGATCTCCTCTTTAGCATGCTTGAGAGGGACGACTCACGATCTCTCCACAACATAGGCATGGCCGTATCTCGCGAAAACACAAACTTTGTTATAGGCGAAAAAAGGTTTTGACAAAAAAGATTGAAGACATGTTGGAGATCAATACCAAGTTTGTGAATGACTTTGAAGTGGCAGGGAAACAAGCTTGGGTATTGTGCCCGGATGCTGAACTTTCACAGACGAGGTGCTTCAAAAAGGTTGTTGACGGGGAGATCATAGATGTGGAAGATTGAAGAATGATTATCTTCTCGTGCCTCCTACGCCTTTTATCAACCCTTGTTCAATATTTTGTGTTGTATTTTGCGTTTTTTCTTTTCCTTTTCCACTTTGTATGTAAGCAAGTTTTATGTAAGAAGATGCGTCTTGATTGTGATCTTGTTTACTTATCTTAATCATTATTGTTCCTACCTTACAATCTTCATGAATATTTTACTTTTACCTCTCAAGCGAAAAATTTGTCTAAGTTATGTGCCTGTTGTTTGTCTTTGTATCCTTCACGTGTGTTTTGGCCTTTTATCCTTTAAATGAAAAATTTGTCTAAATTATGACCATGCTATTGTTTTTATACTTAGCCATAATCACATTGGTATTGTGAGTCTTCCCGCGATCTAGCAGTGCAATTCATGTTTGCATTGGATCATAGGTGTCTAACATGTAATACAACTCATGTCTACATTGGGATTGCTAAGTCAATAACTCATGTCTACATTGGGATTGCTAAGTCAATTGATCGGCATGCACTGCATCGTCATATGTTCCACCATGTTAAGTAATTATGATTAAGAAAAATATTAAATCAGATTGATAGATAATAATTTATTAAGTAAAGATAATTACATGCACATGAAAAGAAAATTATCAAGTTACTAAAAATTGGGATAGTCAGACATTCAAGTAATTTGAACCAAGTCAATTGTTTCGTTAATTATCGCCAAAGAAAATTTGTAGTTTTTGTTATTCTTCTAATATAGTAGAATAACAATTATATTGGTAGGAGAAAGTAGAGTAAAGTAGAATGAAATGAATGACATAATTTTTTATTGTTAATTAATTTATTTAATTAAATGATATAATGAAAATAATTTAATCCATTTCCTTGAGGAAGACATATAATTTTTTAGTATATGTATGCTACTATTTTATATCTTAAAAATTTTCATAAATGTACAACGTTAAATATATTAATCCGTATAATTAATTAGTAGTCATTAAATATAATATATAAATATATTAATTCGTTTAATTGATTAACCGTAATTTTTATAATGTACGTTTAGTATTAATTCATAGTATTAAATATATATATATATATATATATATATATATATATATATATATTAAATATAGTATTAATCTGTTTTGAGTAGTAAATATAGCATTAAATAACATTAAAAATTACATTATATATATTGTTTGTGTGCTTAAAGATTGATAGAAGGTAATAGATTAACAGTGTGTATATTATTATTACTCCAAATTTGTTTTAAAAGTATAAATATATATAAAATGAAAATATTAAGTCACGTAAAAGGTAATATCTATAAAAAAAACAAATCACATAAAAACATATTAAAAACACAATACATTAATCATTACTTTGTTGTTGTTTTTTTGTGAATTAAATCATTACTTTCTTAATATTCGAAAATAGTGAACATAATTTTTTTATTATTTTAAATTTACTTTACTCCTCGGTCACTATATAATGTTCACTGACTATTAATCTTTTTAAATCAAATATAAAACAAGAAATATTTTCCTTACTTAAAATAAATTTTTGTTAAAACAAGAAATATCAAATACAATAGTCATTTCTATAAAAAAGTTAATGCCAAGGAATTAGTTACGTGTGTGAACCACAAAAAATAAAAACATAATTATTTTTGTAATAACAACATTGTTTTATTAAATACATAAATTTAAATCAGATAAATTCATGGCATGGTTTTCTCAAAGGTTGCACACTTCACTTTATTACTCTATCTAGATTTAAAAGTTTTAAAATATTTCTTAAATACTTTTTTTAACACATAGAATGCTACACATTTTACGAGATTATTAAATTAAAACTTAAAAAATGAATGAGAGTATTTTAGGTTATATTGACTTGAAATTTAGAGGTTAGAATTTGTCTCCAAAAATTGAACAAATTTCCTATATTTTTGCAAGATCTTTTGGGCTGTTAAACCTCAAAATTAGAACAAGTACTTGTTGATTTCATCTGTGTAATTATGTAAAGTTGAAAATCATAACCTTTTTGAATGTAAATTGATCCAAAGTTGTAATATTGAGTGGAGCGACAAATAAATAATAATAAAAGGCACAAAGAAAGGGAGGAATGCACGAGGGGGAGATCTTGGGCAACTCTTTGCGATCTCTCCCAAAACCAAAAGAACTTTTTTTATTACCATTCATTTGACCTACCATGCAAGCGCATAAAACTAAATTTACAACACTTGAGATATGCAACTAGAATCATGAATAATCTCACGCAACCATCCATTACGATCAAGAAAACAATAGCGACTTGATCAACCGATAGATTTGCATTTTCTTATCAATTTTTCGCATACCTTTTTAAAGGTAGATTTGAGCCTCCTAGCATCTGATATGCGAGTGATCCAGACAAAACCACCATCAACGTGTAGATATGTAAGTCTCTGATGGAACAAATAATTTTACTCATGGTCCACCCTATGCTTTCGGCTCTTCTCCTTTTCGATCTTTCAAACCATGTGATTAGGAGACAAGGAAGAAGTTGTAAACAAAATGTATTTGATGAAGTTTAGAAGTCAAGGTCGGTGACTTCAGTTTTACTGCTCCCACCATGATCGCCAAATGTTATGAAGTGTATGTCCATATAAGACTGGAGTATTTGTCTTAGGCAGCTAGCAAAAAGTTGTCCCCTAGGGTTTTGTTGTCTCCCTTCTTATACATAGTTGGAATGATCGTAGGCTTATCCTGGTTTGGGCCTCCTTGGGAGTGCAACGAGGTGGCCGTCATTAATGGTAAGGATCCTAGCAAATACTGCAGGATTGTAGGAAAAAACACTAAGGTAAGACAAATCGAGTTGGTGATATCTTCTCCTGTCAACATCAAGTTTGGTCAACGAGGTCTACCCCTAGTCCAGTAACATTAATTTTGTTAGTAATATTAATTTTTATTAGTGGTGAGGATCGAACTTCCAATATTTTCTCACAACTTTTCTTCCTTAACCAATAAATCACCCTATATCTCTTTAAATTGATCTTTAATATTAGAAAATAATTAACGGTTACCAAAATAAAAATTCAATCAATAAATCTTAAGGTATGTTTGTTTTAACATTCCAAAGAATATAGAGATTAGAATATGTATTTTTCTGTTTGTTAAATTACTATATGAAAATATTCTTAAGTATCTATTATTTGTAAGAATGTCACATTTTCATACTTTCTTGGAACGTGTTTTCACAAAATGTTGAAAGTAATAATATTTTCGGCGTAAAAAATGATTTTATGAAAAAAAAGTCCTTCATTGTCTAGAAGTAAAATACAAGATGATGGTAAATTTTAAATATTTATTTTTATAATATTATAAGTTAAAATAATTAATAATTCTTCTTTTGAAAGCTATTTTTATATTAATAAAAATATCTTACCAAAACCGGAAGAATTGTACGTGGAAATTTATTAAGAAAATAGAAACAAAAATTCTATTTAGATAAAACTGGATAAAAATGTCGTGATAATAAAAAGGAACCTCTATTTGTTCACACTTCACATAGTACTAATAGTTTCTACTTTATTCGCTATTAAGCTAACGTCACAACGATACCTAATATCCAATGAGGTAAGAGCATCTCCAATAGCAAATCGTTTGAGAGTTTCTTACCCCAAGTAACAGATCCTTGAAGAAAATTGCCATTGGAGTAGTCCTAGGTGGCATCAAAGTTGCTTAAAAAACTTTTTGGGTTGTTTCTATAAACAAAATTTGCTTGTATATAATAATATTATTTTTTTAATTGAAAAAAGGGGAAATGGAAGAGAAGAAAGGGAGAAGGGAAGAGAAGAAGGGTGTGGCCGATGAAGGAGACAGGCAATCCAGTGGTGGGAGTGACTAGCAAAGAGGCATGTGGTGAGGGGGAAGAAGCAGAGAAGAGAAGAGAGAAAAGAGGGAGGTTAAGTGGCGCACTTGTCTGGCGGAAGCGGCAGGAAGAAGAGAAGGAGAAGAAGAGAAGAGTGAGAGAGAATGAACATTGGAGAAGAAAGAAAAGGTGAAAAAAATTGGAGAGAAAAAATAAAACGTTGGAGGAATGGAGAGAGAGTAAAAAATAAATAAATAAAATTAAAAAATAGAACGTTCGAGGAATGGAGAAAGTGAAAAAAGATTTTAAAAAATTAAACATGATCGTTGCAATATTAATGTTCAAGGATTTTTTTAAAAAAAATAGTAATTTTTATTTAAGTATAAATAGTGTTTACAAAAGGACCAAAATTTTTGCCCAAATCCTCTCAATCTGGAATTTTGTTTCTTTCATTTTTAGCTAAATTTTGTGCTAAATTTTTTGCATTATGGATCTTAACCAATACAATTATCATTAACAATATTATTACTATCTTTTGCAAAACCAACCACCTCATACTGCTGATAATTCTGAAAATCCCCAAAATTTTGTGTATCCACCACCATGTCCTACTAGTGAAAATTCTTGCAACTCACAATTCCTTATGTTTCCACCATTCCCACCCATCCCAAACATTAGTCCTACGACTCCTTCATCACTCTCAAACCCTTCTAATAATGAACCTAAATCACCTCTCAAACTCAATGGGAGTAGTGAAAATATGTCATAGAAAAAATCTCGTGTGCCATTCACAGTCCTAGAGGATATAATTTTAATTCGATTGTGGTTAAATGTTTCGAAGGATCCAATTGTTGGAGTTAATCTCGTGTGCCATGAATAAAAGAAGCATACAACAACGATGACGACCACGACCGATTCACAATCAAAACTATCACTCAATTAAAGTCTTGATGGAGCAAAATTCAACCTACAGTTCCAAAGTTCATCGATTGCTATAAACGAGCAGTAACTCAAGACAAAAAAGAATGGGGAGAGAAGGACGTTATGATTTTCGCACATAGAATTTTCATGAAAGATTCAAAAGGTAAAAAATTTGAATTTGAGCATGCTTGGATATTGTTGAGTAATGAATCAAAATGGCATGCAGAATTGATGGAAAACTCTTAAAAAAGGAGTAAGGTATCTGCGTCAGGTGCATACTCATCATCATCTAACCCAAAGATGTCCGTTGAAGTTGAAGAATGTGAGAGAAATTCTCCACTGTGTCGACCAATAGGACAAAAAGCAGCAAAGAGGAAGATAAAAAAAAAAGTACATGCAACTACTTGGACCAATGTTGATCTAGCTAGAATACAAAGTCAATTGAAAGTTAGAAATGATAACCAGTAAAAACTTATTGAAATAAAAGAGACACAAGAAAGGCGTTTGCAGGACCAAGAGGGATGTTTGGAGTATAAAATCATAATAAAGGACATAAGTGGCATGCCTGAAGAGCAACTTCGGTGTCATGAAAAATATTGTGCCTATCTTAAACAAAAACATGAATTTTTAAAATTGTATTAGTTATTTAAGTTTAATTGTTTTGTTTGTGTAATGTAGCTGTTAAAAACTAGCCATTGTAAAAGTAACTATTGGAAACTAGCCTTTATAAATCATGTTATATATTTGTGTAATGCTTTATCATTTTCACATTTTTTCTTAAGCTTAGATAATATTGTTCTTTCACTCAAACACTTCAGTTATCCATAGAATGGACTTTGACGACGACTTAGATGCACTATTGGACCAAGTCTTAGATGAGTCACTTGAAGACAACATTGAGGAAGAAGTGATAAGGTTAGTCTTTTAATCAATAGGAGCTAACAACATTCTTATCATTCACATAGAAGAAGAATGGTATATTGTAATCTGGAGAAAGATCATGATCAATTGTTCAATGACTATTTCTTCAACAATCTGGTATATACAAACACTTAGTTCCGAAGAAGGATTTGTATGTGAATGCATGTGTTTTTTAGAATCATAACGGCCCTAACCAATCACGATGATTACTTTCAAATGAAGGTAGATGCAACACGTAGAAGAGGCATATCACCATTACAAAAGTGCACTGCTGTTTTTCGTATTTTAGCTTGTGACTCACCTATTGATAATGCAGATGAATATATTCACATTGGTGAAAACACTATTGTGGAATGCTTGCAATGATTTGTATCAAATATTTGTGCAATATTCAAGGATGAGTACCTAAGGAAGCCCAATAACAAAGACATAAAATGACTTCTACAAATAGGAGTAGTGTGTAGCTTTCCAACTATGTTAGGCTCAATTGATTGTATGCACTAGGAATGGAAAAATTGTATTGTTGTGTGGAAAGGTCAATTTTGCCGAGGTGATCATGTGAACCCGACAGTCATTCTTGAAGCAGTTGCATCACAAGATTTGTGCATTTGACATGTATTTTTCAGTACTACAGGGTCAAACAATGACATTACTGTGTTAAATGCAGCTAATGTGTTTAGCGAAGTTATGTCGATTCGTGCACTTGCTGTGAATTTCACTATCAACATAACCCAATATGATATGAGATACTATCTGGATTTTGGCGAATGATATTTATCCAGAATTTTCCACTTTTGTGAAGACCATTTCAATGTCACAAGGGGAAAAGAGAAAATTATTTGCACAACAACAAGAGTCGACTAGAAAGGATGTAGAATGTGCATTTGGGGTGCTTCAATTGCGATTCGTAATTATTTGTGGTTAGATACGTTTTTGGGATGCTTATATAATGAAGAATATAATTTATGCATGTATCATATTGCATAATATGACCGTTGAGGATGAGCAACACACTTATCAAAACAATGTTGATTGTGATATTGTTGGAAATGCAATATTTACATTAGATGTATTTTCTGGTGCTCATCCCAACTTCAGATCTACATACTTTGAGAGGAGAACAACAGTTCAAAACAGAGACAGACACCGACAACTTCAAGCGGATTTGATCAAACATATAATTGTCATTGTTTTTAAATTAAAAAATTATTAAATATTTTGAATATTAAATTTATTTATTTTTAATTTTAAGGTGTCATAATTTTTATGAAATTCAACATTAAAAATTATAAAATTGTGAGTTTTTTGCAGTTGCTTGAAGAAACTCAGTGTTGCAGTGAAAATAGAGTATAGTTGCTTAATGCTAAGGTAACACAATGGGAACTACCAGACACAACATTCAATGCACCAAGAAACTATCATGAGTTTCTCTCGTTGAAGATGCTCTAAGGTTCTTTTAAGAAAGTAAATTGTGTACTACAACTTTGGAAGGTCTTTACTAGTTTTTTGCATTCTCGATCATTGCAATATTTTCTTTGCTACCCTTTTCTCTATAAAGTATAAACTATTTTTATTTCATCGTATTATTAGATTAAATATTTATTTACCATGTATTGAAAATTCAATTTCTCATGATCCTAAAAAATAAATTAAGTGACTATTTCCGTACAGTTAAAGTTTCACATCGCTTAGAAATCTAGACCAAAAGCCATTTATAAACATCATCTTCCCTTACTTCATTATGGGACCAAGGTAAACTTTTCCTCACCATCACCAATAACATACTAGTAACAAAATAGAAAAAAAAAAGAGGCAAAGAAGTAAGGGTAAATGGTTAATTTAATCAATATATTCAAAGCAAATTCCTCTTTTTAATTAGGTAATCGTATCTAATTTTACATAGGATATTCTATCACAACCAAATTTGGAGTAGTTTTTTTTCTTAAAAAAAAACTACTAGCTCCTAGAAGAACTTATAGATTTTTGTTATACAAAGCTAAAATAATTTCAGTTAGTTGAAATGACAAACCAAACACACTCATACCCTAAGAGTGTGTTTGATTTGTCATTTCAACTAGCTAAAAAACTAGTTGAAATGACAGTTAAAATGATTTCAACTACATTTGATAAGCAGAACCCTACTACAATTAATTTTTTAAAAAGATCTCCCATTTTAACCTCCTAGTAGGGGTGAATACAGGTTCAGTTGGGTTGAATTTAGACAAACTCAAGACCTAATCTAATCATCCAATATTGGGTTGGGTTGGATTTTCATTGTTTTAAAAAATAGATTATATCATTGTTATAACATAAAAATAAATAATAAATTATAGTTACAAATTATATATCAAAACTAAAATAAATTAAAATTAACATATAACTAAATTTTCAACCAATAATAACTAAATAAACGTTTGTCCGAAATAAAAGTAAACACAATTTATCTAACCTAGCCAAGTCATATAAATTACATAATTTGTCAAAACTAACAAAAACATAATATAAAAAAACACATATAATAACAAAACACATAATTTCAAATAATAATAATAATATATAATAATTTAATATTATGGTCAGGTTGAGTCTCAACTTTAACTAATAGAACTCATCACTCAACCCGTGATTGATTGAGTTTGATTGCTTGGGTTGGGTTTCACCCGATCATAAAAAAAAAGCTAACCCAATTTGTTTGGGTTGGATTGAGTCTTTAGGTTTCCGAACCCGATGTACACCCCTACCTTCTAGTCGATTTTATTTTATAATTTTACCTTTTATTAATTATTAATTAATGAATCATTTCCTATCTTACATGTCACAACTTCTCTCTCTTTCATTATAATTTAAATATGTAACTATAGTAACTTATAATTTAAATATATAATTATAAAACATTATAATTTTAATGTGTAATTTAAAATTTATATATTTAACTATAGAAAAATATAATTTAAATATATAATTATAGTAATTTATAATTTAAATATGTAATTGCATAAATTTATAATATAAATATGCAATTATAGTGATTTATAATTTAAATATGCAATTATAGAGTTTTATAATTTAAATATGTAATTATAATAATTATAATTTAAGTATGTAATCAATTTATATTATTAAAATATCCTATAATTATTTTAAATATGTCATTATTTATCTGATATTAATAATGTTCTTATTTGTCATTTTACAATTTTTAGTTAGTTAATCATTAGTTTTTTTTAGGCAAATATTAGTCATAAGTGTGTTAGTGGAGGGATTTGAATCCACAAACTCTTCCTCCCTTATCTAGCTAAGTTAATCATCTAGTTTTATCAAATAATTACAACTAATTTTACAATTTTTAGCTAATTTTGTCAAATACAACCTAAATTTGATTTCAGAAAACAAATATTTTTAATTTTTTGAGATAAAAAATAAAATTTAACGAAATTTAAAAAATTAAAAAAGTGAAAGAATATTTATTAAAATAAAGAATGAGAAGCATAGGAAGATTACTATGATCTTAATTGACGGTGAATGAGGCAGTTAATGGTCGCAAATCCAAGAAGTAGTCAACGAAGGGTAGTCAAAAGCGCACACATGTTATTGACCAGTGACCACCAATGTGAACACCTTTCATTGTAATAAGTGATAAGATATTCCTGTCCCATATCATGTGGAACCAAATAATTGACTTGCCAATTCGTGTCAACATCTCAATTCTCAACTAAGTAACTTTTCCATACAATTCAATTAGCTATAATTTATTGAAAGGATTCGCATTACAAAATTCACCCGCTTCAAACGTCAACAACATACTTTATGTTTGCTTATTAGATTCATCCAGATACATTCCCCCTTCAGGCACTGACTTTTCTTTAATTATTCTCCAAGCTACGGTTTCTTTTTGTCTTCAACGGTCAATTAAATAAAAAATTGGTTGTGGTAAACATGAAATTAATCAGATAGCAGTTGATGCCCAGAGACTACCCATAAAAACAAAATAAAGAAGGAGGAATAAAAAATTGAAATATATATTGCTAAGGAATTTAAGACAGAGATGTATAAATTTGCACGGGGCTTGGTCTTCTTTCTTCAATCTTCATCAAAGACTCGCTCGTCCACCTAACCTAACACACCAACCTATAGTCATGTTACTAAGAACATTGTTCCTCCCCAGACTCTGCTATATATGCCACCACTCACATAAAAAAATATAAGTACATTTAATTTTACCATAGTTTGCTTTAGTAAATATTGTTCGTGATTTAGAACTTTTTTATTAAATTGCTACTGCAAATTTATTATTCCCTTTTTCACATATAGTGTAGATACATTACAGCTCCTGGTTTAATTTGAAAATAACAAGTCTGCGAGTTTTTTGCACATAAAAAATGGGGGAAAGTGAGGGAGAGCAGAGAGAAGTGAGGAGAGGTAGGCTTAACTTTGAGAAAAACTCAGTTGCAAGGCTTAGGCATTCCAAGGGATTTTCAATGGAAGGAAGGAAGATTAAACCTCCTTCTATTTCACTCATTTTTTAGAGGATTATAGAGCCAAAGACATGTGAAAGATCTTCAAGAGGTATGACAATATCAAAGAAGTGATGATCCCAAACAAGAAATGCAAGAGAGTACATTGCTTTGGTTTCACTCGATTTGCAAAAGTAAAGATGCTAGAACTATGACTTTAAAGCTGGATAAGATATTCATTGGGGATTTGAAGTTGCGGATAAACTACCCTAGATTTGGGAAACCTTCTAGCTCAACCAGTAGTAAATGTGTTGGTGAACCTAAATCGATGAAGTATAAGGAAAAAAGGAAGTTTAAAGAGCAGAGTGCTTGGAAACCCACTCAAGGTGAATTGAAGAAACAATCTTATGTGAATATAAAAGCACTAACGATGGTCCATGAGTAAGTGCAAAAAACCCAAGGGGATTGTGAAAGTTACAACCTATAATTTCTCTTATAAATCTGATGCCAAAGTAGTCTCTAAGTTGTCTAAAACTTATGTTGGGAAAGTTTGCAAACAGGGTAGTTCATACTCTACACAACTAAAGTTGCATCAAGAAGGAATTTTCAGCATTAGAGCTACTCCAATGGTGCGAATATGGTCCTCTTGGAAATAGATGATGCTAAAAATATCAAGGATTACACCAATAGTAACATTGAATATACCTTTGTGGTTTTTCGAAGTCTCATAATGGAACCTTCCATTATTGATTCCAAAAGGAAGATATGCTTCGTCATTCTGTCTCATGCATGGAATGAGGATTTCTTTCAACTGGTATGCTCGTTTTACAGTGAATTCCTATTTATGGATGAAGCAACTAATAAGAGGGAAAGATTGGATGTGGCAAGATCTTATTTCAATACAAAGGTGCAAGACATCATTAACTACATTTTAAGGGTCCAGATTGATGACCGTTTGTTTGAGATAAAAATATTGGAGGAGGGGCTGGTGGATATAGCTTTGGAAAAGGGAAATGTGAAAGCGGTTTTCTCCTAGGAGGAAAGTTCAAGTTCAGTAAAGGAAGATGACGTAGATCAAATCATTTTTGAACAAAGGTTGGGGGTCTTAACAAAGGAATTTAGCATGGGCGGGGATAGGTGGAGGACTAGAGAATGGTGGGGGTTTGGAAGAACTAGAGACGCTGAAATGTCCATAGAAATAAACTCAATGACAGTAAGGCGCAGGGAGTCTCAATTTCGTCTTCCCTAAATGTTCATAGGTTCCCAACTGATTGTATCCTAACTCTAATTTCTTGAATCTAGATGACTCAGGGTTGAGTTTGGATAGGGTAGAATTAGGAAGGTCTAGTAAAATGTGGCATGCTATTAAGGAATTGAGGGTTGTTGGAATGGTCGATGATGTAGTATAGGAAACTGAGATTTAAAATATGGAGGCTAGAGACCATGCTGAATTGGTTGGGAGGAGGAACTCACAGAATCAGATATGAAGATCTTTTATCTAAATCTTAGAGGATTCTGGGACAGGGTTAAATGTAGGCAGATGAGAAGGACTTTATAATTGGAAAAGGTTGATGTATGCCTTCTGCAAGAAATGAAGTATGGATCAATTGAACCTTGGGAGGTTATGGAGGTTTAAGGAAATGGGGATTGTGAATAAAAGGTTAAGGGTGTGTTTGACAAAACTAGCTGAAAAACTAGCTGATAGCTGAAAAATTGGCTAAAAGCTGAAAAATTAGTTGAAAATTTAATTGTAAATGTTTGGTAAAACGGACTGATCAACTAGTTGAAAGATATAAAATGACAAATAAGGACATCATTAATCATTAGAAAAATAATAATGTATTTAAATAATTATAACATACTTTAATAATATAAATTAATTATATATTCAAATTATAAATTATTATAATTATATATTTAAATTATAAATTTCTATAATAACATATTTAAATTATAAATTTATGTAATTACATATTTAAATAATAAATTACTATAATTAATATTTAAATTATAATTTCTCTAATTAAATATATAAATTTTAAATTACATATTTAAATTATAATTTTCTATAATTATATATTTATATTATAAATTACTATAATTACATTAATGAAGGAGAGAGAAATGAAGGAGAGAGATTGTATAATATGATGAGAGATAATTAGTGAGAGAATGCATTAATTAATGAAGGGTAAACATGTAAAATAAAACCAGTTAATAGTTGAAAATAGGAGATCTTTTGATAAAGCTACTTGGAGTAACTTTTTTGAAAAAACTAGTAGCTCTTAAAAAGCTCTTAGATTTTTGCTATCCAAACGGAGCTGAAATCATTTCAACTACTATTTCAGATAGCTTTTCAGCTAGTTGAAATGACAAACCAAATACACTCTAAGCTGACTATCTGTCTTAACGGTGACTTGATTATTATATGAAAAAAAAGGCTTCTTATATCTCAATTCCAAATTATGGGTGAATGATTCTTGGGGGTGGGCTTTTTTGAGGAAGGTTTACAGTCTTTATGTGTGTTAGTTAATATATATGCGCTCTTCTTTAAGGTGGGGAAAAAGAAGTTGTGGGATGATATATGTATGTCAAAAAGGGGGTTTCTTGGGAACTCATTGGTGTTTGGGGGTGATTTCCATGTGGTTGCTAGGCCTTTAGAAGTTAAGGGTCTTCCTCCTATCATTCTAAGACTGAGATGGCAGAATTCCAACACTTTATTGGAGTCATGGAAGTGGTTGATATCTCAATATATGGAAAGAAGTTCACTTGGATTTCACCGGATGGTTCCTCGTGCAGCAGGTTAAACCACTTTCTAGTTTCCTAGGGATTGAGAGACATATGGAAAATTTCTGCTCAATGGGTCGGGTCAAAAGAATTCTATGATCATTGTTGGATCTTATTAAAAGATAATGTGCAAGATTTGGGGAGGGAGGAAACCTTTCAAATTTTTTTATCACCGGATACAACATCCTTCTTTTAATGATATGGTGAAGAATCAATGGAATATCTTAGTAGTGGCAGGTGGTGGTTTGTTTCAATTTAAGGAAAATTTAAAGGGTTTGAAGGTGCTATTGAAAAACTGGAGTGAAAATGTTTTAAAAATTGAAGAAGGGTAGTGATGCAAACCTCCCTTGGTTAGCTTGGACTCCCATGAATCTTCTCCACAAGGTGCACAAGCGAAGCAGTTTGATGATGAGGTAAGGAGGTCGAACGGGATTGGTGCCACTCTAGAGATAAGCCAAGAGATATAGGTGTTTGTCATAAGGGAAGGAACCTTTGATAAAAAAAGCACAAGGATATTCTCACTAAAGAGAAAGAAAAGGACACTCAAAGATGAAGTAGCAATTCTCACAATTTCATTCAATTAAGTGTAACCCATACAAGAGGACGAGAGGTCTATTTATAATAATGGGGTGAGCTAGGGTCGTGCAATTAAATGAAAAAAGGAAGGAGTTTCAAATTTGAATTAATAAGCACATGTTCCTAAAATCATGGATCTTAGATCTAACTAAGTACCATGTAGGATGTCATGTGGCATTAGTTCAAATTCGGCATCTCTTGTAAGGAACAAGGGCCCACCTTTTCTCCTCCATGCTTCATATGCTAACTAATTGAGGTTTAATTAGAAAAGGAGGAACGTGGTTAATAAAATAACCACCAACACCCCTAAATGACCCTATTAACTAATACATTTCACAAAAGACTAAACACACCTCCTAGCCCTTAATTTTATGAAAAAATAATATGCCAAAGAAAAGAATAGATCACTCCTCTTAGAGAAAGAAAAAGACTAAATAAAATGTAAGAACAAGAGAACTATGGTATACTCGATTACTTTTTTATTTTTAGACTTTCGATTTTATTAGGTTCGTGAGAAACAAATTTTTTTAAAATATATAGTTCTAGATGA
This sequence comes from Psophocarpus tetragonolobus, assembly GCA_037954015.1. Lineage (NCBI taxonomy): Eukaryota > Viridiplantae > Streptophyta > Magnoliopsida > Fabales > Fabaceae > Psophocarpus > Psophocarpus tetragonolobus. Next base: position 7,779,348 of record CM075689.1, read on the forward strand.
GGTCGCATTTTATTTTATTTTTTCAAATGGAGTATTATTTCGTTTGGGTTTCAAGACTAATGGTTTAAAAAAGCTTATGCTCTTACAGTTTTAAAAGTTAAATATGTTCTCTATTATTTGAAATTGAAAAAAATATGTGTTTATTATTTTTTTTATTTGAAAAAATATGTCGTTTTCTTCTTTTCTTTTGTTTGAAAAATTATATATGTTCTTATTTGATTTTTTAATTAAAATAGCACTTTAATTTATATATTTAATATTTTCATGACTCTTTGTCTTGATTAAATAACTATTTTTTTTCCAGTTTCTTTCTTCACATTTTTATTTCTCTCGTTATTTTTTATTTTCACACTTTCATTCGCAATCAAAGACAATGAACAATAATTTTGTCTGTAGTGGTTGAATGTTGAGGTAGACGATCGATCTGCAGAAGATGTTTTGTTTCAATAATGTTATTATCGTAAATCATGATTTGAAATTTTGTGATTGCAGAGGGTAGCCGTCAGCACAGGGCACAGGTGGTACTATTGGGAAGATGGGAGTCGCTAAGGTTGGACTTTAATTTAATGCACCAAATGATAAACAAATAATTGTGTCTTATCATGCTTGTTTGTGAATTGTGATTATTAAATAAAAGATATGTGGGTGTGGTGAATCCGCGTGAATAATTATTTGGTTTTCTATTAACTAATCCAATTGAGAAAAGTATGATATTTGAACCCCATTATTTAAGAATATTTAGCCCTAGCCTACAGCGATAACAGGATGATGATGATTCATGGCATTGGCGTGGAAGAAAGGAAGAGGAGTCAATCCATGCATACACACCTCCCAATAACAATGCAAAGTGCCATTGTCTCCACTCTCCTAGCCTTCGCTTTTGCCACGCTACTTTCCCATTACCTTCCAATACCGCCAAGCTACCCCACACATAATTTCATTTTTTACATTATTCTCTTCATTTTAATACTATGCTTATTTTATCATTTTATAAATTCATAATTATATTTATTAATGTATTTAATTTTAAAAATACTTAAACCAATCACTAATAAACCATCAATAAGAATATTTATCACTAACGCGCGTTTGAACAATATAACACTTATTTGATATTTAAGTCTATATATATATATGTATATTAAATAATGTTTTCTTAATGAATTATCTCCAATCTTAAATAACTATATTTTTGAAATATGAAATATTAGGCAAAATATTACCCATTATGGTTAATATTAATTAAAATATTTTTAATTAATAAGTATCATCCATATTTTTTTCATAAATTTAACAATTTTGTTAAATAATGCTAAGGATCTCAAGAGCTTCCAAAAATTTAGTGCTTGTTTAACAACAGTTTTATAAAACTGTTTTTAGTATTTTACTATTTAAAAATTAAAAAACTCGTTTGGGTAGTGTTTCTGAAAACAGTTCTAATTTTTTAGTTTTTAAAAACCAACAGATAGGAACAATTAAAAGTAGTTTTACTTTTCAGTTTTCTATTTTTGTTTTGAAAACTCAAAATACAATCAGAATATGTTGTTTTATGCTTTTCATTAATGAAATTTTGATAAATATGAACAAGTTTTTCCATTTTTACATATTCAAAACAATTTTCAAATAACACTTACCAAACAAGTTTTTTTTTTCTTTTCTTCCCGATTATAGTTTTTGAACACTATTCTTAAAACTCTTTTCAAAAACTAAAAAACAAAACCAAACCAATCAAGCCTTAGTTTTTTTTGTTGTTTGCATGATCTGACAACTATGGAAGGTCAGAAAAGTTGCAATCTTCAAATGGATGTCTAAGATGTTGTGCAAGACATGCAATTGATTTCATGAGAGTAGTCTCACGCGGCTAAATTACATTCCACTCTCATGCAAAATGAGGGTAATGAAGTCTTCCTAGTGTATTGATCAATTGTAACAACTCTAGTGTCATGGTTTGGACTAAATTAAGCACATCTTGTGCACTTGTTTGTTACAATTTTAATAAAATTTTGGCTTATAAAAATAATGTTAAAGAACTAAAATAAGAACATTTTGTTAGAAATTATATATATATATATATATATATATATATATATATATTTATTGTGTGTGTGTGACCACAATATAATTATAGATGAACACAATTTTTTATTTTGCAAGTATATCCCAAGGAAGTTCTTGCACCATCGCTCTACCAATGGGACACACTTCCTAACTATTTATACCTGGATCTACCATTAGAAAGACTTTTGATATAAGAAATCCTAAATCTAGATCCACCTACCAATTATCATACTCATTGAGTCAGTTACGTGGTCAAATAAGTGATCTAATACTAGTTGTTATGAAATGAGGGTTCACCAAATAGCTTAATAACTTCTAATTCAATGTTGTTAGTGTAGTCATTAGTATTCCGCCAATTTTAAATGCATCCTAGCATAATTTTTAATGAATTACTTTATTTATTGTTTATTTTTTACTTATTTCTAGAGTAAATTAGTAATAAAACTCATATTATAATATTTATATTAATTATACACATTTTTATTTAAATTGAATTGGATTATTTAGTTCTAATTTTTTTATTCTTTTAAATATTTTAATTCCTAAAAGTAAGTGAATGGTTTTGGTCACTACCATCATGTATCATAAAAAGTATTTTCTAAACATTTTACCATAAATATCTTAAATTTGATTATATTCAAAAAATAATTTTATTTAATTTTGGTCCCCATTATTTTATAATTAAGAGAATGTTTTTTTTTCAAATTATTGTGATTGGCATGGAGTATTAATAATGAGAATTCTCACTTTTGATGTCTACTTTTCAAAATACTTACTCTATCATTTTTAAAAAACAAAAAAGAAAAAACAATTTTGTTAAAAGAGAGTATAACTCATGACTTATTCCACCCTGTACATAAAGCTTGTCACTAGATCAACCTTATAAATGTAATTCAAAAACAACTTAAAGATATTATGTTATATATTATATCTATACTATTAATAAAAATAATTTTCCCTTTTAATGTCTATTTTTCAAAATACATATTCTATAATTATAAAAAAAAAAGAAAAAATATTTTGTTAAAAGAGATATTCAAACGCATGATCTCTTCCTCCCCCATATATGAATTTTGCTACTAGATCAACCTGATAACTTTAAGAAAAAAACTACTTTAAAATATTTATATCCAACATACATAATTGTCCTACTATATCTATAATTTATAATATTATATTATATACTATATATTTATACTATTAATGAAAAGGGATTTCCTCCTTTTGATGTCCACTTTTCAAATATTATTTTTTTAAAAAAAATAAATTAAAAGAGAGATTTGAACCCATAACTTCTTCCTCCTATGTATGGACTTTGCTATTAGATCAACCTTATAAATTTAAGTAAAAAACTACTTAAAAATATTTATATCCAATGTACTTAATTGTCCTACTAAATCTATAATATATAATATACAATATTATATTATATATTATAGGACTTTTTGTGCCCATATTTTATGATTATTTTACCCTTCTAAATATTTTATGACTTTTCCCACTTTTGCAAATATAACTTTTCTCGTATTAATATATATGCACATATTCATAATTCATACTTTATTACATATCAATCTTCCTTAAATATCATTAACATATGTATATCTTTCATTATAAATATTTTTAATAAACATGCAAATACATAGTTGCGAAAATATTTTGAGTTCTATTCAAATTCTCTCCCGTTTCCATCTTTTAAGTTCATTGCAAATTTGACATATCCGTTGATGATCTAACATGTTTCTACCATGTTATCATAAACAAAAAATATAGAAATATGAATAAAAGTTATTTGAATTTTATAAGAAATATTAGTAATACGTTTTTAATACATTTTCATTAATATTTTAAAATTTTTTGGAACATATATTAAAAATAAGAAGCGAGGATTTTTTTAATAAATTTTAATAAATTATAGTCAATAATAAAAAATGTGTCTAAATGAATATATTAAAAGTTTATTTTTAATATTTTTTTTTAAAACTAGATATACCGTAGGAACCAAAATCAGTAGTTTGTCATATTACATTGGAAAAAACACAATTAAGCCTACATTTTTTAGTTATCTACATATTGTTTTGCATACTACAAATTCTATTTGTGGATCATGATGGTAAGGACACACAAAAATAATAATAATCTATAACGATTTTTTCTTTCATGTTTCTTTTTTAAAATACATATTCTATCAATATATATATTTAAAAATTAAAAAATAAAATACTTTGTAAAAGAAAAGATTTAAACCCACAACTTCTCCATCCCTAAATATAAAATTTGTCACTAGATTAACCTTAAAAAAATACTTTAAAACATTTATATTTAACATACATAATTGATCTATTATCTATAATCTATAATATATATATATATATATATATATATTATATTATGTTATCCATATTACTAATATTATTAATAAAGAGAATTAATTTTTTATATCTACTTTTCGAAATACCTATTTTATCCTTATATCTATTTGAAAATTAAAAAACTAAACTATTTGGTGAAAGGAGCAATTTGAACCACAACCTCTCCCTCTCAAATGAAAACTTTGTCAGTAGATATATACCTTTGATTATAAATATTTTTTTATAGAAATTCGAATACACATACATGATAATATGTTGAATTCTATTCAAATTTTCTTCTCTTTTTTATTTTCTCAAATCCACATATTCGTTGATGATCTGACATGTTTTTATCATGTTATAAACAAACAAATATACTACACTAAAATTATTGTACACAAAATAACATGGTAAATTATTTATATTCTATCAAATTATTAAAAATTATATTAAATTAAAACTCTATAATTATTATAATATATAAAAGAAGAAATGTAAATACATAAATATGACAACAACGGATGTATTTTCACCATGGAGAGAGACCTGGAAACTGTAGGGAGAAGTCAAAAAACAACTACTGGAAAACATTAAAATAGTGAAGACAAGGAATGAGTTATGCACAGATGAAGTTAATGCATGGTGGAAGAGTCTACGGAGGAGAAGAATGAGAACTGGTACAAGAAATATTTGATGAAAGCGACAGACTTCCTTGGTGAAGATGAAAATGCTTTTAAGAGGTCCTAAAATAAAGGTTTCGAAGGAGGAATATGTTTTTTTTTTTTTATATAAGCGAAGGAGGAATATAGTTATTGATAAGGATATGTTCTTGGATTATTTTTAAGTTGAAATTCACTGTTAAAGAAGAGAACTACTACAAGTTTACACTTTTTGAAGGATCGTGTATGGTTGTTGACCATTATTATATTGGTGGAGACCCTTTCTTATAATTGGAGATTATCTATGTGTACAAATACAAGGTTGCGGCATCCTACCTACCATTAGAGCTTTCCAATTCTAGTCTCTAGACTTGTTTGTGTAAGAAGGAATATTGGACATATGCTAAAAGCGGATCACTTACATAATTCATTTCACACACGGAACTTCACTTCACTTCAATTCATGTCCAAATACAGTACACAGGCCTATTCACTTAAGAAGCTTGTTCCAAGGTGGTAGTGCGTGACTTGCATTGGGAATGTAAATCTTGCATCAATTTTTCTTTAATAAATCTCTTCTGTGGTTGCAGATTCTAGGATTCTAAATCTTTGCAGCTGTGTCGCCCCAAAGAAGGCCCACCTCTTAATTATATTTATATCTACTAAATCAGATTAGACTCACGAAATTTACCTCTTAATGATCATGTTTTGATACTCCGTCACTCATGAGAATTATGATAGCCAACAAATTGTTGAAAATGATCATATCAAATCAGTTAGTGTTCATAATCAAGCACTGTGACTCACTATATCAAAGTAAAGTAAGGGACCGCAAGGTTGGAAAAAAATAAATCGCAAACGAAAACGATGCAGGTTGAAAAAAGTAATCAATCCGATGGAAATTATATATAGTTTCTACACTATTAAAGAATGTAACTATGCTGTGACTTGTGAATTCCTCCTCTCCTTTGTTATGATCATCTTGTTATGAAAAAAAAAAAAAACTACTTTAAGTGCCCGTTTGCCTTGATGTTAAATAAAATTAATTTTAATAAATATAATAGTAAAATGTATCTAAATTAAATTCATCTGTAGATTTTGCATTGAAATATAGGAGTTGATTTTAGAAGTAAAACAAACATGCAAATATGTGTGACTTTGCTTATTTCATTAATCAAAACAATAAACCAGTGGTACTCTTGATATATCAAGTTGTCGCGCGAGGTATTGAAAGATTATTTGTCTGGTAAAAAATATTAAAAAGACTTATAATATCATTAATTTTCAATTAAGTTTTCGTAGTCGATAAGCAATTAAACATTGAATGAAATTCCCAGCTCCATTTTAAGCAACTCATGTCATGCATGTTACACAATACAAGCAACAGCCAGCAGATTAATTTGCTAGCATGAAAAAAAAATCACAGGGCGAAAGCTTTCAGGTCCAGAAAAGTAGTTGTGTGAATAGGCCAGCTCACTATGGCAATGGTACTTAAATTAGAAAGCATCTTAGCTTGCAGCATCAAAAGCCAATACTCTATAATTAATAGCACTTAATTGAAAAATATAAAAATTGTGCAACCAGAAACAGCAGCATGCAATTTAGAAGATCCAAATTAAAAGTTATATCTCGGTTAAGCATTGTTAGAAAGTTCAAACTTAGTTTTTGATAGAGCAATTAAGGCTGGGAAAAAAAGGCTAGGAGAAGCTGGCATTTGTCAGCATTTGTATCTGACTATTCTAATTTGTATTTGTGTAGCAGAAATAGAAATCAGAAGTGCTGTACAGTAGAGATAAATTACAAGCCATCTTTAGAGATGCTATAAGTGGAAATCATGAGTTTCACAGAAGTCACCGCAATATAACAAAATTCCAGCAAGAGTATCACCAGAAAATACAAACTGAACATAGTCAATTCAGTAGCCAAATTAGGTTCAGGAGACAACTTATCCTGTAAATCATTTCACAAATTTATTTAGAAGGATGTGAGCCTACTTTACCAAACACCAAATTAACATTCATCACTTCTCTCTAGCTTTCTTTTCCTATCAATTCTATATTCTTCTCTTTTATCTCTCTTACTAGGTATGAAAAAAAAACCATTTAATACATGTTAGCTACAGAGAAAACAAGTTAACATTTTGATCAAGTACTCGGGCTAACATGTTGTAAGGGCCCTTCTATTCTAATACGCCCTCCTTATCATTCTAGAATTTTAGCAACTAACTTGGAGCAGAGCTTGATATACTCATCATCACGGCACCTGAAGATTAGGTAACTAGGCTGCCAGACCAAGGATACTAGAACCTGAAACCATTTAAATAGCAAAATAACCATTGAGCCATACCAGCTGAAATATCGATAAAATAATCAGCAAGAATTAGTACGATCATACCCAAATCATTAATAGGAAAAATAAGAGGTGGATAAGTAAAATTCAATGACTGATTCTTTGAATCATACCTTTAGTCTCTAGTATATGTTCTGAACTGAGTCCAGTAGCATCTCATTATGCCGGCACCCAACAAGTGGAAGCATACAAAATACGGCCCTTCCAACCTTGAAGCATCCAGTTGTTATCTTCATCTAAGACAAAATCTTTGTGGTACGATTTCCTTAACTCGGTTCTGAATTTGGTCATTAATTCCTCATTCAGTGGTAGCTGCTTGAAACCAGCCCTCATATTCCTAAACTGCCACTTTTTGTATGTCTCAGGCCTCTCAACCCTCTCAGAACCTTCGCATGCTATAACATTCATAGCCTCCCGGCCCAAAATCTCCCTCTCAATCAACATCCTACATTCGTTTTCACGAGGTAAGACAGTGTCACACAGATCAAAAATAGTAGAAAAATGAAAGAGCGCCTCCCTAAACCGTGTGGTAAAGAAGGGGGTATTATATGATCCATTAACTATGCACTGAGTAAAAATATCCGGATTTATCTTCCTGATCAAGTGCAGGACTGCATTTCTAGGACTGTTCACTTCAATAGTCTCATCCATTAAGTTCTCAAACTTCATGAGAGAGTTAACAGCAACTAGTTCGTTGCTCTCGATTTTAAGGGCTTCAACCTTAATGGTTTCCCAGTTCTTTGATGCTATAGCATTGTACTGAAAGGGAACATTGTAACGCAAACAATAGTTTGCCAGACGGCGACAGGTCTGTTCAATTTTTTCTATTGGACGAAAACCAGGTTGGGGAAAATCTATCCCCGTGATCCTGAGCTTGGGAGGTCCAGCCTCTCTATTTGATAAAAAATTAATAAGCATTGGCCATTGAAAACCGTAATGGATGCCAAAATCAATAATATGAATGGTTTCTGCATCTGCAGCTGCTTTCATAATCATTTTATTTGCAAAGAAATAAGTAAACTTCTTGAAAGGACTGGCAGAAAGAAAAACCTGGTGTGCCTTGAGAAACTCAGCAGCAGTGCTCCTCTTAGAGGTGAGAAAAGAAAACATTCCTTCCCCAACCAAGCGTGCTTGGAGAGCATTGGCGAAGTAATGAGACAATCTCTGTAATGCATCCCCAAAGGGAGAAGAGTGCTGCCTAATCTGCTTTAGCAATTCAGTGGCAGCCCTGTTGTCATTGCCATACACACATTGTGAACACATCATTAGAAGATTCCTCAAATCTACAGTTTCCTTCTTCCTCCCTTCATTCTTAGCACGACCCTTTCCTCCACCTGCCTCTTCAGCTTTCACTGCTTCACTCTGCACACTGCACACGTTTGCCACACTTAGCAACACCACCCTATCAAAAGCATCTGATAAATCACTTTCATCAACCAGGCTAAGTGCTGATTGCTTGTTACTCCTCCTTTCTTGCTCTTCTTCTTTGCGCTCGTCATTCTTCCTACTCTTCAACCCATAAGAATTCTCTCCCAACCTATTCATTGGTTCCTTCCCCTTTGAATGTAGGGCAGGTACAAGCTTAGGCCCCGGTGGAAGGAACTTGGCAGCTTCCTCGAAGCCCCTCCAAAACTGGTGGGAAACAGAATCAGCATCATTGAAAATATTGTGAGGAGTACAAGAATCCAAATTTGAGAACCCATAACCAACAGTAAGTGAAGGAGGTTGAGAAAGGGAGTGGGGGTTAATATGAAAATCAGAAGCAGAAGCAGAAAATGGATCTAAAAGGTTGAAGTTGTGGTTGGTGGTGGTAGATTGATTGGGGGAAAGAGGTGGGTTGCCGGTGAGAGCATGAAAGAAGGAATTTTCAGTAACTTGCAAGGTGAGCGAATCATAGAATGGCCTTTGTTCAACTTCGACGTTCTCCTCCATCAGTATCTGGTTTATGAAGTTGGCAGTTTCTGAAAAGTCCTTGTCTTCCAGAGTTGCAAAACCAAATGAGTCTGAGACATACACAATGCTCTGCCTCTCCTCTGCGCTAGGAAACTTGGATTCCATCGTAACACTCTGAACTGAACATGAAAATTATTTTGACATCATTATGATTATGTAAAGAACCCGCCATGTTTCAAAAAAGGGGGCCAAGGGGGGGATGTCACAAGCAGCAGCCCTTTGACTTGTTACTCATACTCATATTCCATTGCCTTTTTTTAGGATTCATCCTACAATACTACAACAGGAATGTTTCTAGAAAAAAAAAATAATGCTTTTTGGATCATTTTAAGAAAGGTTTTAAGTTTTAAATATACTCATTTTTTGTTGGAGTATAAGCAAATTTTAATGGACTCTTTTTATTTAATATAATATTTTAAAGTTAATTAGAATTTTATGTAAAAGAAGAATAATATAAGAATAAGAATTCAACTGTCTTATAAAAGTTTTTCTAAACTTTTAAAAAAAATACAACTCCGTCATATTATATGATAAGTAAAAAATCAAATTTTGTTTCATAACAAGGAAACAAAGAATTAGTATTGAGAGCAAACACTTTAATAATCTATTGTAAAGACAAAGCAAGCAATCCATTGTATTGATCTCCCTCAATTTCAATACTAAATCCATTGGCAATCACCAAAATTTTGTATTATCTTTATAAAGATACAACTAGTTTTTTAATAAATAATATTTACACAGGTGTTTTCAAGTTATCAAATCCAAATATTTTATTAAGATTTTTAAAATTGGATTATTTATTGAAATGGTTAAGTTTTTAGTTTAAAGTTTAAAGGTTTAACTAAACTTTAATTAGCTAAAATAAAATATATATTTTTTACTAATATAACAATATATTAGAAAAAATTACATACGAGAACAAACAAATATATTCCATCACATTAAGATTAAGTGTTGTTGTCTTTATAATGTTACAAAGAGACAAAATCTCACATTGTTTAGAATAACTCTTTGAAATATATGTAATTAAAACTTGGTAAAAAGGCTGGCAAGTAAAAAAATCTTGTGCAAATAAAATTGAGATTGATGGATCCTATTCTAATTTAAGATCCATCTAATCTAATAAATATAATTTTTTTTATTTCTCCTTTTTATTTTAATATCTTCTTTTTATTTTTATGTTTTTTATCTATTTTAATTTCTTCTCTTTCTTAATTTATTTTTATTTTATGTTATTTTCATGTTATTTATATTTATTATTTTATTTATTCTTTTTTATTTTCTATGTTATTTTTTTATTTATTATCTTTCTTAATTTATTTTTAATTTTTTAATTTTATTATCTTTCTTTATTATTTTTTTCTTTCTATATTTTTTCTATTTTTTTAATAATTAAAAAAATAATTTATTAATTTATTTTAATATATTACTTTAAAAAATCTTAAATTATTTTTTTATTATTTATGGTATAAGGAAGAAATCATATTTAATTAATATTTGTCAATCCAATTATGTATTTTATATCTTATGCTTAATAAACTTCTTGTATTTTTTGTCAGTTTAATTTTCATGTATGTGAATTAGAGTTCTAATTAAGTTTATCTATATGTGTTATTATTTACATGTTTATTTAAAAATTAATTCTAATTCACATTGTTATGCATGAGTGCTATGATAAAATTTATGAGTTGACTTTTTTTTACTACCTTAAATGTAGTTTACAAATTTATTAACAGTAAAATATGATTTTAGTGTCTTCAAAATTTAATGGCGTGCTAGGTATCAAAGTCTAATGGGTAGCTTCCTCCAATCAGGAACAAGCCCAACACGAGGCTCAAGAGTTAAACCATTCAACAAACTATAAAACACACATTTCACCCACGCAAGGTCAGTAATCTCCGCCCTCTCCTGTAACCCTAATGAAGTCTCTTCCCATGTACCCCACCTCCTCAGTCCTCACCAAGACACATCAATGCACCTTGGACTACGAAGGTCGGAACAACATTCTCGTAAGGACATTTACAAAGTATCATTTTAATTCCTCAATTGTTTCAACTACCTTAAATATAATTCACAAATTTATTGATAGTAAAATATATTTTTAATTTTTATAAAATTTACAAAATATGATTTTAGTCTCTCAATTGTTTTATTTTTTTTTTATTTTGAAATACATTAGTTTTGATTCTCCAAAAAGAAAGGATATATTGGTATTTTATATTTTTCCACCAGTAGTGGAAATTGAAATTTGAATAGTTGCGAAATGAAGCGCGAATTCTATGCTATTTTTTAATTAGAACCATGTTATGCTTGAGCCTACCCAAGTCGTGGACAAAAGGGTTGCCCATGGATTTTCCTCAGAGATAGTGTTCATGTTAAAGATCTGATTCTTTTTTGTTTTGCCTCACGTAATGGTTGATGTAAGAGAGACCGTATTTTCTCATGGGTTTTTAGTTCATTTGGTTTGGGTTGTTGCCCTCTCCATTCACCAAGACAAAATATGGTTCAAAATGAACTCCAAAGAAGTTTCAAAATTTCAATTAAAACAAACACACATAGAAATAAATGAATTACAAAAATATTAATGTACAAGTTAATCAAATATATGCTTATTATTATCAATCATTCTATGAAAGCAAAATTAATAAACATTATTGTACCCTTGGGTAGGAACCTCAGAATCATCTGAGACTTGGTGCACACACACCTCAGATATGAGACATTTTCCTTAAAAAGACAATTATTTCAAGCCTATAAAATATTAGACTTGCTAAAGCAACAATAACATATTATTATAACAGCAAAAGTGAAAGTGACAGAAAACAAAATATAATTATAATTGCGAAGGTGGTACAGTATGGATAATAAAGACATGGAACCAAGAATAGAACTGACTACAAATCTAAACAAAAACCTTATTTATACTTACTAGATTTGCCTTGTTCAGAGGACCTGAACACTAAAAATAGAAATGAAAAATTAGATAAATTCTCCTTCTTGATAATTTTAGATATATTCAAAATAAAAATTTGATAGACGAATTGTGTTGAAACTTTCAAGAAAATAAAATTTTCTTGATCTGAATTTTGGTTTTCTAGGCACTACCCGTAGCATAGGCAGGATAATTGCTAGATAGTATTACACATTTTGTGGCAGACAACTGCAAATTCTGCACTGTAGGAAAAGGCATCCAATATGCTTGTTATAGAGACATTCAACTTCAGTTAGGTATGTAAATATGCACACATACAATAAATCTCACATCTTACCATTTAATGGGGGCAGGAAGAACTTAAGGAAAATCAAATCGACTAAACTCTCCAGGCTTATTTGGCATGGTAAATATCATAGAATGCTCCTTCCGTCATAATAGATCATTAAGGCCAAGTTCTCCAAATAGGTTCTGCGCATTAAGGTAAGCCTCAACGGTGAGGAGGGGGGAAATGTTGTAAAGCAACGATAACTACAAAACAAGGATTCTAATAATTAAAGGATTTGTATTGATAATATGATTTCTAATAAATGATTTATTTAGAAAGAAAAACTAAGAGGATATATCAAAATAGTTCAGTATGAGTGTCAAGGACTAACTCATCCTAAAGAACTGTTAGGAGGCCAAATTGCGCACTCAAGCAAAAAGCATTTTGACTTTGAACTTGGACAGAGGACAATTTAATCCAAACCTTTTTGCTGAAATCTAATTCTTAATCAGGGGAGTGTGGTTGCAAGGATCAAAATCCTAATTACGTGGTCATGGCAGTTTAGGAATACAAAGGCTGGTTCAAGAAGATCTCACTGAATGAGGCATTAAGGGCCAAATTTAGGACTGAGTTAAGGAAATGGCACCACAGAGATAATAACTGGATGCTTCAAGGTTGGAACAGCTAGCCATTGGCTTTTGCTCTATCAAATTTATAATATCCAAAGAATCAATCAATGTTAGAAGTTCAAACTTGTTTTTGGTATTGCAACTAAGGCAGGAAGAGAAGACTGGGAGAAGCTGGCATTTGTCAGCATTTGTATCTGACTAATATTTTAGTTTTTACTGTTTATGTAACACTGACAGATAATTAATTCAAAGTTCTTTGATCAATGGAACAAATTACCAGCCATTTTTGGGGTGCCATAAGTGAAATCATGAATTTCATAGATGTTGCGGCAATAAAAATTGCAAGCAAGGATACCACAGGGAAAAAAACAAGCTGAACATAGTCATCTGTTTCAAATTAATCACATCTTGTCAATTCGGTGGCTAAATTGTCTCAAAGGATAATATATCCTGCAAAAACATTTTACAAATTAATTTAGAAGGGTGTGAAATGCCTAACACTTGTTGGTTAGCGATAAAATAACTCAGCATTTTGATTTTAAGTACTTAGGAAAACATGGTAAAAGGGCGATCTTAGATCCTAGGCTAATACGCCCAACTTATCATTATAGAATCTGCATTACATTCAAGAGTCTCAGCTCTACTAGAAAAGTCATGCCATAATTTTACCAAGTAACTTGGTGCAAAGCTTTGTACAATCTTCATCACAGCACCTGAAGGTTAAGATAGCAGGCTGGGGGACCAGGATATCAGAACATGAAACCGTTTAACAAATAAAGCTTCACCATTGAAACAAACATGCTGAAATATCTTTAAGTGACCAGGAAGTTTTAGTATAACTCAAAGCATTAAAAGAGAAAAGTATAAAAGTGGATAGAAGTAAAAGTCAATAACTGATTCTAGAATCATACCTTGTATGAGTTCTGAATCAAGTCCAATAGCATCTCATTATGCCGGCACCAAACAAGTGGAAGCATTAAAAATACGGCCCTTCCAACCTTGAAGCATCCAGTTATTATCTTCATCTAAGACAAAATCTCTGTGATACCATTCCTTTAACTTAGTCCTAAATTTGGCCATTAACTCCTCATTCAGTGGGAGTTGCTTGAAACCAGCCCTGGTGTTCCTAATGTGCCACTGTTTGTATGTCTCAGGTCTCTGAACTCTGTCAGGACCTTCACATGCTATGACATTCATAACCTCTCGGCCCAAAATCTCTTTCTCAATTGTCATCCTCCATTCATTATCACAAGGTATGACAGTGTCAAACATATCATAAATAGCAGAATAATGGAATAGAGCCTCCCTAAACCGTGTGGCAAAGAAAGGGACATTATAAGAGGCATTAACAATGATCTGAGTAAAAATATCTGGATTGATCTTCCTGATCAAATGCAGGAACGCATTTCGAGGACTGTTGACTTCAACAGTACACTCATCGAGTAAATGTTCAAACCTCATGTGACAGTTGACAGCAACAATCTCGTTGCTCTCAATTTGAAAGTCTTGAAGAGGAATGGTTTCCCAGTTGCGTGATGCTATGGCATTGTACTGAAAGGGAACATTGTAACGCTTACAATAGTTGGCGAGACGGGAACAGGTCTGGTGAATTTGATGTGTGGGACGAAAGCCAGGATGGGGAAATTCAATCCCAGTGATCCTGAGCTTGGGGGGTCCACCCTCTCTATTTGATAACAACTTAATAAGTATGGGCCATTGAAAACCGTATAGGATGCCAAAATCAAGAATGTGGATGGTTTGAGCATTGGAAGATGCTTTGAAAATCATTTGATTGGCAAAGAAATATGTAAACTTCTTGAAAGGGGTGGCAGAGAGAAAAAGTTGGTATGCCTTGAGGAAGTGTGCAGCAGTGATCCTCTGGGAGGTGAGAAAAGAAAAAATTCCAATTGAACCTGAACCAGCCCCAACCAAGCGAGCCTCAAGGGCATTGGCGAAGTAATGAGCAATCCTCTGTGATGCATCCCCAAAGGGAGAAGAGTACTGCCTAATCTGCTTCAACAATTCATTGGCAGTCCTGTTGTCATTGCCATGCACACATTGTGAACACATCAACACTAGGTTCCTCAAATCCACTACTTGTTTCTTTGAACCTCCATGCCCTCCACGACCCCCAGCTTTCACTGCTCCACTCAGGTTCTGTTCGCTGCTTACAAACACACAATCGATGGCATCTGACAAATCGCTCTCATCAACAATGCTAAGTGCCGATTGCTTCTCACTTCTTCTTCCTTCATCATCTTCTTCTCCGCCTTCGCGATTCTTCCTCGTCTTCAACTGTTGGGCAGTAATTGAAGGATTCTTGGTCTTGGTCTTGGTGGTTTCAGTATCAACATTAGCAGTCAGAGCATCAAGAAAGGATTTCTGGGTAATTTGCAAGGAGAGTGAGTCATACAAGGGGCTCTCATCAAAGTTATCTTCCATCAGGATCTGCCTTATAAACTTGCCAGTTTCTGAGAAATCCTTGTCTTCCACTTCATCAAACTCCTTCCCTTCCATCCTAATACTCACCCTTTTTTTTTTATCAAACTTCTCTCTCTTTTTTTATTCAAAAGCTTTGGACAAAAACACTGTTACTTTCTATTGTTCTATATGATTTAAAACCAGCTAGACAAGTCAAATACCACATCAATTTCAGCGGAGGCAACCGAAAAACATTGACTACTTTAGTACCAAAATAATGAAGCGGTGGTGAAAACAACAAAAGCTACAACAAATAATTAGCGTGGGACAGCCCAATAAGGCAATAACAATTATCGAATTTTGAAAATAAAATAAAAAAGAATAAATAAGTAAATAAAATATTTGGAGAATTGAAAACGTGACATTTAGTTTATAAGGGTATCAACAAAATTGTTTATATCTTAATCATATATGTTGGTGAAATTGGGTTGAGAAATTCTATTGCTTAATTGTAGCGTTTTTCCGTCATTTTTTTATGGACATTTTGTTTCTATATTTTAATTATATACTTTATTTTTAAATTATAACATTTTTTTTCTATTCAGTTAAATTTGTGGCGTTAATGGTTACAAGAGAAAAGTTGACTGTTACGTGTTCAGAATCTGACGGTTCATAATAAGCTGTTTTGGTGACAAACATTAAACATATGATAAAAGGGAATGAATTAATTAAGTCTAGAATTAATTAATTTTTCCAAGTTAGATTTGTTTTAAATCTTTACATTGCAAAGGAACCAGTTATGTAACAGTGTTGTAAAGGAACTGCAACCATAAAATCTACTCTCTAGATTATCTTCAATCCACATGTAACAAGTAGAGATTCCAACCTGAAATAGCAAAGCCCACGATTCGACTCTCAAGCTCATTTGACAAGATATTAAGTTGTTGCTAATTGTGATATATGTGACCTCCTTAATCAAAGTCTGAAACTGGACCTACAATCTGTTTATAAATACCACTAAATCCAAAAGTGGATGGACAATGGGAGGAGAATTATAACTTTTCTTTTTAAAATAATCTTAATTGTTAAGTGATAAGTTAAATATAATAATTTTTGATACAAACTTATTTGAATATGATAAAATTATTATACACGCAAAATTTTTTCCTAATTAAAGGCACGCGCTTCATTACCAAAAGAATTATTTCTATAAGGTAAGACCAAAAGAATTATTTCTATAAACTAAGAGAAAAAAAATAAAATATATCAACAATATAAAAATTTTTACATTAAAACTAAATTATGATTGTGATGAAATATAATTTAAAACTCTTTTGTAGTAGTTGTGCGTATTAATTAAACTACTAAACTAATTATTATACCTATAATAACTTTACTCATTAAAGTCGCGTTTCATTATTATAATAATTAAAGCTAAAATATCCTTTAAAAAATAAATTTAATCGGTGTATACCGTGGTATAAAATATTTTTACATGATTTTTCATTTATGAGACTTAAAGTAGTAACTACTTGTCAATAAATTTACCATGAATGAAGGGTCATGATTGACTACTGTCAGGGTAAAAATCTTACATTAACAGTGTATACCAATTAAACTCTTTAAAAATTATGTTTAGTTTTATTTTTTCTCTTTTAAAACTCCAACATAATTTTTATGTTTTTAAAGTAAGTTAAAATGGTTTTTATAAAATAATGATTGTTATTTGAGACATGTTCCATTTAATTCAAGTACTCCATACATAAAAATTATAGAATACAATGTTTGAACTAGAAAAGACTATAAACATTATAAAAATTATAGAATACAATGTTTAAAACTCCAACATAACTTTTATGTTTTTAAAGTAAGTTAAAATGGTTTTTATAAAATAATGATTGTTATTTGAGACATGTCCCATTTAATTCAGGTACTCCATACATAAAAATTATAGAATACAATGTTTGAACTAGAAAAGACTATAAACATGATGAAAATTACATTAAAAAATCCAACAAAAATAAAAAATTAAAAATAATATATCATATATTTTTTCATTTGTTCTTAAAACTCAGTTTTCATCGTTGTTATAATATTTTTAATTTGAACATTAATTGGAATTTATAATTTCCAGATAAATAAATCTGAATATAATCTTAAACATATAGAAGCAAAAACTTATTTTAACCTAGACATCAATATAACTTTTGAATGTCTAGACCATCAATTTTAATTCTTAAAAAGTTACAACTTCCTCTTTTCTATTCCTACTTCTTCGTTCGTAACTTTAACTTTGCTATTTTAACAATTAATGATAATAAACTAGAGTATTGATCTATCAAGTTCGCGAGGTATTGAAAGAATATGTCTGTTAAAAACAAATTCACGAATCTACAATATTATTAATTTTTCGATCAGGTTCTCATAGTCTAAAAGCATCGAAAGAAATTGCCAGCTCCATTTAAGCAATGCGTGTCATGCAAATTTTACAATACGACCAACAGCCAACAGATAAATTGGCAAGGGTGAAAACAAATCACAGGGAAAGGCATTCAGGTCCTGAAGTCCTGTCAAAGTGGTTATGCGAATAGGGCAGATCAATTTGGCAATGGTACGTCAATAAAAAAAGAAAAAGAAGCACCTAGCTAGAAGCATTAAAAGCCATTGTCAATTGAAAGACATTCAAAATTGTGCAACCAAACAGCATGCAATTTATAAGATCCGGTGAAGTTATATCTTGTTCAGCATTCTTAGAACTTTAAACTTCTTGTTGGTGCAATTAAGGCAGCGAACGAAGGTGAGGAGAAGCTGGCATTTTTCGGCATTCGAATCTGACTAGTATTCCAGTTTATAATATTTATGAAGCAGCAAAAGGTAATATATGTACTTCTTTGTTAGTCGAACAAATTACCAGACGATTTTAGAGATGCTATGAGTGGAAATTATGAGTTTGACAGAAGTTGCTGCTATATAACAAAATTGCAAACAATAATATCACCAGAAAAAACAAACCAAAAACATACTCATCTCTTTCAAATTAATCAACTGTCAATCCAGTAGCTAATTTAGCAAAAGAGATAATGTAATCTGCAGAAACAATTTACAAATTTAAGTAGTTGTTTTCTCTCATGTTCAGTTTCATGGCTGTGAAAAATTTCAGTGTCACTTTATAGTCATGAACTTCCAATGGAAGTTATTTAGATGAGTTGTTTAACAATAAAATTATTGTTTTAATGTGAGTCTTACAATGAATTTCGGAATGCTTAAAATTGGAGTTGCTTATATAATTAACTCTCTCCGATTTTAAACATCCAACATTGTAGAGTCCATGTTAAAATAATGGTTTTATTATTAAGCAACTCAGGTGAAGAACTCCCATGAGAGATGCTAGGGCTCTACTACAAGAAAAGTACTCGGACAAACATGCAATAAGGACTACTGCTCTAATATGCCCTTATCATTATAGAAATTGCATTACATTCACCAGTCTCAATTCCTACCAGAAGAGTCGTGCCATAATTTTACCAATTAAGTTGGTGCACAGCTTGGTACAATCTTCATCACAACTCCTGAAGGTTAAGACAGTAGGCACCATACCAAGAATACCAGAACCTGAAACAAGGTAACCAGCAAAATAAGCTTCACCTTTGCAACATACATGCAGAAATATCTCAAGAAACCAGGCAAACAGAAAGTGTTACCAGGACTATAAGTCAAAGCTTTAACAGGGAAAATAAGAAGTGGATAGAGTAAAAGCCAGTGAGTGATTCTTGGAATCACACCTTGAGAGTCTAGGATGAGTTCTGAACCGAATCCAGTAGCATCTAATTATGCTGGCACCCAACAAGTGAAAGCACTCAAAATGCGGCCCTTCCAACCTTGAAGCATCCAGTTGTTATCTTGATCTAAGACAAAATCTGTGTGGTAGCATTCCTTTAACTTAGTCCTGAATTTGGACACTAATTCCTCATTCAGAGGGAGCTGCTTGAAACCAGCCCTGGTATTCCTAACCTGCCACTGTTTGTAGGTCTCAGGCCGCTCAATCCTCTCAGAACCTTCACATGCTATAACATTCATGATCTCCCGACCCAAAAGCTCTCTCTCAATCATCAACCTCCATTCGTTTTCCCGAGGTATGACAGTGTCACACATATCATAAGCGGAAGAATAATGAAACAAAGCCTCCCTAAACCGTGTGGCAAAGAAGGGGGAATTATATGATCCGTTGGTGATACAGTGAGTAAAAATATGGGGATTTATCTTCCTGATCAAATGAAGGACGGTATTTCTAGGACTGGTGACTTCAATAGACTCATCCAGTAAATTCTCAAACCTCAAGTGACAGTTGACAGCAACGACCTCGTTGCTTTGAATTTGAAGGGTTTGAATCTGAATGGTTTCCCAATTCCTAGATGCAATGGCATTATACTGAAAGGGAACATTGTAACGCTTGCAATAGTTAGCGAGACGGTGACCGGTCTCTTGAATTTTTTGAGCGGGACGAAAGCCAGGTTGGGGAAACTCTATCCCTGTGATCCTAAGTTTGGGAGGGCCACCCTCCCTATTGGATAAAAACTTGATAAGAATTGGCCACTGGAAACCATATAGGATTCCAAAATCAATAACATGGAGGGTTTGAGCATTGGAAGCTGCTTTGAGAATCATTTTGTTGGCAAAGAAATAATTAAACTTTTTGAAAGGAGTGGAGGAAAGGAAAACCTGATATGCCTTGAGAAAGTCAGCAACAGTGACGTTGGTGGAGGTGAGATAAGAATAGGTTCCTTGTGTGGGTGTAGAATTCCCAAACAAGCGTGAGTGGAGAGCGTTGGCAAAGTAATGAGAAAGCCTCTGTGATGCATCCCCAGTGGAAGAAGAGTGATGCCTAATCTGGATGAGCAATTCAATGGCAGTCCTGTTGTCGTTGGAGTACACAGATTGTGCACACAAGTGGAGAAGATTCCTCAAATCCACCGACCTCCCTTGTTTCCTTGTACGACCCCTAATTCCATCTGCATACTCCTCAACCCCTTCACCTTCACTCTGCAACTGACACAGGTTTCCCTCATTAAGCAACACACGATCAAAAGCGTCTGACAAGTCGCTCTCATCAACAAGCCCAAGCGCTGATTGCTTGTTACTTCTCCTTTCTCCTTCTTCTTCTCTGCTGTATCTCTCTTGGCGGCGGCGCTCCTCATACTTCCTACCCTTAGAACTCTCTCCAAGGTTAGGCCCCGGAGGCAGAAACCTGCTAGCTTCCTCCAAGCCTCTCCTAAACTGGGAAACAGAATCAACATCATGGAAAATGTTGTGTGCTAAGAGTTGGGCAATAGAAGAATTCAAATCGGGTTGAAGAGCATGGGTCTTCAACTCACGAGGAATTTCATCATTGCTGCTGCTGGTGGTTGAAGTGGAGGTTGAGTTTGAGGTTTGAGATTCGGCGTAAAGAGGTAGGTCGGGAGCCAGAGCGTCGTAGAAGGATTTCTCTGTAAGTTGCAAGCTGAGTGAGTCGTAGAATGGGCTCTGTTCCACGTTCTCTTCCATCAGGATGTGGCTGATGAACTTTGCAGTTTCTGAGAAGTCCTTGTCTTCGCTGCCTTGAAATTGAAAAGGAAGAGAATCCGAGACATACTCTATCTTGTCGCCGTCATTTCCCATCCGAACACTCACTCCTCACACACTATCATGCCATTCTAGCCTAATTCCTACATCCCCACCTCCAACAATCACATTATATATATATTATGCCTTACACTTACACCATCTTTTGCAAATTTCAATTTTACCTTTTCATTACTAATTTTAATTCAACCCAATTTCCAAATATTTTTTCTATAACATTCACTTTTTAGATTATATTAAAAAAATTTATTTATTTTTCAAAACTATACGTAAAACCTAAAAATACTTTTTAATCCTTATTCAATTCACTATTTTCATTTTGAACTTTCTAATATCTTCATTATAATTATATTTTAGAGAACAAAATTAATGTATTCAAAATATCAGAAAAGCTAGTTTAATGTAGACCAAATACGATTCAAATTAGAAATTAAAACTGATAAATTTTCTATAAAAACTAACATGAAAAACTTTATATTAAAAAGATTAAAAATTTTATTAAAAAAACAGTGGTTGTTAGCAACTGGGTACTTGCACAGCCTATGGAATGGCGATACTTGGTTGGCAAGGCGTGCAGATCCTCTCTTTTAGTAAAGCCAATACTTCCTTCTTCCGTCACACTGCCAATAGAGACAATAGACAATAGACAATAGACAATAGACAATGGTAAAGCAGTCTTCTACTTTAGTCTTTACAGTTTTCAGAGTTGTTTTGTTTTCTCCATTGAATGACTATTGTCTACACTCTACAGATCAATTTAATCATTTTTCAAAGACAAATGTTGACACATTATTAATGATTGAAAATAAAACATTATCATACAACAGATAAGTTTTCAAAAATACAGAGAACTACTATTTTTTATAGCGCACGTGTAATGGAAATCAAACATCCATTTTAACTAAGTTTTTAAGATATGGTATTACTTTTTTAAAAATTAAATTATCAATCATTTTCTTCCTTATTCTTGACTTCAACTACCACAACATCTTTATATCCATAAGTAATCCCAGAACATGTTCCTAAGTTGATGAGAAATTTTCAGTTTGATCAAACACATGTATTGTATGAGAAATACCTGATTTGTTAAGTCAGAGATGGAAAAAAAAATATACTATCACCTCTTACTTGTACCTGTTTCACCTTATTCTTATTTTAATGACTAAAAAATTCATTTGTCTTAAAAAAAATTGATATTTAATTAACAAATTGCAAATTTTGCATTTATTAGATGATTTTTTAATTAATATCATTATATTCAAACAAATTATTTTTTACTAAAATATTATTATCAATTTTTCTTTTGCGGGTATGAGAGACAGATATGAGTATACCTGATACCTAACAAGGATGGGGATATAAATTTCATACTCATTGAGTATGAGGACAAGGACGAAGATAGGTTTCAGAAGCAAGGATAGGGATAAGAATGTCATAGTCATCCCCGCCCTATCTCGTTGTCATGCCTACTCTATACACGTAATTATTTGCATATATTTGTTAAAGTATAAATTATTTATAAATATAAAACATATAAAATTTTAAATAAAAATAAATACAATGTAAGTTAAAATATTAGAAAAATGATATCATAAAGAAGGCAAATAAACAAATCCATATTTATGGATAATTCTCGAACCAGTCCGAAAGTTAACGGGAAATCCCAGATTTGACGGGGTATGGATAGGGTATAAGAAATACCAAGTCAAAGATGAGGATAAAATATACACATATTGTGTTTGTGTCCACCCTTATTTTAATGACTAAAATATATCAAACTCCTACATTTAATTTATTAGACCTAATTTTCAAACCAAATGATTCTTTATATTCTTGTTTTACTTCACATGTTACAAGTTTGGCTATCAAAGAAGGTTTGACATACAAATTATAAATTTTGTGTTTATTAAATAAATTTTAAATTAATATCATTCTATTCAGGAAATTTATTTTTTGTTGAAAAAATTATTGTAATTTTTTTAGGTATACTTGATATACAAAAAGGATAGGGATAATACATAAATTTCATACTTACTCATTGGATATCGAAACAGGAATGGAGATAAAATTGACGAATGGGGATGTGAATAAAAATGTCATACTTATTTCTGTTCTACTCCATTGTCATGCCTAAATATCATATCAAAGAATATTTGTCATCGAATTTATAATTTAATATAGTTTAATTAATCTCCTAAGACCTAAATTTTTATCAAATCTGTAATTAAATAAGTAAACTATTCTAGTACACCTGAAGTCTCACATCGCTTAGAGTCAAGACCAAGGGTCATTTATAAACGTTTTCCTCCCTTAACCCTTGAAGTGCCTTTTTCATGATAAAATTGTGACAAATGCAATGAACTCCAAAGTGGACAATACCTTGAACACGATAACTCACCCTAATGATGTCCTGGGATTGACGATGGAAACATTGGCGCCCACCGTGGGGCACAACCCCAACTCTCATGCCCTTTAGCTTTGTTTCAGTACACCCAAAGTTTCATATCCCTTAGGAGTCAAGGCTAAGGAATGTTTACAACCACCTTCTCCCTTAACCCACCGAGGTGCCTTTTCAAGACAAGGTCATGACGAAGCAATAACCTTCAAAGTGGACAATACTTCAGGCACAATGACCCTAATGATGTCTCAAGACTAATAATTGAAAAATTTTAGCACACACTTTGGGGCCGGTAAAATATTTTCTTTTAGCCCTATGTTTATGCTAGATAGCAATATGATGATGACTAGGAATAACATGAGAACTTTAAAAAAAACCAATGGATTTGTAGCACACCTATATAATATTGGCATCGCAGTATTTGTTGTTGAACATGTGACTCACATGCATATAAATATCATTTTGAACATGCAACAAGAATTATGAGGTATGAATGTTCATTTTAATTTTATAAAGCTACTAAACGAATACAAGATTTACACATTTTTGTAAAACCATGCACTAGATTTCTTAAAATTAAGAATATAAAAATGCAAAAGTCTTTTCACATACCTATTATTACGTTTCAAGAGCTATAAGATGTCACGTGCTTTTAATGGTATGCAAATTATTTTGTAGAGCAAATATCATTATTTTTTAAAGTTACTTCTTTTCGCATATCATGATATCACACCTTGCATCAAAACATCACATTATTATATTACCTTTTTTTCTAGAACTTATCTTAAGCTGAAAGTTGTAAAGTTTCATATACATGATATATTGATATTCTAACTACAAGATCAAGATATATTGTAACATCAACTGAGATTTTCTTCACAAACTCCAAGTCTGGGTAAGGATGCATCTTTTCGGAATGCAAACAAAGGTTCCCTCTTAAGCTTCAGGTTTGGGTAAGGATTTATATTTCCGAAACATCAACTAAAGTTTTCCTGCCAAACTCCAGGTTTGAGTAAGGACGCACATTTTTGAAACATCAACAAGGTTTTCCCTTCCATAACTTCAAGTTTGGGTAAGGATGCACCTTATAAAGATAAAAAAGTTTTCCTCCCAAACTCTAGGTTTGGGTAAAGATACACCTTTCTGAAACATCAACAAATGTTTCTTTCCCAAACTCCAGTTTTGTTAAGGATGCACCTTTCTGAAACATTAACAAAGGTTTTCCTTCCAAACTCCAGGTTTAGGTAAGGATGCATCTTTCTGAAATATCACAAAGGTTATGAGCATGAAAAATAATAAAATATTAATGTTAATTATTTTATTTTTTAGAGACTTAAAACAAGAGCTTTATTTTTTTACTAATAAGACCTACCTTAGGTGTAGGAGAGACTAATTGACCTAAGTGGGTCATTTTTTAAAAATAATTACCTAAATAGGTCTGGTTCAAAAAAATCTACTAGGGTGGATCTATTTTATAGTTTGACTTGGTCAAACTGCAATTCGCAATTACAGTTTTAGTGTTACGTCAATTGTGTGTTTATGTGACATCCAATGTGACACAAAAGTTAAAATAGCCTCATTAAACCCGCAAGTACAAGTTGTAGTTTGACCAAGTATATGTATAAAACTGCAACTGCAAGTTGCGTTTTGATTGGTCTTGGACCAGTATCTTTTCTTTGTCTAGTGGTCATCAATGACACAAATTCCCATTGATTAAAAACGCAACTGTCAATTACTATTTGAGCATTTTATTTATTTTTTTTTTGTTCCCTGCCTTACCCAATTGTTGAATGACATAGATTTTTGCAGGGTTAAAACCGCAAATCCGAGTTGCATTTTTTATGTTAGCACATACTTTCTGGTGGAGACTAGTGTTATATAGGTGGCATTCAAATTTAAATTTTACTTCCAATAAAAAATTTGTAAGTAACAATTGTGCAATTCCTCTGGCTTACTCTTCGTACAGTATATTTTATTTTTTTATATTTGAGTTTGGTGTTGTAATATTTATTAAAATGTTTGAGAGAAGCTTTAATAATCTATTATTAGAAATTTTTTATTTGTATTTAATTATCGTTTTTATTAAAAATGTTTCAAACAGTACTAATTAAACCTTAAAATTTCTCTGAAATAAAAAATTTTAATAACCTCTTTAATTTATTTTAGTTTAACCTTAAATGACAATACTACCTTGTTGTTTTTTGTATAAAACTCAATTGTGGAAATTATGCATATTAAAAGTAAATTAATTTAGCTATTTGTATTACTGAATGTGTATTAAATGATAATACTCTTTTAATTTATCATTAATATTATTGTAAATCTATTCATCTTTGTTTGACATAAAAGAGAAAGAAACAATTAAAAGTTGTCTACTAAAACAAAATTAATGTAAAAAAAAAAGTCTTATACACGGAAAAAAAATTTAAAAAATTATCTTAAAAAAAAAAAGGAAGTAGTACTTAATTAGTAAGGGAAGGAGTACTTAGTATTGAATTTTATCACCTTTTAAATTCTTCTTATACTAATTACGTTATTTGGAAGATTATATCATCATTATGCAACCAATTAAAGTAGTTTCATTAATTAATGTCTTTTTAAAGTGTATTAAAGTTAGAAGAGAGATAATAAAATTACTATTTTATTATCTATTAATGAACCACTATTGTAACAAGATAATGTAACTATTCAAAACAAGATGATGACTAGTGTTATGTAGAGGGAAAAAGATATTCATTAAAGATTACATAAACCACAACTTGAATTTGCGATTTTAATTATGCAAAATATGTGTCATTTAACCACTGGGTAAAGCAGGGGATAAAACAAAAAAAAATTAAAATGCAACTGACAATTTCATTTTTAATGCAATAGGAATTCGTGCTATCAACAATTACTAGACAAAAAAAGTCATTGGTCTAAGACTTGTCAAAACGCAACTCAGAATTACGGTTTTATGCATATACTGGTCTAACTGTAACTCGCATTTGTGGGTTTAATGAAACTATTTTAACTTTTATGTCACCTTGGATGACACGTAAGTACACAATTGACGTGACACTAAAACTGAAATCATGAATTGTAGTTTGACTAAATCAAACTCACTTAGGTTAATCAGCTTGTGGGATGGACGCTTGGAAAGAAAAATACAAGTTAAGAGTCTTCACACCATGCTCTAAGTTGGTCATATAATTTTGACATGTGCTTTTAAAATAGTAAAGATAAAAAATAATTAACTTTAAAATCTAGGCCTTCCATCCCTTTTGTGTGAAGCATAGAATTAGAAGAATAGAATTCTATTTCCTCCTTTAAAAATCTCTATCCTCTAATTTGTTAAACCAAACATTGAAGCATTTGAAATTAGAGTGAAAAAATTTGACATAGAATTGAAAAAGAAAAGGAAAATGAATTTAATTTTTTTAAGGAATAAAAAACATTTTATCATAAAATATTAGAAATACAAATTAAAAAATTATTTAACATAAATTAATTTACTTAGTAACACTTTTAATAGTGATTTAAAAAACTTAGATATTGATTGAAGAATTAAAAAAAAAAAGGTAAAATTTATTTTAATTAAATAACTAATGAAAGAGAATAAAATATTTAATATACAAACAAAGAAAACATGTATGATAAAAAGGAAAAAAGGTCGCATGAGAAAGAGAATATACAAATTGAAGTTATCCCCTCTTAAAGAGAATATACATGGATGGATTTTAATGAATAACAAATCTAGTTTAGTTATATTATTATTTTGGCCTCATCTCAGTGTAATCTTCAACTGAATGTATGGTCCTGTTAGTTCAATTTTTAGACGTAATCTAAAACGTCACTACGATTGCCTGTCACAAAAACTCAAGAAGGAAGGATGCAACATTAAATTATGTGATTCACGTAGCACCAGTTATCAATTATACACTTAAGACTTGACCGATTAAAAATATTCTGAGAACTGAAACTGAACAATGCTATTCCATTCCAAAAGCAGGGATGAGGTTGTAGAATATGTCAACAAGAATTTTGGAAGTCCATGTCTCCCCTACAAAGGCATGAAACGCTTCTCCTAATTAGCAACACTGGGAAGATCATTGTCAAGACCTATGCAGTGCAGGCACCCAACAAGAGGAGGCATAAACTACTCGACCCTTCCAACTTTGCAGCATATAGTTACCATCTTCAAGAAGCATGAAATCACTGTGATACACATCTTTCAACTTGCATCTTAATTTGTTAATAAGTTGTTTATCCAAGGGCAGTTGCCTAAATCCAGCTCTCATGTTCCTAGCCTGCCATTGCTTGTATGTCTCGGGCCTCTCAACCCTCTCACATCCCTCACAAGCTATAATATTCATTACCTGCCGCCCAAAGAACTCTCTCTCGAACATCAACCTCATTTTATCTTCCCGACCAACATTGGTATCAAGCACATCAAACATGGTAGAGTAATGGAAAAGGGCCTCCCGGAACCGTGTCACAAAGAATGGAGCATTGTAGCTCCCATTGACAGTAGCATGTATAAAGATAGCAGGATTTGCCTTCCTTATTAACTTTAAAACAGCATCCCGAGGACTATTCAACACTATTGTTTCATCAAGTAGATTTTGAAATCGAAACATACAATTCACAACAAGAAGTTCATTTTCCTTTATCTTCAAGTCCTCAATTTTGATGGTTTCCCATTTCTGTGCAATGGCATTGAACTCAAATGGAACATTAAATAGATCACAATACCTTTTAAGTCGAAGCCCTGTCTCCTGGACTCTCTCTGTTGGCCTGAAACCAGGTTGTGGGAGCTCTATCCCTGTAATCCGCAGCTTGGGAGGTCCACTAGGGAATTTTGATAGCCGGTAAATAAGAGCCGGCCACTGGAAGCCATAACGGATGCCAAAGTCTATAATATGAAGAGTTTCAACTTCCTTGGCTAGCTGCAAAATTGTATGGTTTGCAAAAATGAAGGAAAGCTTCTTGAATGGACAGGCTGAAATATACATTTGGTAAGCTTTCACCATGTCTGCTGCAGAAGTCCTTTTGTGAGATAAAGCAGTATAAATCTGAGAGCCAGTACCAGCCAAGCGTGCTTCAAGGGCATTTGCAAAGCAATGGGCCAACCTCTGAGTTCCATCACCCAGTGGAGAAGCATGTTGCCTTATCTGCTTCAATAACTCATTAGCAGTAACCCGATCATCAGAAGAAACAGCTTGTGCACATAGAATCAACAATGTCCTCAGATCCACAACTCCCTTCTTGTTGCCTTCCTTCTTAACTCGGCTCTTCCCACCACCAGACTTGTTTGTTTCCTCTAATTTCTGCTGTGCACTCGAAGATGATCCATTAGGAAGGTCATGGAAACACATACACAAAGGAGCTGACTCATTTCCCCACCTGCCGCCCAGCAGAACCTTATCAAGCAACTCTGATATCTCACCCTCATCAATATACACAGCTGACTGCTTGTTGCTTCTACCGTCTTGTAAATCTGCTTCTTCATCTTCCCTACCATGATTTTTCCTTCCTCTTGACTCAGCAGAAACTTCATCCCCCTCTGCCTTAATTTCCACCTGCTGAGGAGCAACACTTCTAAAAGCGGGGTTCTCAAAGTCAATAACCAAAGGGTTCCCTTTAGGCAGGAACTTATTGGCTTCCTCCACACCCTTCTCAAATTGCAGTACTGACTCACTCTTGCTAAACAGGTTTGTTGAACCTGAATCCAAAAATCCAGCCGCATAACTTGCCAAAAATTCACTATTGGTTGGTGCAAAGTTGCTTGTGGTGTTCATAGAAGATTGGATTGAACTGGCCTGGAAAACAAAGTCAGTAGGAAAAGTGGTTTGCAGTATGGAAGGCTTATAGTCAATAACATCAACGTTATTCCAATGGGACTCAACCGAGTTACCGGTGGTAGTTGTTGTACCACTGAAGCTACTGTCGTCAGGGCTGTCCACATTGTGATAGTTTAGGATGGAAGAAGAAGGGTACGTCTCATGAATGACCTCAGAGAATGATTTCTCAGCAGCTTGGAGTGCCAAGGAATCATGAAACATGCATGGCTTGGCCTCCAAGTCCTCTTCCATAAGCATTTGGTTTATGTAGCGCAGGACAGTGGCAGAAAAATCAGCCTCATCAAAGGGAGAATCTTCATCGGTGGACAGGTAAACAGGATTTTGAGCAGCGTCTGGATCAGGTGGAAGAACAGAAGGGTTATCCATGAACCCAAAATCAAAAGGTTTCATCATCCCATTTACAGGGTCAGGGTACTCATCCTCTGCATCAAGTGTGTTGGGTTTAACACCGTCAATGGAATTGGACTTGAAATGAGGATACATCAATACTGTGAATTGAAAAAGAGAGAGAAAGAATTTAGTTTGTTGATTACCCCATGAATCCAGAACCATGTAATCAACAAGATATGAAAAGTGAAGAAGACAAAAAGAAAAAAGAAAGAAAAAAGATTTATTTGCGTGCTAACAATCAAAGTTATAATTAGTTGTTGGAGGATAATTTATGTGTATGGAAGGAAAAGCGGTGAAGTTCCATATCTGATGGACATAGCGAAGAGACAAGGAAAGATGATTATTTAATTAATAGTAAATAGAAGAGAGGGAGAAGGAACCTGAGAGAGAATTGAGACTGTCTTTGTTTAGGAAAGAGTCAGAACTGAGGAGTGATTGAATGAAAGAAAGCCATAGAGCTTGGTCTCTGCACCTTTGTCCCTCTCTGTTGACGTGTACCACTTCAATTGTTGCCTTCGAGTGATGATAAACACGTTTTTTGTTGTCTCAACTCCAAGCTCTAAAGTGATTCGCAGACATCCAAGTTTAATCTCTCACGTTGTGCTCAACTAATCACTAATTCTTATTTTAAATACGTCTACGCTCTACAAGTGTAAACGTTATTAATATATTTTTTTTAAGGAATTTCATCACCTATCTATTTTAAATGTTTCATACATATTTATTATTTCTTTCTTCCTGTTACATAGTATTATTTTATTATATTTTTTTTAATAAACAAGATTAGTTTTGTTAACAAAAATATTTGAATTCACGACTTTTTATTTTTACCTTCTCTCCACGTATAAATATTATTATTACACTAACTTTGTAACTTCATTATTTTATTATATCTATATTTTTCCTACCTAAGTAGTATATTCGGTCTCCAATGTTTATCTAAGAATAATTTTTCATTACATTTAAAAAAGAAAACTTTTTAATTTTGACTTTTTGATTATGTGATATTAATTTTTGAAATTAAAATAATCTTTAAATTTTCAAATACTTGCTAAGACAATACTTTATATTTATTATAGTGTTACTTGAATGATTTGGTTTACTTATTAAAACATGTAACTATGTTGAAATGTGATATTATAAATAAAAAATTAATTAAAATAAAATTTAATTAATTGATAAATATTTTAAAATAATACCATTAAATAAGAAAGAAGTAACTAAAAATATTTGAGTTTAAATATTGTTGTTATTTATAATAAAATAAGATGCAGTATGTGAGATACTTTGATACTATCATAGTCATTCATAGGAGGAAGAACCAGGTTGATGTGCTCCATGATTCAGAGAGTAATTGGGTTAGTAACCTAAAAATCTAGAAAGATTTGTCACCATGTTTTATCAAAATTGAACTTAGACACCCATCACTATGTGCCTTTAGGTGTGAAGGGGGTCTTTCCAACATTGTTCATCGAAGTGCTAATTATTTTTCTAAAGCCAATGTACATAGCGAAAATCAGGAAGGCTATTTTTTTAATGGAAAACTTTAAAGCTCTAGAGGAAGATGGTTTGGAAGCGGTCTTCTACAAGAGTAATTGAAATATACTAAGCAAATCCTTTTGCAGAATGATTGGGGACGCTTATACAGACCCAATTAAACTCCACACTCATACCTAAAGTGAAACATGTAACATCAATGAAGTACTTACGTTCAATCAACTTGTGTAATGTTTCATACAACATGTTTACAAAGATTTTGTCCATGAGATTACGTATTGTGATGGAGAAGTTGATTCACCTATGTCAGAATAGTTTTATTTTTCAACAAAGTAGCTCTGAGAACATCATCATTACACAAGAGGTAGTCTGTACCATGAGACACAAAAAGGGGCATAAGAGATGGATGGTTATTAAGATTGATCTTGAAAAAGCATATGATCAACTCAGTTAGGATTTTGTGAAAGAAACCATGCAATACATAGGGTTCCCATTTGGAATCATTAATGTTGTATGGCATTGCATCTCATCCCTTACCATGCACATGTTATGGAATGACGAGGGCTCTAAACATATTCACTCCAACAAGAGAGTTCAGATAGGGATATCTCATATCCCTATATCTCTTTGTTCTTTGTCTTGAACAACTTTTTCACCTGATTCAGTTGGCGATTAATCATAATATTTTAAAGTCAATCTAACTTTTAAAGGATGGTCCAAAGTTGTCCTACTTGGCTTTTGTTGATGACCTACCATTATTCGCGGAAGCCTCTCTTGATCAAGTGGGAGTGATCAAACACATCTTGCATCTTTTTTTTAGTAGCTCAGGCAGAGTATTAGCCAAGATAAAATGTGAGTACTCTTCTTTACTAATGTAGTCAAACAACGCCAAAAGAAAATCTCCAAAGAGTTGGGGTTTGAGAAAACGTGTGATTTTAGAAAATACTTGGGGATTTCACTTCACCATGATTGTGTCTCAAAGCAGTCTTATCAGTTTATTATTGATAAAGTCTAACAACAATTGAGCAATTGAAAACAAAATATTTTGTCCTTTATTGGTTATCTCATACTCGCCAAAACTGTCTTGCAAGCTCTTCCTAATTATACCATGCAAACTAAGCTCCTACATGTATCTGTTTGTAATTTAATTGATAAGAAATGCAAGGGTTTTATTTGGGGTGATTCGGGTACTGCAAAGAAAAACTTATTGGATTGGCTAGGAGCATCTATGCAAGCTAAAACAGATATGAGACTTGGGGCTACGAAAAATGAGGCATGCAAACCTAGCCCTCATCTCAAAATTCGGGTGGCGTATGATCAACAAAAAGCATATTCTATGGGTCCAACTCATTAGGGCTAAGTACAAGTGTGGTGGGAAGGCTAAACTTAACATTGACACGAATGATCGATACAAATTTCTAAAAAGTCAATCTTGAATCAATCTTGAATTGTTAAAACTTGTGGAATCAATCTTGTGATTTAGTTTGACTTTTCTCATTCTTTGAAATTTAATTGATCTATTGCACATTAAAAATTGTTTTGTAATCTCTGAAAAATCAAAATCATTTTTGAAAAAATGTTTTGATAATATTTAAAAAAAAACATTTGAAAAAATATTAAAGGCAAACGACTTTTTGTGAAAACTAGTTTTTGAAAAAGTGAATATTGTTTTGTAAATCTATTTGACTCCCCCTTGCTAGATTCTCTCTAGAACCAACAAAAATTTGAAAACTTTGTCCTTTTCATTTCTATCGTCTTTTTTTTTTTACTTTTTCATTTTTTATATTATTATTTGAAAAAGAAAAATCCAGTGCAACACATATGTGTTGTATTAATTACATGATATTTCTCATTTAATTTTTTTATAATATTGTGATTAACTTTAGACCTTCAACAACAAATAAATGGTAAAATATAATAATGCTAAAAGGATAAAGCAATTTCAACTTAAATTCTTCAATAGTGACGTTTAAATTCAACATAATACCTAATTAAAAAATATAGCAGTGTTAAGCATTATTATATTTTAAATAGACATCCAAAAAAAAAATCACTTAAAAACATGAAATGGTATAAAATAAAAAACATAAATAATGTTTATACTGTAAGTGAAATACTGGATTCAGAGGTTCATTTTCTATTGCATTATTAGTCTTGCTTGATCTTTCTTTAAAGTTCTCTCTAATGCTTAAATGCCATTACTCTTTTCTTTTTGAAATAATAATATATAAAAAATATAAAATTAAAAATAAAAGATGATAAAGTAAAAAAATTATTAAAAATAAAAATAAATTAGTGTTAAAAAATAGATATAGTGTTTTTTATATATATTTCCCCTCTCACATAATAAATACATTAAAAATAAAATTTTAATAATGGCTAAAATGTGTCGTGAGGCACATTATAAAAAAACCAAAAATATTTTTTTAATGTATATATATAATATCAATTCATAATTCATAACTACTGTAACTACGTAAGCAAATTCTAGTTTTCTTTTAAATCAATGTAAGAAAATTCTTACAATTAACAAAATCATTATTTAGCTAGTTTTGTTATTGATTTAGCTGAAAGCACGTGATTTATCAACAATTTATTCAGACATCCACAATTATAAACACTCTTTTTAATTTATCTTTTTAATTTCAATAATTCTATATGTTTTTATGTGTGTCCTGATAAAATAATTATAGATTAATATAATTGACAATTAAAATATTATCTTCTATCATTGTTTTACAATGTATGATTACTATCTTTATCATATAATTATCATGTGTGTTTGTATATAGATATTTGAATACGATAATGTCATAATTTACTTTGTGATAAGTTGAGTCATGTGTTTATAAAAGATTTATTGAAGGCTTTTTCCTATCGTATGAATTATAAATTTGTCATTTCATAAAAAAAATTTACACACATATTCTCTATATAATTCTTTAGAAAAAAACCTTCTTGAATTCTTATTTAACTTATATTGTGATTAGGTAAGGAATTACAAGGTTTGTGTAGTGACAAAGTCTACATGTGGAGAGAAGAAGGAAGAGAAAGATCGTGAATTTGAATTGTTAACTAACAAGAATTAGCACATTAACAACTAACATTTGACCTATAAAAAAACTTATATTGACTCTGTAATGATTTGAGTCATGTGTTTACAAAAGATCTATTAAAGGGTTTTACCTGTCCTATAAATTATAAATTTGTCATTTCATTAAGAAAATTTACATACATATTCTTTATATAATTCTTTAGAAAAAACCTTCTAGAATTATTATTTAACTTATATTGTGATCAAGTCAGGAATTACAAGGTTGGTCTAGTGGTAAAGTCCACATGTGGAGAGAAGAAGGAAGGGAAAGGTGATGAGTTTGGATCTCTTAAC
Organism: Psophocarpus tetragonolobus; assembly: GCA_037954015.1. Classification (NCBI taxonomy): domain Eukaryota; kingdom Viridiplantae; phylum Streptophyta; class Magnoliopsida; order Fabales; family Fabaceae; genus Psophocarpus; species Psophocarpus tetragonolobus. The sequence goes on from CM075689.1 coordinate 7,814,103, forward strand.
TAACAAAAATTAACACATTAACAATTAACATTTAGCCTATAAAAAAACTTATACTGTGATCAAGAGTGTTCTTTTTTCTTTAGTTCTAGTCATCCATATAATTTATTTAGATTTCATGAAGAACAAGAAACCTCAATTTATGAGATGCACAATAAACATACTTAAATGGTAACATAAAAATATATTGTTATTATCTTTATTATCTATATATACTATAATTTTGTATCTATTTTTCTTAAGGTGAATTATCTCCATCACATCCTTATAAACATAGTTACATGGTAAAATAAAAATATAATGTATAAGTTGAGGAAGAAATTTTTTAAATTTATAAAATGTATTTCAATTTTCTTAAATTTATACAATTCCTTGTCAAAATGAGCTAAATACTTCTTCCTATGCCTCAATTTCTTGATGAATTCTAGCTTTTACATATTATTTTTTGCAGCAACTACTCATTTTTTTATACAACTCAGTCCTTAACTAACTGAGTCTTTAACCAACTTAGTTAATGTTGTTAGTAGTGTTAACTTTTGTTAAAATTAAGGATCGAACCTATGACATTCCTTACTTCTCTCCGTCCTTAACTAACCCAGTCACCTACTCACCTTGTATCTTCTAGAACAACTACTCATTATGTTATTGTAATTAGTTAAATCAACTCCATTAATTGTTATAATAAGAAGTTTTTCCATCCCTCTTCTTTGAAAAATATTTGTTATGTAGGATCACTATTTTGCTAGCATCAAAGTATCAAAAAATAATAATAATAATAATAATAATAATAATAAACAAATGTACTAGAAATGTCTTACTCGATTAAAACTCATAAAGTTAGGTGTGAATGAAAGAGTTCATGGAATTCTAAAACAATGACCTAATGTGACTAAGGCTAGCAATGCTTATTTGATGGGTGAGATGAAAATCATTCATCTCTAATTCGTATCTCATTCCATGTCTCTACCACTCAAGAAATCTCATATCATTTAATGAGTAGCACAAAAATAAAAAATTATAAAAAAAAATCAGTAAACGATATAGCCTTTCTTAATTAATAGATACAGGAAATGAACAAGACTTCCTTAACTGATAGAGGATTTTCATCCTCTAGGAGTGTCTCCTCCTTACCTACTTTTTCTTTTTAAGGAGTTGTAGTACTAATTAATGATTTCTAGGATATTTTTGTTTTTTTTTTAAAAAAGTTGTACCAGTTTGTATGATAAATTATACATTTTTATGTTATAAGAAGAGAAAAAAATTATAAAATAAAAATGTGGTGGAATAATATTGTATTATATATAATTTTTTTATAGACAAATGTTAGTTTTTTGTTAATAGAAAAATTCAAACTCATAATTTCTTCATTTCTATCTTATCAAGTTCCTAACAAACCAACCTTATAAATTCTTATAATTCATATAAATCAACGTGGAACTTTTCTATTTTTGACTATTTGTGTTTGAAAGCAACAACACTAGACATCCATATGATCAGGGTTGAATTTAACTACAAGACTATAGATCCTTATAGGAACAATTATGTGACTATATAACCCTTGGTTGATCAAGTAATTAATTCTTAAAATGATAATATTTAAAATTCATATATTTGATCAAGTAATTAATTCTTAAAATGATAATTTTAAAATTCATATATTTGACACTAGTTACAAATAAAATTCACTTTGAAATATATGAATGTTTACTGTTTGAGTTGGTTTGTTTTTCAGAAAAAAATTTGAATCAATTAATTTTAATTAGTTTGGTTTGAGTTGGTTGAGATTACTAGAATTTTTTTCTGACTCGATCTAATGATGATCGGGTTGGTTCAATTTAAATTCAGGAAAAACCAATAAAAAAATAAAATTAAGTTTCTTTTTATTAAATCATAAAAAATAATTTTATACTTCAAACTAGTCAATTTTATTAATTTATTAAATTCATAATTTTATAATAAAATATCAACTGTTTTATATATACCAATTTAATCAAATTAAATTATTAAAGTAATTTAATACAATACAAATAACAAATTATATATATTTAAACCAACTCAAGTATAATATAAAATAAATATATAATAATATATATACTTTTTTATTTGATTTGATTCGGGTTAAGTAAAAATTTTAAAGTGTTAAAATCCTAAATTGAATCGAACCTAATGAATTTTACTCAATTTAGATTAGGTTAAAATCCAATCAAATAAAAAAACTAAATTAAATTAATTGTTCGAGTTTAGATTTTGTGTTTTGTGATATTAATCCGAAACCGATAAACACATCCATGGTACAGCCTACCATTCCGATGATATAATAATCACATTTTCTCTTATAGATATACAATTATTCCATGCCTTTCACAACAAAATAAAATAAAAATAAAAATAAAAACTTTCTTCTTGTTGCCAGCTTAAATATGACCAGCTTCGTGAATTACAGAATCGAACACCGCCGCCATCACGTCACATACTAAATTTGACCCGCGAAGCTTTTTAACTACCATTCACACGATAATAAATTATTTTGAATTTTTTGTTAAGTTTGACTATTTTTTTCACACAAGTTCACTTTGACGTAGTACCCATGAATATTAGTGAACTGCATGTAGACAATCTAAATAAGGTATTCCACGAAAATTCAAAGTTTTACATGATACCTTATTTCAAATGTCTATTAGTTTTTATAACGATTATCTTAAAATTTATTGAACGAATAAAACCAGTCCAATAGAAAATATAACAATTTTATCACAATTAAATTATTGTTATAATATTACTTAATATTATACAAAGACATAAAACATAACATTTGATTATGTATGTGTCGACTCATATTTTAAGTAGTAAAATATGTTATAGTATGTTATATTATATTGGTTGATTATGCAATGATGTACAAATTTTATCTAAATGTAGTACTGAAGATAATATTTCTATTTATTATACTTTATAATTATATGTTATGATAACAACTAGAATTAAGTATTCACACACATTGTTTGATGTTACGATGAAAAAATATTATATTATGTTATTATTAATTTAGTAATTCAAATATTATCATTATAATATATTTTATGGACATTCTTCTTGAATCAATTTACACAAAACATTGTTGTCATTATTTTACTCACTACTACCTTCTCTTTATGAGATTGTCTAATATTTATATATGAATATACTTTGTTCATGGTTTATTATGATCTTGGTAGCTTGATGTCATATTCATTCACACAATCGAAAATGATTTCACTTTGCTTAATACATTAACAATGTCTTGAATATAAATTAATTATAGCATTATGGAAGCTATTATATTGTCACAAAAAAATAAAGGTAGAATCAGAGAATTAATATTTCACTTAAATAGACTCTCTAAAGGCATTTAAAACTTTAACGGTCACATAGAACCACATGGTAGTTACTTTTCAGTGATTTTACTTCTTTTTACTACAACCATGATTTGATAAATGATAAATGGTGATATTATTGTATCCAATCAAGTTGGAGAGTAGGGAGTATTATCTACTTGTTATCTTATAATTTTATGTGAGATATTACAACTCTCTACTAAAGAAGAAGTCAATGCCACAAGTATCCATTATATTGTTTATTATCAAATCGACATATTTTTTCATGCAACTCACAATGTTATCTTCGAAATTAAGCTCAAACCAAAATCAGTTTGTGCAATATCTTTATAACTTTTTTTTTTAAATTGTAGGAATATTTGTTAAAATAAAAGCAAAACGTCAATATCAATCTTGAAAGAAAACATCTTATTATTAAAGGTCAAGTTCGATTTTATCCCATCTTATTATCAAAGGCCGAGTTCAAGCCTATTCCACTTATTATCAAAGGCCAATCTAAGCCTATTATGTCAAAAAGCCAAGTCCAAACCTATTATGTAAAAAAGTCAAGTCTAAGCTTATTACTAAAGGTCGAGTTCAATCCTATTCTATTTAAAACCAAGTGTGAGCATATTCTATTAAAAGATGATTCTAGCTTAACATCAAAGGCCAGAGTTTGAGCTTATTCTATCTTATTATCAAAGGTCGAGTCTGAGCAGGTCAAAAAGCCAAGTCTAAGCTTATTATTAAAGGTCGAGTTTGAGCCTATTATGTCAAAAAGTTGAGTCCGAACTCTTTATTAAAGGTCAAGCTCAAGCCTATTTCATCTTATTATCAAAGGTCTGAGCCTACTCTATTAAAAATGAAGTTTAAACTTGTTATTAGAAGTCGATATGACTCATCTCATGAATAAGACATGACTCAATTTACTAAGACGAGGATTTACTCGACCTTGTAAAAGAGATATGGTTTGATTCACATCCAGAAATATGTTGTTAAGAAAAAAGGTGAAAAAGACTTTGCTTATAAAAAACATGTCTTAAGTTTAATCGCCTAGGCTGAGAGCTTTGAAGGGCTTAGGTCCGGTTTATGAATAAAACCACTTATCATAATGGCTAGTAGAAAGCGAAACGATCCTATCACACTTAAATTATTTATTATCATAATATTACTTAATGTCATATAAAGACATAAAACATAACGTTTGGTGACATACAACCACTTCTAGTTACTTTCACCTATAAGTACAATTATCAACCAATCGATAAAGTAAAATTTTTTATATAATTTGTGTATATAAATTAAGAGTGGAGGGTGTTTACAAAATATCATTGACCTCGATCTCTTAAAAGTTTATTCGATACCCTTATATGTATGTGTCTATATATATATATACACACACATAGAAAGAGAGAAATACAAAGACAAATTTACTTGATAGACACTGGGGGCAGCTGCCCACTCATTTTTTAATTTTTTAATAATATATGTATTTATAATTATAAAATGTTTCTATAATTTAAAAAATAATATATAATATAAATATTGTCTCACTAATTTATGTATATAAATATTATACTAGAATATAATATTTCTAGATCTTATTTATATATATATATATATATATATATATATAATTTCTCTAGATTGATTTTAGGAAGTGCAAGTAAATTAAATATAAATTACTCTTTCTACTTCGTTGAATTCTATTTCCAACTTCATTATATTAATGTCTTCAACCAAAGTTTTCTAGATAGGAAGCAATTTGTTTAAAAAATTACTAGTGTATAGAATTTTAAAAAATTGCACACATACATATACATATATATATATATATATATATATATATATATATATATATATATATATATATTAAAGCAGTTGTGTTTAGTAGCACGAGTTTATTTTTTTTATAAAGTCATGAAATGCTTCACGACTTTTTTTTTTACTTTTTTCATTATATTTACATTGAGTTATTGTTAGGTTATAACAGGCATCACTTTTTTAAATTAAAAAAATGCTGCAATGCCTCACGACTTCTTCTTTTTTTTTATTAGTTTTTTGACTTTTTATATAACTTGACTTGGGCATGTGTTCGTAATAGTGGTGGAGAAAAATATATGTACACTGCCGGATTCTTAAATAAATAATTAAAGTACTTTATCTGGAATTTATTATATTTATTTTAAAAAAATAAGTACTTTATTTTATTATTTTAAATAACTTAATTTATTTTGAATATATTTTTTTACACATTTATATTTTAAATGATTATTTTATTTTTAAAATAAAATAAAATAAAATATTTTTATGTTTTGTAAGAAAATTAAAATTTTGTATTTTTTAAAAATTCAATTAATTTAAACCGAACTAAATTAGATTGCTATATTATTTTTATAAATTTGTTTTAATTTAATTCAATTATAGTTGATTGGTTGAAATTTAATTTTACACCAAGTCCCAAACAATACCCCTATTTGAAATAATGTTAAGTTGTTTTTTTGTTGTTTTTTTTTTTTACATCTTACAATCATTTTTCTAAATGGTTACTTTTTACTTTCTGGGAAGCACATTAGGATGAAATTTTTGGTAAAAAATTTAAATTATTTTAATTTTAAATCTTTAAATATTGTTTAAAAAAAATAACAAATTTGTTTCCTCATTTAATATTAAGATGTTAGGTCTATTTATGAGATAAGAAGAATTACCTAATTTTAAGAGAGGGTTATCACCCTAACTAATAAAGAGATGATGATGTGAAGAAAATGTTTGGAAATTTTCAAATAGTCTCAAAAACTTATTATGGATGTAGACATAAAATATTAATAACGTAAACAAAAAAAATCTATTGATTTATAGATTTTCCAATAGTCCTAAAAACTTGTTGTAAACGTAGAGATAAAGTATGAACTATGTAAATAAAATAATTTTACTATCTTTCTTTTTTTGTTCAGGAATTATTTTTAATTATTAATGATAGAATGTATGATATAATGTATAGCCATAATATAGTAGTATTCGGGTTCATAAATTAGTTACCATAAATATAATTTAGGATATATATTATTTTTTAAAAGCAGTATCATATTATAAGTAGTTCCTTGATTTTAGCTTATTCTCTTTCCTTAATTTTGTTGAAACCCGAGCGGTGAGGAGGGTGATGAAGGGTATGGGCAAGGTGGAATAACGGGGTGGAGGCAGGAGTGTCAGTGACAGTCGTGGTGGTGGTTGCAATGGTGGCCAGTAGAGGTAGTCTAGCCCTCAACAACAAGCGCATCCGTACCAATGGTGTACATGACAATGGTAGTGGTCATAGATGATTACCACCATTGTTTTTGCCACTGCTATTATGATTTTGACCTTTTTTATTACTATGGTTGTTGCAACTTTGGGAAGTCTTGATGGGAGAGTGAGACTCGTCAATATCGTGAGTCACCATAGTGGAACCCACGCTAGTTGCAACCTTCTTTGTGAGACTAATTTCTTCTAAAGTGAACATAGAGCGAGCTTGATAGAATGGTGAGAGAGGATTGCTTTGGCGAATGAGCGTCGCAACTCCATTGTAAGTCTCGCCTCAAGAGTGACTTACCATTGTAAGTCTCGCAACTCCATTGGCGAATGAGCATCACAACTTTGTTATCGTCTCCAAGTAGAATAGTGATGTCCGGAATATATCACTCAATCTATTCTGTGCCTCCATTGTCATTGCATCTGGTTCAAGAATCGTATGCATTAGGTCGTGAGAGATGATTGTATAGACCGTTGAAGAACTGTAGCATCAAAGATTGACCACAACTCCTTTTCAACATCAGTGTTCGCCATAGTCTCATTGCCATGCGCAAGAAATAGACATAGGAGAAAATAAGAATGTCTAGGAAAAGTGACAAAAGCGAAAGATGATTTCAATCCCTTAGTTATGATACCATATAAGATAATCTTGTGACTATTCCATTAATAATTTTGTAGTAACTAATTTATAAACATGAATACTATATTATGATTAAGTACATAATATTATATAGTCTATCAATTAAAACTTCTTATTAACATAAAAAGTTTATTAATCATGTATTTTTGTTAGAGATTTAAAGTTTAGGGTTTACTACCCCTAAGCAACATAAGAAGCTCACTACCCCCATAATTGGATTTCATGTTGGTTTTTACTACCCCATAATTTAGTCGTGGGCAGACATGTTTTTCTTTACTTTTGAAATTAAAAAAAAAAATCGAGATCCACATAAAAAATTAAATAAAAAATATAAGTTATGTTACTAAACACGACTTCTCAATACAAAGCTGTGTTTCATACACGACTTGCCCCATTAACGTAAAAAAATTTAAAATTTACCCATTTCAGTAATTTATTAAAAAATTTACCCTTTTTCTGAAAAAAAAAACCCTTAAAGTAGGATAAGTATTAAGATTTAAGTGGTGTGATATTTACCAGCCTAAAAAAAAATCTAAAACAGTGTTTTTTGTGGGAAAATTGGGTGTCGTTTTTTTTTTTCTTTTTGCGCGTTTATTTATTTTGAAATCCTTTTTTACAGCTAAAACCGTATATAACATACTGTTTGTATAATTAAGCAATTATAATGCACCAAATATCCTAAAATAGTGTTGCATAAGAATAAATAAACTAAAGTACTGATTATTACCTTATTTGCCAGTTTTTTCTCTTCTTTTATACTCTAAATAAAATTATTTTTAAAAAAAATTTACAATCATGAAAATGTGTTAACTTAGATCAGATAGCATAGAGCTCAAAAGAATAGAAAATATGACTCTGTGTTTCTTATTCCACAAATAAAATCGTCTAGGATTATAAACTTACCTCTACAACTAAATTTCTAGAAAATAGCCAAGTAACCCGCGAGCCACGTCTAACAGTATATTCCTACTTGTGGAACAAACAAAATCAGAAGCAAATAAAACATAAATATATAATTTCAAATAGATTTTCTAAATTAAAAAATCTGACTCAATCAACAATTCGTCCCTTAAATTGAATGCTCCATGTAGCAATTTAATTCAGAGGCTTTGTCACGATATCTGCTAACTAATTTCTTGTACTGCAATAGTTCAGCTCAATAACACCATCATTCCATAAATTTCTCAAGAAATGAAATCAAGCATCAACATGTTTACTTCTTTCATGCAAAATTGGATTTGGATAATTTAATTGTAGAAATATTATCACAAAACACGGTCAGTGATAAAACAAACGTATGGAGTGAATGGAAGAGAGATATCGGTATGTTTGAATCTTTACTAACAAAATTAAAACATTAATAACTAACATTTATTTATAAAAGAGAAACAGTATCATAGAACATCACAAATTAAACTTCTTCCTTAAAAAATAAAGTGTACTCATGAAGACATTTTAGAAAACCATTAGTTATAAGAGGAGATCCTACTTAAGGTCATACAAGGCCTTCTAGAACTTGTATATTTGATGTTCACATCCTTGACATACATAACCCGGTGATTGCTCTAGATGGAAATCTTCATTGATTGCTCCATGCAAGAAAACCGATTTAATATCAAGCTGATAAATACTCCATATTTTTGCAGCTGCAATTGCAATAACAGTTCTGACAGTTTCAAGACAAACTACTAGTGCAAAAACCTCTTCGTAATCTATGCCTTCCCTTGAGCCTGCTACAAGTCTAGCCTTGAATTTATGAATCTTCCATGTTTCCTTCAATTCAGTCTTGCAATCCACTTGACACCTATGACTTCGCAATTTGGTAGTGGATCAACCAGCTGCCAAGTAATAGCTTGGATTTCAGCATCCATTGCATTCCTCCAATGCTGACTTTTTTATGTTTGTTTGTATGTTACTTACAGGATCTGCACATGCAAACATGGCAAAATTCATGGCATCTTCCTCAGTTAGAGCAGCACCTGTGACATAATCCCTCATCCATGTTGGTGGTGTTCTAGCCCTCCCTTAACCAGGAGATTTTGAAGCTGCTAGAATAGAATAATCAAGCACATTTGAGGATGAGTTTGGTGCTGCTGCACTAGAACTCGTGACTATATCATTAGATTTTTCTTGAATTTTCTCCTCAGCTGTTTGTGAAGACTCTCCCAAAGGATTCAAATCACCCGTATCATGTATACTATTGGTTTTTGCTTCACTACAATCCTAAGCAGCATATTTCTGAAATATAACATCTCTACTAATCAAAATTTTATTCTTGAAGGGATCATAAAGCTTGTGGGCCTTAGACTCCTCACTAACACCCAACAACACATTTGGTACTTTTGTCATCAAGTTTTCTCCTTTGCTGGTTTTGTACATAAACATATACAATGCAACCAAAGATCCTGAAATAAGAAACATACGAATTGATTCCGCTCCATGCCTCCTTGGGTGTAATGCCTTTTACGACAAGAGTAGGGATTCTGTTCAGAATATGGACTTCCCACATTACAACTTGTGGCCAAAACGATTTTGGAACTCCTTTTTCTCCCAAAACACTCTAAACCATATTAATAATGGTTTGATTTTTCGTTTCCACCACAGCATTCTGTTGTGATGTATATGAAGTTGTGAGTTGTCTTTGAATGCCCTGTTCAGTACAAAATTCAGCAAACTCCTCAGAGAGACACTCTCCCCCTTTGTTGGTACGCAACATTTGAATAGAAACACCAACTAGCTTTTCAACTAGTGTTTTAAACTTTTTAAGTACAGCAGACATTTCACTTTTCTCAACAAGGAAATATACCCAAACTTTTCTGCTCAAATCATCAATAAAAGTGAGTGTCTACCTTTTATTTCCACTAGAAGTAGGACTAACAGGACAACAAATGTCAAAATGAATTAACTGTAGCAATTAAGAAGCACACCAATTACTTTATGGTGGAAAAGATCTCTTTGATATTTTCCTTTGAGGCAATGTTCACAAAGATGAGTTGGTGACTTAAAGGAGGGCATTCCTTTCACCATATTAAACTATAATAAAATTTTCAACCCACTGTAGCGAGAATGCCAAACTTCAGCGAGTAGCATTTAACTAACATAAAAACAAGGCTAAGAAACTCCAGATTTAACATAGACAACAAACGTAGATTAGTAGTCATAGAGGTTTAAAAAAATAATCCCTTTTCCTTGAAACACTCTACATTTATTTTGCTTCATTTCAACAGTCAATTCTTTCTCCCACACTGAATAAATTACTTTTCAATTCAGGCACATAAAATACATCACTAACCAAATGCACAACTCCGTTAATTAAAAGTTTAACAGTACCCTTCCCAGCCACCTTTAGTGAATAATGATTCCCTAATTTCCCAACCAAAGGAAGAGAATCAATCCTTTCTATCTGTCATGTGGTTGATACAACCTGAGTCAATAAACCACATGTCTTATGCATTCCAGTTTCCATCTGATGAAAGTTGTGCCATGAGTAACACTGCTTCCTCGTTGACCTCAACATAATTTGCTTTGTTGTGTTGTGATTTCTTCGGGCATTCATATTGAAAGTGTCCAAAATCATGCCAGTGATAATACTCTACCGTCGCCTAGTCCACTTGTCTGCCTCTACCTCGAAAAACTCATCTTCCATGTCCACGTCTAGCACTTGTCTCATCTTGTGCAAACTTTAACACTTGCTCGTCTTGTGTATTGTGGCCATTCATCCACTGCTCATGTACTAACAAGCTGCTTTGGAGTTCATCTACAGTCATGGTGTCCGAATCTTTTCAGTGACATTACTCATCTTATTTGCAATTGTGAGAGTTCGAGCAAAATAGTCATTAACTGATTCTCCGTTCTTCATTTGCAGAATCTCCCAGTCATGTCCAAGGGCTTAAGTTGTGCTCGCTTTACTATAGCAGTGCCCTAGTAAATCTGTTTTAAAAATCCCATATCTCCTCCGATGTCTCCTTCTTCAAGATTGTTTCAAGCATAGCTCAATCAATTGCTTGAAATTAGATAATTTTTTACTTTTAGGTCTTTCAGCTTGAGCTCCTCCACATTATTCTTCTCGTTCTCTTTCTCTGTCAATACAGCTTCTGCTGCATGTTTGGGAACCCCTGGATCTTTAAGATTCCAATATTCTTTCTATCTTAAGAAGTTCTCCATGAGCATTGTCCAATGATCATAATGCTCATTCAATTTTGAAATCGTAGGTTGCACAAAATAGCCATCTGAAGCCATGATTTAAGTCTGCTACTTCTTGATACCCGTTGTTAACTTAGATCAGATTCCATAGAGCTCAAAAGAATAGAAAACATGTCTGACTTGCCTCTCATTCCATAAATGAAAAAGGCCAAGTTTATTATAGACTTAGCTCTACATCTGAATTCCTAGAAAATGGCCAAATTCTCATAGCTAACAGTATATTTCTAGTGACGGGGAAAAAATAAACCAGAAAGAAATAAAACAGAAACATAATTTCAAATGGATTTTCTAAAAAAGAAATCTTTGACTCAGTCTAACAAAATGAATATCAGCATACTAGAGGAACTAATATCTACAGACAAAGCAAGCTCATGATACGAATTCCTCATAATTTTATTTTTATCGAAAATGATGAGTATACACATTTTTTTTAATGAGAAAGAGGGAAATACAACAGAAATTACATAGGAATGTTATCAGGCACCGCATAAGCCCAAATCAAGCACATACAAGGAATAGCAGGATACGAAAAAATATGAATTCCAAAACTTAAAGAGTGACCATAACTGGCAAGAGAATCAGCTACTATGTTGCTTTTGCCGAAGACATGAGAAATAGAAAATGACAAGCATACACTCTAATATTTAGACAATTCAATATACAATTATATCCCTAAACTGATGAAAATACAATGGTATCATATCTTATTAAATCTTATTGTATTTGAATTAATTTACGGATTTAATCTTTACCAATTGAATAATTTTAAATCAACCAGTTAATATTTATTATTTTTATTTTATACCAAATGCAACAAAACAAAAACTAAATGTGCTTAATTTTTATCTTAAATTATTTGATAGATTTCTCCGAATTAGATATGAGTATAGGATAAGTATTAATATTGGACCTAAATTCAACGCAATCAATGCTTTTAAAAGTCATAATTTTATTTTTAATTTAACAATTTTAAGTTTAGATTAATTTATAAATAATTTCTGATATTTAATTTTATTTAATATATTATTTTCAGGTTAAATAAGTTATTTTTAACCTTTTAAGATTTAAGACTACTTAATAGTTTTATTTGTTATTTTAAAACATCACTATAAATTGAATGTTCTATTCACATTTTTATGTTTAATATTTTATTTTTATATTTTATAAAAAACAAAATAGATCTATTTTTTTATAACTGTTTATCAAATAAAATAATTTTTACAAATCCGATATTGATATACTTGAACACTCCTAAAGAGTAGATAAATAAAAAAAATAACGTAAATCATAGAGCCCGTGATATTGAAATCCCGTGATAAAATTGTGTTTAGACAACAAAAATTATTTCCATGAGGGGTTTTTTTAGTAAAAAAAAAAGGGTTTAGAAGATAGCTGAACTGTAAATGTGGATTTCAACTACCAAGCAGCAACAAGCATAATTCTATACACAACAATTTAAATATTTACAGTCAAAAGAATGTGTTTGCGAGCACTTTATTGCATCAATCAATTTACAAGACGCAGCTCTCCAAGCAGGGAAAGATCCACATAATGAGCAAAGATAATTTTACATGAACTCTCCGGGCTTGGCCTGTTTTTTTCCCGTCATCATCACTCTTTACACGGTTGATATAACAAAGACCTTAAAAATATTTATTAAAGCAAAAAGAACAAGACACTAATAACGAAAGTCAGAAACCAAAACACCCCCATCCACATGGCCACTTGCTGCTGACAATCCCTGGCCATGGCCCTTATCAAAGGAGAAGACAGATTCAGTTTCTGGATGCTGTTTGTACGGTTGCTTAGTCTGCTGCTGGGACCAATATGCGTGGGCCACTAGAACCCTGTCCAAAAGTTCTTGGGGAACAGGTTCACCCCTTCTTTGTTGAGGGGATATTCTTGCCGTGTGCACCAGTGTTTTCCATTTATCCTGCAACAACCCCAAAATCCAGATCACATTTAAAACATTTCTCTGCCATGCATGTTGGTTAAGAAGACCAAAATTATGATTATGAAACTGGTCTTCCTCATTTCTTTTAAATTCTTTCAAACATCTTGCAGTAGATTTTACAGAAAAGCAGAAACAGAAGGAAAAATAAGTTTTGGTTTGAACAGAATTTTGGACATTATAGTTTGTACTCATTTATGTTTTGATTTCTATGATTCACTTTTCTGAATATCACTGGATCTATTTTCATTTTTGTGAGTCTTTCTCCCTCGGTAACCAATTCATTAATAAATGTAAACTACAGGGAACTAATCCTTCATTGAAAATAAAAAATAATGCCTTAATGAATACAAACTATATGTGAATTAAAATCCAAATGAGTGGAAATTGTAAGGATCCATGCCTTATCCTTGGCATATGAATAAAAATACACCGATGCCAAAAAATAAATTATTAGGGAACAAAACCAGAATGGGTTGAAATTATAGACACCAAAATTTTATTTAAAACCGTGAGTTTTACACATCACTATATTTTCGTAAAATATAAGACGAGCTAGCCGGAAACACTTTGCAAGCAAGTAATATCTGATTACCAAATTGGAAGAGTCATTTTAAGCAAAACATATAAAGTAAAAAATGCTGCAGTTGCTTTGCACAAAGATCTACAACTTTATTACCTTCAAATCCACATATGTCCGATGCTTTGCATTATCAAAAGCACAGAGCTTAACATCACGCCACCTGATTGTAATTTTTAAAGAAAATGGAAACACAAAATAAAGGGATTGTTAGAGGAAATCTCCCAGTATCTAGACATTGAACATACAAAAAACTTACAATTTATTTACACCCACTTGCTAGCAACAAAATGGAGTACACACACGACCCACTAAACATTATAACCAGGCCAAACAAGTCTAATGCAAATATTACCTTCCAGTTCCTAGTTTTTCAACTGCTTGAACCAGTGCTTCTACTTCATCTACAGAAAAAGGTCGACGTATTCGACGCTGTATGAGCTCAGATCGTTTTGGCTTCTTGAGTACAGGCACCATAGCTAGTTCCTCCTTATCCATTTCATGAAGAGTAACCAGTTCTTTGGAATCTTTCATACATTTGTCTACAGATGCATTAATGGGAGAAGGTTCTGAATCATGGTCACTTTCAAAATGGCTACCTAAACTGTTTACTTGATGATGCTCAGGTAACATATCAGAATTGCCTTGAATACTCTGATGAATTACAGCTGGACTGAAAGGACACCTAAATAATAATCAATTTTAGAAACAGAATCTAAATAGTATTCATAAGATAAAAAAATATGAACAAAAATTTATACAAAAATACGCTAATGATACTAAAACATAATAGAATGTTTTGAATTGAGTGTATAAACACCTCATTTTCAAGGGGAAAAAAATACAATGTCGATAGAAATTATAAGTGTGTGTTCAAGTATAAAAAGAAACAGGAAAAGAACCCCAGTTCCTACCATATAGCTTAATTTGAAGCTTATGCCTTACCTCATTACAGACTGAGTTATGTAAGCACTAGGACCGGGAGAATGTGCAGCACATACAATTGGCAGGCTCCGTGAAGAATTAGGCTCCAGGGCAAAACCCAAAGCATCCAGCTGGTTATGATGAGAAATTCCAGTTTGAAGTAGAGTTTTACTGTCATCCCTAACTTTCTTTCCCTGGAGAAAAACACCAATGTGCAATTCACCTCCAAGTACAGCAGTCACTGCATCCATCACTGTCTTCTGCAGACCAAAATGTTAAAAAAAAAAAAACACATCCCAATGGAACTTGTGATGGAGATGGAAAAGAAATAAGCAAATGCAATGGATATTAAAATTAAAATGCAACTGATAAATTACACAGATGTCATTCCTCTTGACCATCTAAAAATGGGAGGATGGTATGTAAACGGAAAAAAAGTATACCTTCAAGGACCCAATTGTTGCAGTTTCTGGAACCTCTATAAAAAGCTCTGGCACTCTAAATGACTTGATCCTGAGCTTCACTGGTTAAAAGAAAGACATCTACATGTAAGAACCCTTTTCAAGATATCAATCAAGTCAAAGAATACATAAACAATCACTCCCTTTATCTTATCATACCATGAGAACCTTTACATCGTAACGTCTGACGTTTACACACTTCCAAGGATGATATTCCAGGGTCCGCAGCAAAGTATTGGAATTTATTTAACAAAAAGATTCCAGAAATCCTTAAGTCAAGAGTTTAAAATAAAATAAAACAGAAAAGAAGGAAGCCATATAGAAGGATACCTTTGTGCATCCCAGGAGGTGAACTAGAAGCATCCTGATTCATATAATTCTCAGGTGCACAATAAATGCCATCACTCCTGATAAATCCATTAAAATTTGAAACAGATCTATAATTAAAAAGCTTCCTCTTTTTGAATGGGATATTCATCTGAGAACTTTGACGTTTATTGCAGTTCATCTTACTATGGTAGGTTTGCTTCCAATCTCTATCTAAAATTGACATATTTCCAATGGAAAAATATCAGTAAACAAGCCACAGCATGAGGGATAAAGAAATAAGACTACGGGACAGCCAGTAATGTCATACCATAAGAATGGACTCACCATTGTTAGAAAGGGTATTATCCTTTGGTTTTTCAGCAACTTTCTGAAAGTTAGAAGCCAGTCTTTTACTTATTCTATTATCACCTATACAAGTTTTCAGCCCAGAGGACTTCATTTTAGTATTAATAGGGTGAGTACACCCAGAAGAGTTTTCGTCATCATCTCTACTAACTACTGGTACATTATCACAACTTTTGGACAACAAGCTACAGCGAACCCTATCATTATAGCCAGACAATTTAGCATTGCCACCTAAACTGGTTAATGCAGGAGGATTTTCATCCAAAGGATCCTCAAAATTGCACATGCCAATCCCATTATCAATTGTTACCTTCTCAAACTTATGCAGTCCATCCTTTCCTTTACTTGTATGACTATCTAACTTGAAATTATTATGCTTCGGATAATCAGAAAAATCCAATTTAACTTTGCTAGTAACATTTTCCATTTTGAAATGGCTATGGCCATCCACCAATTTTTCTGCAATGAACCTCTCTAAGCAACTAGAGCTTGTTACTTCAGAACCAATCCCTGCATGGCCATCATTTGCAACATATGGGAATTCTTTTAAACAGTATTTTTTATTGTTTACGTCCGAAGAAAGAAATGAGATCCTATTTTTGTCACAACTTCCTTCATCAGAAAGCTCAGATTTGGATGGTTTATTGGCATCTTGGCACTCTTTGAAAAATCCAGATTGATCTTTTTCCAATGATGTACCAATAAACATGGTTGGACTCTCTCCCTCTTGCAATAGCTTACCAGCTACGGTGGCCAATAGATCAAATGCACACTTTTGATTGTCTTCTGCTCTTTGAAATTTAGCTCTTCTCTAGGAAAAATTTTAACAAAATAATTATTCATAGTGTGTTCATAAAATCTCTAAGTAAATTGATAGTAATAACCAGCCCCATATGAGAGGCAGAAGATATTAATATTTACCCTAGTTGATCGGGAAGCTCTCGGCATAGCCGGAGCCTGATAGCCATCAAATCCGTACTCTAACCTCTTCTGCAAGACCATATCTTAGAAACCATGCCAAAATAGATGGATCAAACACAAAACAACAGTAATCCAAGACCCGTGAATAGATAAATGAGCACTCTACTGGTTCCTTAACTTCACCGGCCACAATTTGAAAGCCTGACAGTAAACAACCGTAAGTAAAGCTCAGATTCAGTACAGCGCAACAGTAAAAATAAAATAGTATTTTACAATTTCATTATTATTTTTTTAAACGACAAAGTAGACATATGAGAGAAAGACTAAAAATTTCACAATCCCACCCTTCTCTTACAGCAATTGGGTTCAGCTGGTGGGGCATCTAAAAACAAGGTTTGAAAAAAAAAAAGCTTCAAGACCATAACCATTAAAAAATAATAAAAAAGTGCATGTTTCCATCCTTATGATTTTAAGCATTTTATCGGACCAACGTAAATTAGGTGAGGGATATCAATGTTTATGAAGAAAGCAACAGTATTTTTGAAGTTTCAGAATCAGATTCGGTAAACACCATTATTACTTGCAACGCAATCTGAGTTGAAAATTACTCCATTCATATATGCTTAAGCAGTTAGGCCTCTAAATTCAGAAGAAGTCAATTGAGTCACTTCCACCGGATGCAGCCAAGTTGATGAGAAGATCGACGACAGAACCACGCGCATAAAACACAGGATTAAACAACGAAAATAAATTCCGATTCAGATGAGAAACTTCACAAAACAATTCAGGTCATATTAAGAAAGCACACACACACAAAAGCGAGATTTCAGACACGTTGATGGGGGAGAGTAAACAAAATTCAAAGGGAGATGGTAGTTGGGATCTAAAAGAACGGAAGAAAAGCGATCTGAAAATCCAAATCCGAAAGACAATCGAAGAGCCAACCCAAGTAAAGGAAAAGGAAGAGCGAAAATTGCGAAAGTTGAGAGAGAATCGTTGCATGCGTTGATGAAACAAAACATGCTCACCTTTTGTTCACTGTTAATAGATCACAATTCTAACTGGCGAAGGTAGATCGGCCTCGGCCAATTGTCGGAGAATCCGAAATGAAGCAACAAAAAGAACAACACTAGTTTTCCATCAAATTTGGTTTGTTTATCTCTTAGGAAAATACAAGTGAAAAGAAAAGGAGAACAATTTGTTACTTTGAATCCCAAAACCCCCATTTTGCTTAAACCCCAACCCACCCGGTCTTTGCAGTTAAGTTCACCGGATACCGGACATAGCAGGTTAAACGTTGCGTAACTCCCAAATTCCATTCTTTGTTTGAATAACAGATAATACTATTAATATGGGGTGCCCCAAGCTTAGCCTTTCCGGTGGGTGGGTGGGTGGGTGGGGAAAGCTTGTACATGTTGCTTTAGTTTTTAGTCCACATGGTTGCATGAGTTAAGGATATTAATTATCTATATTATATTTATTACTCATAATTATATTCATAATGTATACCATAGAGTTATTGCAAATTTTGTATATAAATTTCACTAGTATTTATTAATTATCATTACTACTTCATTTAAACTATCACTAGTAAATAGATTGAATGAATTTAGTATTCAGAAACTTCATAGAACCCTAATTATAAATGAAAGCAAGACTAACTAATTTAATCATCATTTTAGTCCTAACTAACTAATTTATAACTATTTTATATCTTCTGTAATTTATAGCTCTAATGCTTAAACTAGATTTACTGCTTCATAAAATATTAATTAAAATTAAAACTGGTTTCTCCAAATGAGTGTTTGAATGAGCAACTGTATGTATGAATTCTGGTTTATTTATGATTAGAGATTAACGATCCGGTTCTCTGAATAAGTATATGTAAAATTATTATTACTTGTACTTAATTCACTGCTTTTAAATCTATAGAATATAAAGATTAGTTAAGCCAGAGTGAGTAATTATAATAACTTAATATAAACCATAAAACGCTCTGGATGTTTGGATTTCATTTTAATTTGTTGTGGAGAATATATGAATTTGAACCCGTAAAATATATTCCTGAAAAAAGATAAAAAAAAAAATTAAATTTGACTAAATTTTGAATCAAATAATTACGATATTATTATTTAAAAAAAAAATGAAGATGCTTTGTAAGATTAAACTTAAATTCTGGAAACCAAATTCAAACATGCACTTAATTAAGTTGACTCTCATCGCAACCAAAAACTAATTAAAATTCAAACTAGAATCTGTGTGATGATGTGAAAGCATTCAATGCAAATTGCAAAGGCAAATCCTACAGCATACTTGCGGTGAGGGGAGTGGTAAGAGTTAAGAGCGTAGATGTTCCCCTGTTACTTTAACTACTTACTATTCACCACTCATTATCAATTTAGCGTTTACAAAATTCCAATACCAGTGAAGTGAGAGGGAAGATAACGGCGTTTTAGGAATCTCCGTCAACACGTCACATAGCAACTTTAGGTAATTTTTAGAATGATTTTTAATTATATATTTTTTACAAAAATAATTATTGTAAAAAATGATCAATTTTTTATGGTGGAATAATCGGTTATTAATTTGAAATGAATGTCTAATATAAAATAATTTTATCGTTAAAATAAAAAATTATCAAACATGACAGAGGGAAACTGGTTTAGTTTGAGGCAGTGCTGCGGGATGTGTACACGTGTCAACCTAAGAGAAGATTCAAGTTAATCGGTACAGGTGGCGGTGTGAGAGTGGTTGAACCACGTCCTTTGTTCATTTTTATTTTAACCAGAAAGTGTCTATTTATTTGTCCTCGTTATTTATGCAAAGATAATGTGTCGTCACTTTCAAACGGACAAGCTTGTTTGCCGATGTTTCTCGTTGAGTTTAATAACTATTTGTGAAACCACTCAATTTAATTACATACATCTAAATAAAAATTTATTACCAGAATGGTTTCTTTAATGAAAAATTATATGATATAAGATAAACTTATTCCATTTATTTAGATGATATATATTTGTTTACATTAACCATATTTATATCTAGGATCATAGGCTGATCGAGTTACATAAGAGTCAGTTCATTCAGAAACAGATATAAAGCCAAACAAATGAAACTTGAAACCATATATATTGATCACTTGGGAGAAAGTTAGTTCAACCAATATAACACCATCATTTACCCTTAATCAATTATACATTAGATGTATGCATAACAATTCATTTTATGATGTCTTTTGTAGTCATCGCTGTCTAGCCATATACAACTGTCACTAAGTTTTGATAAGTTTTAAGCTGCGTTTATTTATTTCCATTATACATGGAAATTGTTTTTGGACCAATTCTAAATATATCTTGGCTTACAAATGTGTGTTACAAAAAACAGGGAAAAAGAAAAACTAAAAAGTATTTATCCTTTACAAATTGAATTTGGTTGGAAAAGAGTTGTGGCACGTGATTAGGAGGAAATGGAAGGATGGTCCACGAAAGAGATGGCGTGTTTGGCCACTTCGTATTAATTTGAAGGCAAAGGAATCCATATTCCTTCTCCAAGAAAGCTGGAAAAGCTTTTCATTTTTTGTCTTATTTTAAGATTATGCCATGGCATGGCTAGATAAAATATAGAGAAGATGCCGTGTCGAATCATTAGTTACAGATCTGGGTTATCAAACCCCGTCAATTCTAAATCCAAATAATGATTCGTTACCTAAGCAATAAATTAAGCTTATTGAATAAACATAAAAAATATTACTAATCATATTATCAAGAAAAAATTGCTGTCATTACATACAATTCAGTCTTCACAATTCTTACCTTAATTTGCTGGATTCTCAAGACTACTTGGAAAAAAATTAATATATTTTATGTAATATATTCTGATAATAAAAAACTGCCGCAGGTAATAATGACAGTTGGATATAAAATTTATTAATTTTAAGAAGTCAGAAAAAAGAAATAGACTGAATAAAAAGGGCGAGTGTGAGTGTGACCTATGAAGGAAGGAAGGAGTTTGGAAATGAAAGCTAGGCATCAAGGGTAGAGTTGGAGGGAGATTGAAGGTCACGTAACTTAAACAGAATTTATTTACTTGACGTAGAAGCCACATTCAGATCTGAGTCACAGGCAACGGAAAAAAGGGAGAAAGAAGATAAGTGCCTTGAGTTTCAGGGGAGTTCACCCTTAACCCTTTTTGGGTGTTATGTTATGTGCAAGTATAACCTGCCATTCAAATCAGACAAGGGTAATGGTAACAGTAAACATGCAAAAAGGTGGGGACCAATTGAATTATTCAAAATTCATGTGATCGACTGATTAATTTATGATATTAAAATATCTGTTTAATTATGCTGGGTTGAAATTAGATTGATGTTAGTTGCATTCAATGACTGATAAAGTTAATTAAGAAGTGGCCAAGTGGGGTGTGGATTCTTTACCTTATATAACATAACAGGAAAAGAAAAAGAATGAGTTATAATTTGTACAACATTTTTTTATCTCTCTATCACATAGTATTTCGCTTTATTGTTTTCCTATTTCTCTTTAGTTTTATTTGTAATTAAAAGAAACACAAAATCAATTTATAGGAAAGGGCCTTGCACTCTTGATCTGAGTCTAACCTGCAAACAGGATGATGCTTTATTTATTTATAGCTATCAGATTGTATTCTTTTTTTAGACTTTGGATTCTGTACAAGCAATAGAAAAATTATCAGAGTGGGCTGTGCCTTGTTTGCTTAAATTTATTTGAGATGATATATATATATATATATTCTACTAAAATAAAGCCTAGACTTTTAAATAAACGTAAAAAACTAACGTCCTTTGCCATTTTTGGTTCCAAACGTGTAATTTTTCAAAGGATAACTAGACATATTAATCAAAACGTACAATCTGGTCAGATGGTTAAAGGTAATGAATCTGTTGATTAAAGTAACAATCTTTGTCTAATTAAAAGTGGCTAAATGTAGGTTAATCATTGGACAGAGTCCCGCTAGACAATCATGTAGCATACGTATTGCTCTCAAACTCTTGCTTTTAAATATCAGAGTTTGATCAACAAAGTCAAAAATTGATAAGAACTACACTCATCTCATAAGAGCCTAAATTTGAGTCTTACAGTAGATGTCATCACATTTTTATTGATAATTAATATATAATTATTTCTACAAGTTTTTATAGAACCTGAAGATATATCCTAACTCTAATAAACTTTAGAAATTCAACCCATCTAAATTTGTATTAAATAAAATTAAAAAAAAAAACAAAACTACAAGGCCTGCAGGCTTCATACCGCAAGCGCCAAACTTGTTCTATTTTATCTAGATATGAACTTTCTTGTTTCACTCTCGTATGTTTATTTTAATTTTTAAAATTCTGCATCTTACCCAATTTTAAAGGATTTGGACAAGAAGAATATAGTTTATAGAGCACATAAACATCTATAGATTTCGCATATTTCATCAATACCTATTTTTTTATATTTCTATTTTTATTAAAACGTATCACATATTATCATATTTATACTTTTTGTCGTAAAAAAATTATAATATTAGAAAGAGAAAAAGTTTTACTTTTAATTTTGTCTAAATGGTATAACTAAATGTAGTTAAATGTTTATGTGCATAGTTAAACGGTATCGTTGGTAAATTTTTATTGCGTAAGCAAATATAATTAATACGCAACTGTAATTGTTAATTTAATTTAATTATTGTTGTAAATGTCTTTTAATTCTCTTACGGTTACATTATCAGGTTTATGGAGGTTATGTGTGTGTAACGAGAGCACCTCCACTCTCACTCTCTTATTTTTGGATGAGTTTTTGGTTTTATTGTTGCTAGTTGTATTCTATAGTCTTTGTATGTGTTGTATTAATTATATTTAATTACACAATAAAGGACTTATATGAAGTATATCGAGTATATTTCATATTAAATATAATTATATTATATATTCTTATAAACTTCCGATCTACTTCTTATAAATTCTTTAGAACATGACCAATATGTCTTAGGAAATGGTTTTGTCGTGATCCTCAATTAGTACAATTCAATATCTAATGAGACCAACTTGGGTTTTGATTTTTAGCATCAAAATCTAAGGGACTTACATCTATTGGTGGTGGTGTTGCACATTTAGTGATAAAAAGAATTTTGTGAAAGTGACAATTAATGAGTTTGGGATTTTGACTATTGTCAAATGCTTGTGATGGAAGAATAAATGTGATTAATGTAAAGGCAAACACTAGGGGAGAGTTTCGCTTGTATAGTATGTGAGACATTTTAGAATTACTTGAACACTTTTAGAGTCTTCTGCTAAATAAAAAACATTGATCATTCCAATATCATAATAAGATATGCATATTATGTTTAGTCAATTGCAATTTTAGTTGAGAAATTATGGTTATTGAATTCTTAGTATGTTATCAAATTTATTTAAATTTGATCAATGTGGGGTTATTTGGATTCATATAAGTCTTAAGAACGCGCACAACGGAGATGTGTAAAATACCACATGCGTGTGAGAAGCACGCAAAAGGAGAAGATGCATTAGAATTTTCTCACAGAGATGTGTGAAATATCACATAGGTGTGAAACACATGCAGAAGGAGAAAATGTATCAGTAGTTCTCTCATACATTTGTGTAAAATCCTATAAAGTTGTGAGAGACATGCAAAGGAGGAAAATGCATAAGTAGCTATCCCACAGAGTTGTGTCAAATATCACATGGTTGTGGGTGATACACAGGAGGGGAATATGTATCAAGGATTTGTCCATAGAGTTGTAAAAAATCCCTCATGGCTGAGACACACACTCAAAGAGAAAATGTTTTAGAATTCTCTCTTAGTATTATGTAACAGTCCACATAGATGTGGGATAAACCTAAAAGAGAACATAATCCAAAAATGCATTACTTGTTTTAAGAGTTTAATACTTATGCACTTTACTAATGTAAAAGAGTTTTATACTTAAGTTCAATCACAATCATTCATTTATATAACTATTAAAGTATTAATTGGTAAAATTAACAAATTTATCAGGTATGAAGGATAATAATTGAATGCCAATGTAAAATTTTTTAAAATGGCAATGCATAAGTATTTTTCTCTTGTTTTAATAACCTCATATAAAATAATATGCAATTGATTGGTGTTAAAATAAATGTTTAAGATGTATATAAAGTATTTTGTTTTATTAATTATAATAAAATGTATTATTCTAGTAATGTTGAATTATTTATTCTCTTTTTTATAATAGAAGTGCATGTGATTAGATAAACTATTGAAATTATAAGAAAGAAAACATGATGGACATGTTAGAATTATCGTGTTTAAGTCAAAATAAGGATTAAGTATAAATAATCAACAGATATATATACATAAAGCTTGTGAATGGTGAATGTGTCATTATATGCTTATATGCAAATACATGTTAATATTTGGTAAATGATATAGAAACTAGATCATTTTTAGCATCTAAATTTGATATGAAAGATGTGAGTGAAGCAAGTGTAATTTTACAAATTAAAACATAAGAAAGGAAATAGTGCATTACTACCCAAAAACATTATGTGAAAAAACTTATTAAAATGTTTGACCTTTATGACGATAAGCCAATTAATACCCTTATACGCTAACTCACAATTAAAAAAGAATAGAGAAAAACCAATTTGGTATTGAATACGTATGTACGCACATGCGTGTATGTATGTATATATCTCTGTCTATGTGTGTTTATGTCTCTACAATTAATAACACACTTCCACTTATAAAACTCATCTATAAACATTTTATAGATTACAACCCGTGCAACGGGTGCTAAATGCGTGTATGTATTTATATATCTCTGTCTATGTATATTTATGTCTCTACAATTAATAACACACTTCCACTTATAAAACTCATCTATAAACATTTTATAGATTACAACCCGTGCAACGGGTGCTAAATAGTGTGTGTACGATTAATAACACAATACCACTTATAAATCTCATCAATAAACACTTTACCATTACAACCCCGTGCAACGGGTGCTAAATAGTGTATGTGTGTGTGTACGATTAATAACACAATACCACTTATAAAACTCATCAATAAACACTTTACTATTACAACCCCGTGGAACGTGTGCGGCAGAAAGAGAAGTTAGGATATTACAATGTACACAAATCAAAATAAATATTTATTGAATGTATGAATTAAAAGTTACATGAATTAACTGCAGCATCCAAAAACCAAAAGCAAATTGAAAATTGAAACTAATTCATTCCGTAGCTAAATTAGCATACTCCCATGGATTGAATTCAATGGATTTGATATCAACATGATCAACGGTTCCCGAGTTATCTGCAGCAGCCCGATGTTGAGTGTATTACCATTATACTGATAGATTCCAAATCACCCCAAGGAGTTGATGTCACTTCTTTAGTTAAATCAAACCATCTAGATGTAAATTTATGCCCTTTTTCCTCTCGGGTTCTCTTTTCAACACGCTGTCTATCCTCCAAACAGACACAGAAAGGAAACAAACCATTAGGTGATTTGTGAAACTCTACCCTATTTCTATTTGAGAGAAGGGTTGACAGTGGCAGAAAAATCCTAACAAACAAATTCTCGAACAAAATGGTTCTTATTTCTGGCCATTGCCACCATGCCACTTTGTTGAGCACGAGCAATGATAATTTAAAACTGAACCCCATCCACCCAAAAGGAATTTCCATCCACCTCAACAAAGTTATTTAAATGGATATCATGAATAATTACATAATACTATATAGGTCTCGTTTGAACAATTAGTTGTTTGTTACTCAATTTCACATTACTATTATTGCTTCTAAAATGTTCTACTAAAATTTTGGGAACAAGGAGATAGGAGGAACAAAAGAAAGGGTATGGAACCTGCTATTTTCTGTCCCAGATTTTGACAGATCGCCCATCTCAAGTGCATATCTATCTGGCCGTAGACGAGAGTCTGATGCCAGCAACTTTTATGAGCAAAATATGTATACTGGAATTTGTCATTCTATGGAACATCAGCAACATGCCAAATCTGTAGAATAAATTCCAATGACAATGATAAGGAAAGCTATTACTGTCTTCACCAATAAATATATTTGCAAAGTATGAAAGCAACATTACTTCCTTATCCAAAGTGACATGGCAGATTGTTGATCATAGTGGTTATAACTTCTGATCAAAGAATTCTGAAACAACACTTAAAAGTTGGATTTTAAGGGATTATGCATCTTGTCAACAGATACATATAAGAAAATGACAGAAGATACTTTAATATGTCACTATATCAGTGTCTTCTTGCATCACATCTGAAGTTTCTTCAAACTATTAACATTTTAAAGATAAATTCAAAATCACCAGTATATAAATTCAGGTTTCTTGAACAGGAAAGAACCACAAAATAAAAAGACGTTCTTTTCTTCTTTTGAGGGCTTGGGGGAAATACGAGAGTTGGCTGGGTAGGGACCTTCCAGGGGTTTGATGCATGAAGGATATTCACATGGGTTAGCATGCACTCTGGTCTTGGTAAAATTCCTTAACTCAGAAGAGACTCTCTGGCCATATGCATCAATCTCTACAACTCGAAGTAACCTACCAAGCATGACAAAATGAGCAATGATTTTATCACCAAAAAGTAACAACAAAGCCAACAGATTCTTATCCCATTAGGTGAACTCAGATACATAGATCACACATCATTCAGCTTGGTTAAAAGCCATAGTTCCAAAGACGTTGTTTATCATCAAACAATAAGACCAAGACAATAGCAAGATACCTAGTGTTTGAAACAAAGTAACCATGAGCTTTAATTGCAAATAATTTCCAAGTTTATTCTGAAGAGTTTTTTACAAAAACTCACCTCTTTCAGTTGTGTTTGGAAGAGGCTCTCCTTCTGAATCACAAGGTTGATAGCTCATTGACTCATTCCACTTCCCAGTCATTAATATTTTAGGCTCCTCAGATGAACTATAAATATATCCATCCACTTCATATTGACCAGCACTACAGTAGATCAGGAAATAAAGAGAGACAATTAAAGGATTGCTACAATGACAATAGTAAGATAACTAAACAGTTGAACGGAAAAAGATGGAGTGAAATATAGAAATCCTAAATGAAGGTGGAAACAAACTTCAAGGCCAATCAATTATTTTCAAATAGAACATTTTAACAGGCAGTAGTGGCCAATCAAATAAAAATCAGGTTAAACATGAACACTTAACTGGCAGGTTACCCAGAAAGTCATTTCAATTTCATTATACATTGAATTCAAACCTCTAATTCTAATAGACTAAACAAAATTGCCAAAGGTTGAAATCTAAATCCAACATAGAATTGGTACAAACTAATTAAAAAGGCATGAATTTCTTTTTTAGAAACAAGAAACAAAAATAATACAAACCCAAACCATCCACGTGGTTGAATATATAGTATAGCTTTATCTCCAGTTGCCAAATTAGTCATTATCATTTTCCCAGTTGAATCAATCGAAGTCCGACCAAATATGAGGTTGTTGACCTTTGTAGGAGGTAGCACCAAATCGAGGACTACACCATCGCTCTTAAGGGTCACACGTGTTCTGCAAACATACAAGTCCTTTATAAATAACAATGACAAAACAGGATAATTCAGATGAAAACAACTAAGATTGAATCAAGAATTATTTTTTGCATAATCATTCAATGTACTGCTATAAGAGTGAATCTAATAAGTAATAACACAGTTTATCAAGATTCTTTGTGGAACCTATATTTGCAAACTCGAAAATCCTTAGAAAGCATTCTAATTAGCTTGGAACAAGTATGCCACATATTCAACAAACACCACCATAAATGTCTCTGTCCTGTTTTAAAATAGTTTAAACCTCTTAAGATCATAGAGATGACATGTAAACTCTTTCAGTAAGAGTGTCATAGGTAAATGCAGTTGTTAAAATCAGTAAACTAGAGGAATAACAGACTGAAACTATGCGTATGAATACAGAGCGGATGAGTTTTTATACAGACTTATTTCATAAATTACACATAAATCTAGAAAATATGGTTTCCTATAATATCTAAAGATAATATCCCTAGACAGTATATTTAAAATCAAGATAAGATAATATTTAAGATTTTCAACACTCCTCAAGCATCTAGCTTGTTATAAGAATAAAGTAAATAATAAAATAAATAAACCAAAATTGAGTTCCACCATAAAACAATATTTGGAAAGAATTCAGGGCTGTAAGTGAAGTCAGGAAATATTTCTAGAAATTTAACAATGTCAGATAGCTGGAATATCCATAGCCTAAGAAAATTTATAACAAGTAGAGAAAGTTTCAACTTTCTTAAAAGTAACATTTGGAGAATTCATACTAATATTTGTTAAAACTCAAAACTGTTTAAAAGAAAGAAACATATAAGAAAAGGACAGTGTCAAGTAGGCAACCATGAAGTTCTTCGTCGAATGGAAGCCATGCTAAAAAACATCAACATCAGAATAAAGGGAAGGTTTCAAAAGAGGAGCAACAAACAAAGAGAACTCATTGGGGGTAGTGCCCACCAATGAGGGACAATATTTTTAATATTCCTTTAACCTAACTCTGACACCATGTTAAAATCAGCGAAATAGATGAATAATGCACTAAATTGTGTGTATGAATACACAGCAAATGAGTGTTTATACAGACTTATTTCATAAATAACACATGAATCTAGAAGATATGATTTTCTATAAATCTAAGATAATATGTGTAGATACTATATTTAAAATCAAGATAAGACAATATATAAGATTTTCAACAGCAGTAATCAGAAATTCATAGTTGGAACTTAGAAGAATACAAACAACATCAATAACAAGAATAAAATTATATAACAGAGGAAATCTGGTAAACAAATGTGATATATTTGTCACCTTCCAACAGAAACATCAACAGAATTTCCCAAAAACTTAGTTTTCAACTTGGAAGTCACAATATACGTAAAATTCTCATTCTCAGCATGCCCAACACTCATTGGGCGATGATGAATTACCTGGAATTTAAAATGTTTATTTTATACAGAGACAAAAATAACAAAACTCATATACTTTGTTGTGAGCTAAGTCACCAAACAAAATAAGGGAGAAGAAATTATATTTCTTCCAAATGCTGATATACATAAGAAAGAACACAATATTCCAAAGATACACACACACAGAGAGGGACAGAAAGTGATGCAAAAAATCCCGCATCAGAGTTTTCATGAGAGTTGCATATTGAAAAGAACCTGTTCAGCAAGAAATGTAATTCCACCATAGTTAGCCATTTCATAAATCTCTCCAAGGATAGGATTACAAGGTTTCCAGGTTCGTTGGTAAGCAAAGTACATTGATATAGGCCATGATGTTATGATGATTATTAAGTACAACAGTCAAGAAATAATCAAGAAAACATGTGTCTATAGTTACTTCAATTCAACAGGAAAAAGAATTGCTATAACTAGCCTTAAATGAAGATATTTGAGGTCAGTAAAACAAATTAGAAAGCTTCTTGTTTCCCATTCATTCCTATCTAAAATTATATCCACAGGATGAATTTTCAATTTGATCAAGAAGGAAGAGTTAGAAGAGAAAATAAAAAAAAGGGGGAAAAAATAACTCACATGCATAAACAAGCCGCATGTATGGATCCTCTGTTTCATCTGCCTGATCTAACAAGTAGGAGTACTCCATCAACTAGTTCAAGCAATTTAAAATTCAATCAATTGACATTTGACACTAAAAATTAAGGAATCACTAACATGATAAAATAACGCTAACAGACCTCGGCCATTTTCTGAAGCATAGTCATTGGTTCAAAGATAATAACTGGTAGTGTCACCATTGATGTTACATCTGAGCCAATATATTTCTGCATCATCTTCTAGTAACCATCTCCAGGATGCATCACAAAATAATTCAAAACAAAATAATTTGGCTGAAAAGTTTCCCTAGTAGGGACTATGGAATGAAGAGATACAAATGACGAAGACAAGGAGCAAAGTTTGATTCCGACAATCATTTTAACCACCTTACACTCACTGCCACAAGGTATGCTATTTGATACACACCATATTTTCGTTGAATTGAAATTGAAATACGTAACAATCCAATGCAATATCATATGTCGGTGAGGCATTGCAATTACATGATGAACAGGGGAACATTTTCACACTTGTAGGAATGCATATATAGAATTGATGCTTTGAGATGAATTAAGGAAGGGATTATGAAAATGACGTACCTGTTGACTGATCGAGGCTTAGCGTTGGTGAACATGGAAGACATGGCGGCGAAAAACCCCTAACTTTCATTCTTCTTCGTGGGGCTACCCATCTCTGCGTGTAAAACATGAACCCTAATTCACAACACAATCAGATTCGGAACCCCAACAATTTGGAAACCTCCAACCTCATCTAAATCAAATTCAAACTCAAACGATGGAAGACACAAGGCTAAAATGAAAAACAAAGTACCAGGTTTGGATTAATGTGCTTTTTGTTTAAACTGTGAAAATTTTATTTTTAAAGATATATTTTGTTAACATGTTATATTATTTAAGAAACACAAAAACATTTTTAAAAAATATATATTTTAGACAAATATATTTAAAAATAACAATATTTATTAAAAAACTTCAACAACAGTCCAATATATTATTTTAAATATAAAATAAGTCTAATTATATTAGAACCAATATGACATTAGTGTAAAGTGTCATCAAATTTTTTCGAAGATTAAAATATTCAATTAATAAAATTAGAACTTAAAAAACTAAAATCATATATTTAAAAGGCTCTTAAAAAACTAAAAGTGTATGATGTCAAGAGTGCAATAAAGTAATAGGCAATTTTGGTAACACATAATGACAGTTACAAATGAGTAATTTCATTCAAAATAACTATTGAAAGTCTTAAAGTATCTAATTAGGACATTTGAAGTCTTGCACTATGTAAAAAGTATTCAAAGTCTTAAAGTATTCAAAATAAGGGCTTTATTAATTTATTTTTTGTCTTTTAACTTTCTAAAAAAGTTTTATAAAATAGTTTTCAAGAATAATTTTCTGAAAAAAGAGAAAAAAAACTTGTTTAATAAATATGGTTTGAAAACTGTTTTGAAGATGTAAAAATAAAAAAAAAACTTATCTATATTTATAAAAGTGTCATTAATAAAAATTAAAAAAAAAGCAACCTATATGTTTTAAGTTTAAAAAAAAATACAAAGCTACTTACAAATGTTCCTCTTTGTTTAGTTTTAAAAATAAAAAATTAAAATTATATTTAAAAATTTTTAAAAACATACTAACCAAAATTTTTTTTAATTTTTAAATACTAAATTATTAAAAATAATTCTACAAAAATTTTGTGAAACAACTAACAAGCACTAAAAACCTTTAAAAATAACATAATCAATTATGCAAAACAACATAGTTTATTTTCTTAATATATAATTTTTTATCTTTTCTATTTTATTATATTTATTTTTTACTTCTTTTGAATCAAACAGTTAATGTTTTCGCCCTATTTTTTTATCTATTTCTTTATCTACCCATGTTTACTCCCTCAATTTCCTTATTTACTAAACATGTAATGATATTTGAAAATAGTAAATGTGATAATGATAATCATAACAAAGGTAGCAATTAAGGTTTTTTTTTAGGATATATAGAAGAATAACTCATAATATTTTCTCAAATTGCACTATTTATCTTTAATCACATACAATCTCCTATTTGTTTTAAAAACCATTATACTAACATTTTTTTATATACTACACATATAATTTCTTAAGTTTTACAAATACTATATTAAGGAAGCTTGACTATGAAAATGTGTTTAAACAATTAAAGGACAATATTTGTGTTTTTTTTAAATCATTATATTAATATTTAACACCATTTTTACACTACACATGTAGTCTCTTTAAGTTTTAAAGATATTATATTACACCACTACTAGGGGTGTTTGGGGTGCTCAACTTTGACCTTAAAAGTTATTCGAACTAAACAAAAAAATAAGCATGATTTAGTTTAATTCGGTGTTGTAAAAAAATGCAAGTATATGGGGTTGTCAATTAATAATATATAATTGTTCTCTCCATAAGGACTATGTGTTTGACAAAGAGATAATTCATAATTAAATAGGAGTAAAATATAAATTGAGAAAAAATCAAATTCTATAATTTTAAATATTAGAATTCAAAATAAAGATATCTTTATTAAAATAAAAGATAATTTTTTATGATTTTTAATTTTGAAAATAAAGGAAGGGTCAAATAAATAAGGAAAAGATAATTCAAGATATTGTAAATTTAAATTTAGAAAACTTTTAGGATTTGGGATTTCACATCATAATTACCTATTGATTTAATTTTAATTACCTTATGCTCTTATTGATTCTTTATGAATTAACTTTCATTCTCTTAAAAGGTGTGTATATAATTGAATTGATTTATTCGTTAAATTCATTAAGATCTTTCATTAGTGCTTGAAGGTTGAAACTTACTTTCATTATTTAATTCCTAAGTTTCTTTTCCAAAATTTCAGTAATTAGATTTGGATCCTTTTATAATTATCTATGACTACAACAACTTTTATCAAATATATTGTATAAAAAAAATAATAGAGAAGAAATTATGAGAAACCTATAAAAACAATAAAAATACTTAATTTATCATTTATAGAAAATGGTTAAGCCTTAATCCTAGAATGAAAAAGTTTACTCACACACCGTCATAGGTATCAAAATAGAAAAATAAAAAGGACATAAAAATCAAGCTCTGAAAAACAAAGAGAGAAAAGGAAAGGAAGGTCTCAAAGCCTTATTTTTGTGTCATCACAGTAGCCCCGAACAAAAGTTTTTCATTTAAACTACTGGGTTTCCTAAAGTCTTAACCCAAAAAATAAAATAAAATAACTTCAATTGATTACATAAAAGAGGTCATATTTTGCACAGAAGTGCAATCATCTAAATTTCATTAATTAATTCCATTTTCTTCCAATTGTCTCCAAGTTCCACTTCAATGCTCCAGGTAAGTCAAAGAGCGCCTCAAATCCTAGTAAATTATATCCTAAAATACCAAAAACACTAAAAGAGTAACAAGTTTCAGAATAAAATAAAAAGACACCTAAAAATGCAAAATTTAGGCTTAAATGATATACAAATAAATAAAATCCTAATTATAATGAAACGTAAAAATAACTAAAAATGCAATGCTTCATTCAATTTGAAGATATGATAAAATTCAAACAAAACCAAACTAATATTTAGCAATTTTGTTTGGTTCAATTTTTTGGATTGTGAAAGTCTTATTACTGAGTATTATTCATTATGGTTTTTAATACCTATAAGAATACTTAAATATATAGTTTATTTTATATTAAGAATAATTTATATATATATTTTTTGGTAATTTACTAAAAATTAACCTTACCTCAAAACTACTTAGGAAATAAAATTTCCTTACTATCTAACAAGTAGAAATCAAAATAGTACTACTACTCATTATTTATTTTCTGTATGATCATGTTTATAACATGAGTCATGTCATATCTCTTGAACTACACATTATTTGAGAAATATAGAAATTATGATTATTGCAATTTGATTTGATTGTGTTAGTTTTTAAATCTTAAGTCATAAATCCAACCATATTGTTTAAGAAATTAATAAACCAAACACATTCACTACTAAGTAAGGTCATAAATCCAATGACAACTTCTATGTGTTTATTTTGTGGTTTATGCATAATGAAGTTTCATTATCCTATTTTATACTATTATACAATTTTGTGTTTTATTAACTTTCGGTGTCTTTACTAATTAAGTTTTATTAGTCAATAGAACTTTGTTAGTCAACAACTTATTCATGTATAAAGCAAAAAGAAATAGAAGGAGAAACACAACTTTACTAAAATCATAATAATGTCAAAATTTCACCAAATTTTGGTAATTAGCAAATATAAGAGAATTTACTTCTTATAACTTTTTTACTTTCAATTACAACATTCATCCCACAATAACATCATTTAAAACCATTACACCTCTTTTTCTACAACTTGAAATACAAAAAACACATTGATTATCTTTATAATTGTACGTTTTTTTTTTCATTTTTGTTATTTTCTTGCCTTTAACTCACTATTTATTACTTATTAAAAATGCACAAGCATGGGAGAAGGAAAAAAATAGACAAGGAAAAGACCAATAATGCCACAATGAGTTTTGAATGAAAAAAAAAACGTTAAAATGAGTTGAAAATAATCATTGAAATTTACCATAAAAAATAGTAAAAAAGTTTTTATAAATTATTATCAATTAATTAATTTCATTAACAATATTATTTTGCTTTTGTAGCATATGAAATTAAAGTTGTAACAAAAGATAAGTGTTAAGGAAGTTTTTTCGTCACTTTTAACAAATAACCATATCAGTTAAATAAAAATATCGTCAATTTTTTAGATTTAAAAATGAAAGTGACATTATTGGAAATAAATTTAATTAAAGATTGAACTATAGTAAAATAGTGTATATATTACAAAAGTCAAACTCCTACATTGCTTAGATTAGCTACATGAGAAGAGTTTATATAAAAACAAGTGAACAAAGCTTGGTAAAGAGACTTGTAAGAAGGGAAAGTCTCGTGTCCATGAGCTATTTATTACAGGAATAAAAACAATAATATCCCACTCAATAATAATTCAAACCCTCTTCTAAGAAAAAAGGCAATTGCTTTGTCTATGGGTGATTTTTGAGTTTGACAAGATTATCATGACTAAAAATAAGGCATCTACTTCTTCCACTTATATGATTAACTCGTATGATATATGACATGCTAGATTATGACATGTAAATTTTTCATATAATTATTAATTTACAACGGCTAGGCATAATCAACATACATGATAAGCAAGTTAATAAATGTTAAATATGTGTAGAATCAAAGTTAACTAAAACTTCGTGCTTATACAATGTGAAACTAAACCTCTTAGTCTTATTCAATTTTTATCTTGCTGATTTGAAACAATGTATGTCTAGGGGAGCTAAAAGTTATTATGTAAGTTTTAGTGATGATTTCTCTACATATAAAAGAGTTTATTTGATTAGACACAAAGATAAAGTGTTTAATATGTTTTTATCTTATAAAGCTGAAGTTGAAAACCAATTAAATAGAAAATAAAAATGATAAGATAAGATACGGGTGGTAAATACACTTTCTTTAATGAATTTTGTGAGAAAGAAGGTATTATACATGAGGTAACCTCACCATATTCCCCTGAATCTAATGGAGTAGCTAAGAAGAAAAATAGAACCTTAAGGAAATTATGAATGTTTTACTAGTTAGTTCATCTGCACTCAACAACCTTTAGGGAGAAGCCTTTTCAATTGCTTGTTTCTTACAGAATAGGATCTCTCATAAGAAAATAAAGAAAACACCCTATGAGTTATGAAAATGATATACACCCAACCTGAAATACCTTAGAGTGTTGGGGTGCTTAGCAAAGGTTATGATAGTTGATCCTAAGAGAAAGAAAATAGGACCTAAGACCTTTTATTGCAATTTATTGGTTATGTTGAACATAGTGCAACCTATAGGTTTCTTGTTATTAAGAGTAGTGTACTTGATTGCAGTATCATCATAGAGACTAAGAATGCTAAATTTTTTTAGAACATTTTCCCTTTGAAATCTAGTATATCTACTACCTCTAGTGATAGTACTACAATTGAGTAATCAATTGAAACATATATAAACCTATGCTTGAGAACTTAAGGCGTAGTAAGAGACAAAGGATAGAAAAATCTTTTGGTGATGATTTTTACATATATCTATTAATTTATCTAAAGCTATGAGTTTATCTAAAGCTATTGAGTTTATCTTAAGCTATTAATTTATCAGATGCAAATCTTTAGAAACAAACTATTAAGATTGATATTGATTCTATAATCAACAATAACACTTGGAGCTTAGTAGACTTTCTAAGGGTGCAAAACCAATTGGCTGTAAGTGGATATTTAAGAGAAACTATAATCCTAATGAATCTATAGATAAATATAAAGCTAGATTAGTAGTTAAAGTGTTTACTCAAAAGAAGAACATAGATTATTTTGATACCTTTGTGCCTATTACCAGGATTTTCTCTGCTAGAGTCTTGATAACATTAACATTTATTCACAAATTAGTGATTTATCATATGAATGTTAAGACAACTTTCTTGAATGGTGATTTAAAGTAAGAGATTTACATGACTCAACCTAGGGGATGTGTGCTTCTTAGTCAAGAGAACAAAATGTGTAAACTCTTAAAATCCTTATATGGTTTAAAACACACCTAAACAACAACATGAAAAGTTCAATGAGATTATACTTGGTGATGGTTTTTATTCTAGTGATGTTGATAAATGCGGTACACTAAACTTGTGAATGTGTCATTATATGTTTGTATGTGAATGACATGTTAATCTTTGGTACATGCAATGATATAGTTTTTAAAATAAATCCTTTTTGACATCCAAATTTGATATGAAGACACGAGTGAAGCAAGTGTAATTCTAGGGTTAAAGTCATAAGGAAGGGAGATAGTATAATTCTATCTCAAGAACATTATGTAGAAAAACTTCTTATGAAGTTTGATTATTATGATTATAAATTTGTGACTACCCCTTATGATGTTAACTCTCAACTAATGAAAAATAGAAGAGAACTAGTTTCTCAAATTCAATATGCCCAAATTATTGGGAGCTTAATACAATTGATGAATTTTTCAATACCGAATATAACTTATCTAGTAGGTAAATTTAGTAGATACACTCATAATACTAATAGAGATCATTGGGAAACACTTGCTAGACTCATGAAGTATTTAAGAAGTACCATGAATATAGTGGATTTTTCTCTATACTAGAAATGTAAAATGATGCTAACTGGATCTCTTATTCATATAAGACAAAATCCACTAGTGGCTATGTATTTACACTTGGTGGTTGTACAATTACATGGAGATCAACTAGACAAACTATTATAGCTAGATCAACAATGAAATATGATTTTTCTGCTCTAGAAATGGCTGACACTTAGGCTAAGTGGTTGAAAAACTTCTTAGTTAACATTCCTTTAGGAATGAAATCAACACCATCAGTATCTATACACTATGATTCGCAATCCATAATAACTGTAGCAAAAAATAAAACTTATAATGGTAAGAATAGACATATACAACTGAGACATAATGTGATAAAACAGTTGCTAAATGATAGAATAATTTCCATAGATTTTGTGAAGTCAGAAGAAAACTTAGCAGATTCTCTGACTAAACCCCTAGGAAGAAAAATGATATTAGAAACATTGACGGAAATGGGACTTAAGTCATTCGAAAACTGATAATGATGGTAACCCAATCTATGTGATTGAAGATCCTATGAAGAAGGTTCATATGGGTAAGAACAAGTAATTTGTCAATTCTGCTAGTGCTAAAATTGATATCAATAAATTTACTTTAATCCCTTTCTATGATGTGAGAAAGTTCTAAAATCTACATTAATGGGAGATTAAACTTTATAGTTAAGCCTTATGAGAAAACTTAGCATTTTATAACATTTTTAATGAATTTCATATCCCTTATGGGTGGTGTATGATTTGCAGTATACACTTGACGAAATCACCTATATGAGTGTCAAGTAGGATCGCTTGCATGAGATCTTGGCAAATCTCAAAAGCACTCATGAATACTGGGCAAGACACATGACTTAAACGTGCAACACAACGAAAACAGCAAATGATTGAGGGGTATATTATGACTAATAGACCACTATCATACATTACGTGTTTTAGGTTCATATAGTCTCTACTTCACACGTGGGAAACTTACGGGATTACTTCTTTAAGGTCAGTGTCAAACACGCCTTCGAAAGTTCACTTATGCATCGAAAAAACAACAAGATTGAACTCAACTTTACAAAACTACCTTGTAAGTTGAGATTTGCACATCACATATATACTATTAATTCACCATATCACTAGTCAACGTGAGATTTCTAATAGGAAATTTTTTACAGTTATTAGAATGGAAGACTTTTATAAATGTTCCATGAAGAATCACATTTAACAATCCTTAGATTCATCTAAGTTGTGTAAGCTTAACTTACAATTTCTCCATCATAATATTTCTTCATTATCTCCTTTTCATCTTCATTCTTCACTCACACTTGACGCTTTTGCTATTGCTA
Organism: Psophocarpus tetragonolobus; assembly: GCA_037954015.1. Classification (NCBI taxonomy): domain Eukaryota; kingdom Viridiplantae; phylum Streptophyta; class Magnoliopsida; order Fabales; family Fabaceae; genus Psophocarpus; species Psophocarpus tetragonolobus. The sequence goes on from CM075689.1 coordinate 7,852,326, forward strand.
TTGCCATTCCATTTAACTAGCCAAAATACGAAATATCGAAAATCCAATTTCATTTATATATATGTATGACGACAAAGGGAACAGAAATATATATGCTTGGTGTTTCGATCCTAAACCCTAACATAATAAAACACTAACAACACAAAGTACCAAATTAATAGAAAACGAAAAACTTGTTGATGGAAGCACACACAAAGAACATTCCACACAAAGATCATGTTTGCTACTTGGAATTGGAGGTTCTAAGGCTACTATGGTGCCACCAATCAAATTCAATGTGATTTTTTTAATTGAATGGATCTCCAATAGAGTTAATCAATCAATGGTGTAAGGGATCTTGGTAATGTTACAAGCTAGACAACATTTATTAATATAAATGGCCATATGTATGACCGAAGATGAGTCAACATAATTTTGATACACAACATGGATACTGGATTGATCCATTGTGGAGAAAAAAGAGGAATTAAGTGCGGTATCTGGTAGTTCACAATTAAAATTGATATAATTTTTATATCTAATTGTCTAAATTTAATAAAATATGGTTCATTCACCTCAAAGTTCATCTAAATTTATATTATCTCATATAAGAATTAAAAGCTTACAAAAATAATACTGAAATACTTAATGATAATAATAAAACAAGTAACCAGTTATACAATGTTTATGGTCTAAATTTATTATATTGTGTTTTGCATTTTTTTTCTATTATTATATAATTGACTTATAAAATAAAAAGTAATTATTTATACATTATTTTTGTAATTATGATACAACAATTTAAAATTATAAAATTTAAAAAGTACCTAACTATACATTATTTTTATGTCTTCTATATGGAGGAGTAATTTGCAATCCATAGCATATTAAGGTCATAATCTAGGGGGGGTAGGCTTCTTATGTTAAAAGAAAATTGAAAGATAGTAAGAAGGTAATGTTTTGAAGAGTAGATTAAGGGGAAGTAGCTTATGGGAGGAGTATAGTAGTTTATTTAGTTTAGTGACAAATAAGGAGATAACACTTAATAAGATGGTGGGGGGCATTGTAAGGAGGACTATAGTAGTTTATTTAGTTTAGTGACAGATAAGGACGTGATAGTTAATGAGATGGTGGGGGAATTGTAAGGAGGACTATAGTAGTTTATTTAGTTTAATGACAGATAAGGACGTGATAGTTAATGAGATGGTGGGGTCATTGTAATTGGAATTGGTGCTAGAAGAGAAGGTTATTTGCTTGGATGAGGAAATGACAATAGAACTAGAAAGGCGATTGGAGACTATCTAAGTTATAGAGGGTACGCCTAACAGGTGGATTTGGGATGTGGATTCATTATGAAATTACACTGTAAGCCCAACTTACTGAGTTCTGTCCTCAAATGTGCACACTTGTAGGGATGCATTTTCAACATGGAGTTCCACTTAAAGTGCGGTGTTCAGCCTGACAATTGGAAGTGAATAGGTTGTCAACAAGAGATAATTTGATGAAATGGAGTTGTTATTCATAAATGGAATGTGTTGCTTCTTTACAAGTTTGGGTGAAGTTATATACTTGGTGGGGAAAATGAGATGATCATACATAATATTTTCTATAATCATTGTTTTTAATTTTTATGTCCACTAAGTGGTTCTAAGGAGATTTATCTGACACAATCTTATATTTGGTTTGCACGTATATAATATACATATGAAAAGGAAGAAATGCAATATCTTTAAAGGACAAATTTCAAGAATAGATGACGTAGAGCAGTATAGTACTTGAAAATGGCATCATGGAGCCGATTTGTGAAAGCATTCTTTTTGGTGAATGAGTTGTGAACTTTTTGTTTTGTATATAAAGGTGCTGGTCTTCAATTTACCTTTTCTACTCTTGATATACTTGTAAGGAGACACCTTGTGTTTTGTTTACATTAAATTTTAACTTATAAAAGATGTATGAATAATACTACATAATTTTTTATTGCACTTTTTTTATTATCTGTTTTTATATTTATTTTTAAAAATCGTATTATTCACAGCTTACACATGATGACGATAATAAATAATAATAATATTAATGTGTTATGAAATGAAAACACTACAAAAACATTGCAGAGAGGAATTCAATATTTTCCTTGCTGGCGTTTGTAGTTAAACTAAAAAATTGTTGATTTGGATATATTTAAAATTTAAATCTTAATCTGATTTCATGATAAAGCGAAGTACAACGAAGCAGCAAGTGGTTGTTGTTGAGATTGATAAAAATACAGAGAGACACTGTAGATCGAACGTTAACAACCAACTTCTGCAATTTTTAATTTTCTCTCAGATTCCTTTTTCACTTTTAATCCAAAACCCTAATTTTTCTTTTTCCACTCCAACGTCGCCGTTTCATTTACCTAATCGGCAATCATCGACCAATAACGATTCCAAAAGTCAAACAGTGTGTTGTGTGAAGTAGCTCACTCCCCATTACTCGTTCCTTGTTTTGATTCTTATTGTTCATCTTCCACTATGAAAGAAGGTAAATCTGTTAAATTGAACCACCAACAGCCGCACCAGAACGGTCACCTCACGCCTTCAAAATTCGCCAAATTGTTTGATCCCGAAGCTTCCTGGGACAAGGTCTGTTCTTTCAATTTCATCTTTTGTAGATCCATTCCTATTCCCCATTTGACCCCCCAGATGTTTGCTTAATTTTCAGTCAAAGTGAAATTATTCTTTTTCGACACGCTGAATTCAATTATTTGCCGCCTACCCGTTAAGCAAGAGTAAAATAAAAATAATTATATTACTGAAATAATATGTTCTCAATTTATTTCATAGTGTGTGATTAAGATTATGAATTATCTTGCATAGAGCAATATCGATTGGAATTAGTGGTTATTAAACGTTCATATTTTGTTTTGCTGTTCTATGCAGTAGTTACTTAGTTGATCTAATCACATGCTAACAACCCTTGTCTCTTACCTCCAAGCAGGATCAATTGGGAGACGTATTGCATTGGATTAGACAAGCGCTCGGCCTTGCATGTGGATTCCTTTGGGGTTCCATACCTTTAGTTGGAGGCATATGGTTTATCCTGTAAGTGTTATTTTATAGTTTTATATGTCACTAAAGTTGTATATTTTACTGTATTCATTGATTTTGTGTATTGCAAATACTTTTGATGGTCTTGTTCATTGATTTTGATTGTCTACCGAATGGTGCAATGCATTGTTATCTAATTCTTTCATATTAGGTAAAAAAAACAAGTTAACTCAGTGTCAAATTCTTTTTTAGATGAAGTTAAGTAAATTCATGAAATTTGTGTAAACTCATGTACACTCTCAAGTGAAGGAACAAGTTAGCAAGTCTGAAATTAAATGTAATTCTTGTCTGCCATTGACCACACAACTTTACTAAGGCTCAAATGATTTGAAGAAATTAACTTCTTTTTGAAATGTTTCACTTTCGAAAATATTATGAGTTTACATATGATTTGGTTTATGTAGTTTGAGCTTTATTTATTACTAATGTAGTATCAAACTTAGAGTATTGTGATTTACTATTTTACTTTATTATGGAGTATAAAGTTGAACTATTGTTTATTAATAAGAGTATTATGTTATGCAAATATGTCATTAATATGTCCTTTTATTTTTATTTTTTATATGAGGTAAACTTGTTATTAACAGGTTTACGAATCAAATCAACATAAATTTTACGAGTTTTACATAGACATTCGAGTGTTACAACTTTGGTGAAATGCATAGATTTATAAACATCTTGTCTGAATGCCTGGTGCTGGCAATTAGATTTTTTCGGGTAGTCTTTGATCAGATGGCTTAGGATCAACTTATGATCATGACATTTGCAAGACAAGTACAAAATGGAGACAGTGAATGTTCTATCAAATGATTAACTGATTGTGGGGAAGGAAAGACAGGAAAAGGACCATGCATATCTGTTAGAGGGGTCTATGGGCAGAAAAGACATGTAGCATGATTAAACTTTAAAAGGGATTGATATTTGACATAAATTAAGGAACAGTGGGGATGTTATGAATATGAAGAAGCTATCATAGTTACAAACCTTGGGAGATCGCTGGTATGCATAAATTTTGTTGTGCTACAGCAACATTAACCCCCGAAATAGAGCAGCTGGACCTGTTAGAGACAGTAATTTTTGAAGTTGTTATGTCATTGTTTCTCGGTTTTCATTTTTTCCATTTCGATGTGCAATTCTATGTGGAGATTTGTTTTTATTGACCTTTAGAAAAACATCTAGTAATCTATTGAAATAAATCTGTTAATGAGGTTCAAACTACAGTAATCAAGTGATCTTTTGTTGCAGAAATCACTTTTGCTCTGTACAATCATGAATTTTATAAACAGAAGAATTGATGAATAGTTATGACTTTATTAGGTATAAATTTTCTCAGGCTTCAATTATCAATGTCATGTTGCTTCTGCAACATCATAGAAATTATCTTTGTCTAAATTGAAATCCTTAGTTCATAACTTCATAGTTTATTTTATTTCCTGGTAGGTTTATTTATTTTTTTTCCTCTCAGGCTTGATTTAAATCTATCATAGCACTTTTATGCCATCAAGAATGAAATGTGACATCACCTCTTAACTCTATAAATGTGATGTTTATTTGCTAAATTTATTTTTTTGTTTTGCAGCTTTTTAGTGTTATCCACGGGGATTATATATGGTTACTATGCGGTAATATTAAAGGTTGATGAGGATGAGTTTGGTGGTCATGGTGCCCTCCTTCAAGAGGGGCTATTTGCTTCTATAACTCTTTTCCTGGTAATATGCTTTGTCTACTGTAGAAAATGTGGCCTTTACTGTTCTACAATCTGACTTCACTGTTGATATCTGTGCAGCTTTCCTGGATTCTAGTTTACAGTTTAGCACACTTCTGATTGGCTGGGCATTGAAGCTTCAACATACTTGAAAGATTTACTAGATTCCAATTGCCCGAATTGCAGTTATCTGCTTTACTTCTGTGTAAAATGTTCTAATTTTGCAATGCATGCATGAACACTAGCCTCTGCATCCCATGGTAATAGCTGTTTTTAGTCAAGCATTTCTAATGACACCTCGTACTACGGCAAATTTTGTGGATTGCAGAACTGATGACAATCGAAATTGTGTTTGTTGAACCGTGAAATAAAGTTGCTTGCAGGCAAAATCTGAAGGACCATTTATCCTTGATGCTTATGCCATAAAATAGAATTCTCGAATTGGTTCCCGCATTTTGTTAGGGTCTTAGTTTTGCTGTTAGGGGATAGGTATTTTATTGCGGGGGTGTTTGATTGCAGCTTCTATCAACTGATTGTTTAAGGATCCAGTGTTGTGTATTTATGCAAGGTTATGGTAAAAGGCCCTAAGTTTTTTCATGATCTGGATTATGGTTCTTTACTAGATAATAAATTTATTTTAATAACGTTGTTCTTTTTCTTTGAATAGTTTACAGATTTAGATTAAAGAGTATTTGTCGTGAAAAATGTTATTTGCACGTCCAATTAAAATTTCTACCATTTCCATATAAAAACAAGCAAAATCTAAAAACGGTGTATAGTGGACAAATATTATTTGATTTGTAGATGTGCAAAGCGGCGAAGTTCCCCTGTAATTTAGATTCTTCTTTTACTAGCAGCTACTGGGTTTTAAATTAGAATAGGCTTCTCTTTAAGAGTAAAGTTACCACTTGTTCATTGTTACTGAGTTTTGCTCAACTAATAAATTTAGCATCGCCAGCAACAACAAAAAAGACGTTCATGTAATAAAAAAATATTGTTAAATAAAAATTTGTATGAACAAAAGTTTATACAATTCAAATTTGATGTTTTTAAATCTCAACGAGCCTATAATCTTTTTTTCTTAGAGACTGAAAATCGATAGTGATTGATGGTAGAAGTGGAGGTTAGAGATGAGATTAATGATCGTTAATAGTAAGTGACAATCAGAGATCATTAGACAAAAGCAACTGTATGACATTCATTAAAAGTCGATTAGAAGTGATAATTGGTTATTACTAATTAGAGGTGATAATCGATGACCACTAATCTGAGGGGACTACTTGTTAAAAGTAATGACAAGTGATATTAAACTATGAACTTAAATAAACAGAAATAAAAATCTAAAAATCAAATTTTATTGTTTTAGAAATTAGAAAAATACTATTTAAAAAATAACTAAAATGTCTAATCAAAAGTCAAAACCATTTTTTTCAAACAGATTTCTATTCTCAAAATCAGCCTGAACAGACAGTGTGTATGGGACTGAAACTAGAAGGAAATCGGTCGGCATCCCAAACATGGTGTTCATGGTAATCACCCACTAACCAAAAACAACAAAGTATCGGAAAAGGTAACCATAATGACAACTGAAGCAACAATAGCACATTAGTACCATGCACACATTGCACACAACAAGTAGTCAACAACAATAAAGTTAAATGGGCTAAAACTCTGTCTCTGAAATTTCGTATTTATTTGATTTACAATGACAGTAACAAAACTTTAACCTAAAACTGTGTAAACTATTGAAACCCTCTACTGATAAGCCCATGCTAGTAGTAGGTTATTCTGACATTTCATATTTGATCACAAGTGTTTCTACAGGTAAAAAATTATAAAAAATACAGAGCTCATCTTCTTCCATAATAATAGGGATTCTGCTTTACATGAGACATCAATTGTCATGAGAATTTAATACTCGGAAAAATTTCGTGTATAAAACGCTATCAAATAAAAGAAATTTTTTGTCCATCAATTACCACATCAACTTCTTTCTTCCGATAAGTATTTCAAATCGGCTTCAGGAAAAACTTTTCCAGAATAAAAATAAGAATGACAAAGGAATGAAGATACTCTGATCCTTACCATACACTACACACAAGCAAAACTCATAATCTTGGAAGAAAATTCACAGCCATTATTGGTGTCCGGATCTGCCTTTGAGTGAAACAAGATAAATACGCCCATAAACCCATTGTCTACCAAATCTTGAGACTGATTGCTGAAAAACAATAAAACCATGTGTCATACGATGATACGAAGTGCAGCATAATTTTTTTCTTTTGATGTAAGCGTTTTATTTTGGATGCAGAGGATGAGAAATGGAAAAGAAACAAATATTCTCTGCCGACTACCAAGCATGTCATCACATGGATTGCAAATTAAAACCCATTATCAATTGCCTCTAATTAAATAAAAAATAACCAACACTTTAGTTTTTCGAACAGCCTTTTGCAAAAAGTTTAAAAAAAAAAAAAAAGTCCATAAGTTGTTACCTCCACTTTTGTGCGAAATTCCAATATGCATTCACACACATGGCAATTTGCTCTGTGAGGTGACTCAATGTTCCTGTCCATTCTCACAAATGCAAATACCTGAAAGGAAATGGATCCAATTCATGATGAATGCAAATAGTGAAATAAACCTTATGTATGCACAAGCTGGACTGATATAAACATAAGTTGAGGAAAAAGATAGAAAAGAAACAAAGGACAGTTATCACAATGACTAACCTCTTCTCCACAATTTGGACATGCACCTTTTAGTGCCGCCAAGTCATTCCTCCAAAGGCCTTGAAGCACCTTAGCTGTGAAAATGGACTGGACAGTTAATAAAATAAAGATGTGTGGAAGCAGTGACAATGCGAGGAATAATTGAATGGTTTTATGTTGTTATAAAAAGGAAAATTTGCTATGAACTAAAACAAGTGGAGGATTTGAGATATTGTTTGGAGTAGAAATTTGATGATTAAGGCATAAGATGATGAAGGGAGAAAAAGGGTTATACCTGAAGCTGAAGCAACAGGGTAGCCGATGAGAAAACCCAGGGCAACAAAAAAAAGGGTGTTGAGCAATGGCAGAAAGGCCAATCCAGGTATTTGGAATGAATTTTGAAAAGGCATGGCAACAGAGTATGATATGGGGAAAAGACATACTAAAGTGCCAAATGCAAGGAAGATGGTCCATGTGCTTGCTAATGCCAAAACCATAGATACATCTTCCTGGAGCATCATAGATGAAGGTGAGATGACATATCAAAGGCAAAGGGAAAGGGAAGTTAATAATATAAAATTGTGGAGAAAAAGAAATGACCTGAGCATCAGCAAATGTGGAATGCCTCCTGATACTGCACCTAGGATACTTCACAACTGACTTTGAACCATACCATCTAAGCCTTAACTGTTTCAATAGTTTTATTTGAATTAATTTGAGTGGATTATGTAAAATAGTGAAGGAAGACACCTCAACTCACCTCTACTCTGTCAAACATGTCATCCACTATGAGAGGGTCACCGCTATGATAAGCGTCCCGTGCCTAATGCAAAAAAAATCAAAAACAATCATCAATTCAATAGTATTTTATCACAAAATAGTTGCCAAGACTAAATAAAATTATTTACTTGGCAATAAAGAGCTTCCAGCTTCTCTTTGTTGGCGGTTTCGAGTGGCCCAACGTAGATGCAGTACGGTCCCTCTGGGCGTCCCTCGGAGCTAGCGGAGACACGGTGGCTTTTCGCCGAGATTCTCACACTTCTCGGCAATTCCACAAGCTTCGATTGAATCACGTGAGAGAGGCTCGTGCCAGCCATCACCCCACCCTTCCATTCCTCGCCACATAAATCACATATTTCCAGTTTTCACAATACTGCCCTTTTCTTTCAACCTCACATCTAACAATTCCTCTCCACAATAAATTGGCTTCCACTTAATCAAAAAAAGATAAATCACTTTTGAGTTTGTAATCAATTTTATTTCAATGCCATGTCAAACACACAACATTTAAGAAAGAAAAGTTCATTCAAATTTAAAGTCTCTTACGTGCTTTTTTTTTTTTATTACCAAAAACAATTATAGTTTAATCTGTACATACTAATCATGTAAAATATTTTTACACTCTCGTTCAATTATAATTTGTTTGATAAATTTATTCTACTTTAAAAGTTAACAAATTTTATTATGAATTAAAAATTATGATTGAATGTCATTTAAAGAATCTTTAAAATAATAATTTATACCAGTTAAACTCAAACAATTATTTAAAAACTAACTTTATGTTATTTATTAAAAAAAAAAATTTTACTATTTATTCTTGAGAAACTGATTTCTCAGTATATTTTATTTTTGTTGATGTAAAAAACTTATAAATTTTTTTTAGTTTGTTTTTTAATTTCTTTTTTAAGTACGTATGTTTTTTAAAGTATATTTAAAAAAAATTAAGTTAATTTATATTTTATTTTTTTATATGTTTTATTTTTACTTTGTGCATCTTTTCCATTATTTTAAATTTTTTATAATTTATTTTTTAGTTTAAAGTTTTAAAATTAAAAATTTTAAACTTAATATTTAAAATTATTTTTTTCAAAAAGTTTAAAAAATTCAACTTAAAAAATACATAAACTAAAAAATAAATTACAGCACGTTTAAAAAAATTAATATAACAAAAAATATACATAATGTAAGAATAAAATACATAATAAAATAAAATATAAATTAATTAAAAATTTTAAAACTTTTAATTTTAAAATTCATGATTTCAAATAATATACATGAATAAAAAATAAATTTAAAAACAAATTCAAAAAATAAATTTAAAAACAAATTCAAAAAATTGACTAAAAACAAATCTAAAAAAAACACCTATAAAAAATTGGTTGCCCAAGAACCGATTTCTCATAGGTTTTTTAGATAAAAATAAAAATCACATTAAAAAAATCTATTTTTAGTTACAAATCTATTTTTTTTTATAATTTTACCTATAATAATAATTGTTCTTCACGGTTTATTTCTCTTCATAGTTCATAATTTTATAATACAATTTTTATAATTTAAATATTTAATTAATTAATATTAATATTATATAAATATTTAAATATATAATTTTAATTATAATTAAAATATTTAATTATAATATTTAAAACTTTAACTATAAAAAAATATAATTTAAGTATATAATTTTATAGAAAATTATAATTAAATATAAAATTATAGTGATTATAATTTAAATATATAATTATAGAAATTTATAATTTAAATTCATAATTATAGTCATTTATAATATAATCAATTTTTATTAAGAAATTTTATATTATTAAAATATGTCATAATTATTCTTGGAGTGAGTAGATTTTAATACATCATTGTTAATCCAATGATTAATGAAATTTTTATTTGTCATTTTACAACTTTTAGTTAATTAATGAGCTAATTTATTTTATTAAATACTTACAACTAACTTGTTAGCCAGTTTTGTTAAACATATCATAAGACTCACAAATTGTAAACAAAACATGAGATCTTCCAAGATTGAAACTAATAGAATTTGGCTTCCCTCCCAAAATCATTACTCTCATGATGAATTTACTATATATCTTTATTAAACTTTCCTTGAAATTGAATGGTGAAAATATTAAGTTTTACCCCTAATAGGGTTTTTAGTATGAGCATCCCATGTCATCATACCTTTTTATATTATGTATGGAAAAATGTCCTTTTTATTCAACAAAAGGTGCAAAAAGAGACTTGGTTTCAATGTTATTAAAACTGAAACCGATCAAGACAATAATTTGATGTTTTAATGGTTGAACATGATGGTAACTAGTTGAGCTGGTTAAACCAATTTATATTAAAAATAATATATTTAACATAACTTGATATTTCAAAATTCAAACTTAATAACACATTATTATAAACATAAAATATAAATATCTAAAATAACAATTAAACTAAAGTTCAAAAACAAAATTCTTAAGCAATAACTCAACAACATAATTTTTTAAACAAGTTCATAAGTCATCAACATTTAAATACTATAATTTAATCATTTCAAACTATCAATTTAGGATTTGGATCATGGTCTATTCTTTCTCATCTAGAACTAACTCCTTATCACCAAGTGATACAACATCGAAATGGCAATATTTTCTTTAATCCACTAAAAAATGTCATTTCAAAATGACAAAAAGAAAAAGCAACAAACCAATTTAGTTCAATTGGTTTTTGGTTTTTTAACAAAACTAGTTGGTCCAACTCAATTTGATCCTGTTTGAGTACACGAACGATCAGCAAATTGAATTGAATCAGTGACTCATTTGATTTTCAATTTGACCAATCTGATCGACCAGTTCGATCCAATTTTTATTACTATGTTTGGTTCCCTATTAAGATTAGAAATGATGCTCTAAGTATCTCTCATTTGTTTTTTGCTAATGATTGTTTGTTATTCACCAAGGTCATAGCTTCCCAAGTTAAACTAATCAAGGTTCTTTTGGATGTCTTTTGTAAAGCCTCTAGACTTAAGGTAAATCTCCAAAAATCTCATTTCATGACTTCGAAGAATGTTCAAAATGAAAAAGTACATAAATTTAGTAGAATATCTCAATTTCACTATACGAGCAACATATGAATTGGTTTCTGGGATTTCCTATGTTATCTAGTAGAGTTAGTTATAGTGATTTCAAATTTATATTGGAGAAGATAACCACTAGACTTGCAAGGTAAAAAGCCAATTTGTTGAATAAGGCTCACTAGGTGACACTTTCTAAGTATGTTCTCAATTCAATGGCAATTTAAACGATGCAAAATTTATGGTTCTGATATGTGTGTGTGACCCTATTGACTCTACTATCTGAAAGTTTATTTGGAGAAATAGTCATTGTCATGGGTCAAGTGGGACACTATTACCTTACTCGAGATAAAAGGGTGGTCTAGGTCTCCAATTGGCTCATGATGTAAACATAGCTTTTTTTAAGAAGCATGAATGGGAGATGTTTCATAAAAGACATGAGATGTGGGTACAATTACTTGACTGTCAATACCTTCAAGGACAATATATTCTCCAGGTGTCTAAGGTTAAGAGAGGTTTTTATTCCTATAATTCCATCATTAAAGCTACTGATTACCTTAATTAGTTTGGGTTTCCAAATCTAAATTGGAAGAGGAGACATTTTTGTGTGGTTTGACAAATGGCTTGCAAATGACTAATTATGTCACTTGGTTCCTTATTTCAACATATAGGATGCGAATTTAAATTTGTAGGATCTTTATATTTATGGTGCATTGTGCCTTAATGATGTGGCAACCATTGTACCTATTGTAGTTAAAGACAAGTTGTTGCATCATGTTGTAAACGATGATATTGATGATGTTGTGATATGAGGTCAGGCTAGGAATAGTATCTACACATCCACCTTTACCTTTCATTGGCTCCACTACTAAGAAACCATCATCCACCCATGAAATAGTTAATTTGACTTAGATCTCGAAATTAAAACTTCTAGAAAATATACTCCACTTCTTATGACTTGTTTTTCATACAAGTCTTCTCACTAACATTTTCATGTTTATAGACATTTATTTATAGATGTTATGTGTTGTAAGTGCAATAGGGAACAAAAAACGATAGCTTATCTCCTTCGAGATTGGATGCACTATCGCAAAATTTGGACACAATTGCAGCTCCACAAAGATGTAACCTTCCACGATGAGGATTTTTGTTTTTTTTGCTCCCTTCCAACATCTAGAGTACGCACAATATTCTCTTTACGGCGGAATGTTAGACAAAAAATAAAAAATGTTGATAGTGTGTATAAATATAAAAGTGTATGTGTATTTGAATCATTAGTCTTATTTCTTCTACATCAACCACAACCATGTAATAAAAGTGAGAGGTGTGGGTGTTAATTATGAATATGTCTACTTCCTGGCTCTTCAACCACAGCGTTGTGCCAATTTTTTTTTCACTTTTTAGTATGTAAAATGGTGGGAGACATTTGTAAGACTGAGTTGATAGTTTTTTACATTTGATATCTATGTTTAACAAATTTATATGTGCTTGTATACAATACTTCTCGTACCTTGCTAATATATTTTTGCTTTGTAAAAAAAAAAACAAAACATTATGCTATCAGTTAAAAGGAACGAGAGCAATCAAAATTTCCCTTTCAGACCAGATTCTGCGGTCCCACTCCGATGTTAAACTAGCAATTCAGTTGTTAATTTATTTATTTGATATAGTATAGAGATGTTATCTTCAACTGAATCATTAGCCTTTGAGATCGACGGAAGTTGTGGATAGATATTTGAATTAATTAATTTCTTCTTGTTTTTTTTAATGGATCGTGATGGATGGTACTTTACATGCTAGAGAATAGGAATACTACAAAGAAGGAAATTGCTCCATAATCTCAGGGTGCCTCAAAAGATGAATAAAGAATTCGAAAAGACAGAGTGATGGTGTTGCCATGCCATCGGATTTCAAGAAGATAGCCTTTGGGATATATGATAGATGCTAGCTTGCTTCTAAAGACTCTGCTTTTTTCTTAAGCAAACTTGTCTCTTAAACAAGCACACTTCCCTGCTCTTTTGATATGGGATTTAAGAAACATTGAGTACACGCAGGTCGTCCATTTTTTTATTTCTTCAGTTTGAATTTTAAGCAAGGTTAAAAGGTTGTTACAGTAGAAAAAAATTCATATATATTTAGAAAAAAAATTATAAATTAAAATCTTTTATTAATAAAATTAACATACTAACCACTAATATTTATCTATAAAAAAATTAAAAACAAAATATGGTTCAAAATTTTAAACTACAACGTAAAATGGTCCAACTTTTTTTTTATAGATTCATCACAATGGCCCAGCTTGAAAACAGGGTAAAGCTTATGATGACAACATGCGTGCCCACTTCAGTAAATCCGCAGGTGACATGGCATCATCTTTATAGTCGTCATATATGATTGTGCTAAAATAAAAGAAATACAATATAATATTAAATGTTATATTCTTTGGATAACTCTTTAAAATTTATTTACAGTAACAACAAAATAGTTTACTAAAAATGTCAAATATATGAAGGTGACGAATTTGTAAGTTATAATGCATATTAATAAACATATTCTTTATGAAAGGGCGTATAATTCCAATCCTGAAGAGAGACAGTAGGAAACCGCGTTATATTTCGTTAGTTTAGCGGATAATGGATTAGTTGTCCATATGGCGGACAATATTGTTTCCATGACCATGTTAAACTCAACACTTGTTTTATTATCAACTGGTCACATGTATTTGAGTTAGTAATTATGAAACATATTAATAACAACTTATAATATCTTACACTGTGAACACGTACTATTTTCTCTTTCTGTACTATAGATTAACAAAAGAGAGACAGAGATAGGAGAATGGAGTACTTTTTGGGAATAAAATAAAAAGTATTAGACAAAACATGAGCAATGAGCATAAGGGAAGAAATAAGATATTTGTGAGACAAAACGTGGCTTGAGAGACTCCCTATGGTCTCCCAGAGTCCTTTTCCATTTAATTCCAAGAAATAACTTTGTGCAGTGTCTCAGGTATATGGTATTGTATGCCAATAAGTAAAGAAGAAGCCAAAGTTGCCATTCTCTTATCACAAACGTGAGTTTTAACTAATCTTATCTTCTAAAACGGTAAACCGTTGGTCGGAAAGTTCGCTCAATTCATGAGTGTGACATAGATACCGTTTCTGGGGTTGGGCGAATTAATTAAGACAGCATTGTTTTATAGTAGATAATCATCACATGGAAGGAATATCATAGATAAGGATGGGAATGAATGTATATTTTGTAGGGGCACATGGACCACATTGCATGGCATTTTCAAGGCCACATGCATGCCCTGGCTGATGGTGTGTTACCTTTCATCTATCCAGTCACCACATGCAACATTTAAAGTGTCATAAAACAGAGCCACCCCGGGCCGTTTTCTAAACATTGGATTCCAGAGATACATATGTACAATACAATGACCCGCCACCTCCTTGTCTACATTCCTCCAAACCAACACTTAATCAATTTGAAACACATTCTTTAATCACAATCTATACCAATATATGTAATTAAGATTTCCATTCATTGCTAGTAGAGTAAGGGTGTCTCGAATTCTATTGCTTTTTTAAAGAAAATCAGAAAAGTAAGGGTGAAAAATTTTCACTAGTCATTCTACATTCTACACAATATACTTCTTTTTCTCTATTTTAACTTAAATATTTTTGGTCCATTTTTATATTATTTTTTTTTCTATTCTCTCAAACAAACGTATTATAGGAAGTAAATTCAAAAGTGCTTACCAAAAAAAAAATAAATCCAAAAGTGTCCACTCCTGTTTTAGATTTGTAGATCAATTTGGCGATATGAACGACCGTATAAAAGGCATGCGCGCTTCATGGTTCATGCAGCATTAGTCCATTACTGGGTGTGTGGGGTCGTTTAAGAGTTTTGATTTCCAGCCAAGAAGATCAATTAATTATTATTTTTTAAATAAAATCCTAAATATTTCTATTATGCCCTTCTCATTTTAATTCTCCTATCACTTTGTTTATCTCCTTGTATACAAGTAGTGTTATATTATAAATTTGTAACTAATTTTTCTCTCTTCATAGCATATTTATTGCTTGTGTTGTGAAACGGTTGGTTTAACATTCCCCTGATTTATCTCTCCCAAACAAAGTGTTTAGTAAAGAAGTCATTGTGTTTATTTTCAATTAAAGCATTTTTTGTTAAATTAAAAGGTTCAATTATTAATCATTTAATTTTATAAAAAATATTAAAAGTAGTTCATGCAAATGTTAGTATAATATGTAACAACTTTAATCCTAATAAAAGTATGAGTTTAACCTCTATTACTGCCAATGTAACCGTGTTTTACACTTACGTTTAATTATAACTCATCATTTATACGATTTTTAAAGTATAGTGTATAAGTGTTTTTTTTCTGAAAATATTTATAAAAATATGCAAGATTTTAAACGATCTTAAATAAAGAATCATAATCATATTGTAAATATTGTGAGTCAAAATATAATTATTAGAAAACATTGTCATATAAAATACTTAAAATATAAATATATTAATTGTTATAACTATCCTTCTTAACAAGTCCTAAAACAGTAAATTTTTTACAAACTCAAAATTACTTGAAAACGTTAGAAAGTAAATTTGCTTATGAGTCAACATACTCAGAGGAAATCCTTTGAGTCTTTCAACATAGTCTGCTAAACAAATTCATCTTCTATTCGTATCACGAGCATATATGAAAATAAATACATGAAATGAGTAATATTTTTATAAATCATCAACGTTGATCTTAATAAGCTTAAGAAACAACAATGACCTAAGGTTTGACCTACAACTCAATCTTACTCTACTCAATATATAACCAATCTTTAATGATTCACTCTAATCATCAAGGATTTCTTTTTGAAGCAATTGATAATTGTATATCTTTCTCACAAAACATAGGTACAATAGTTTTTTCGAGAAATTCAACAATCTTTCAGCCCATAAGAAAAATTGACAGTCTTTCAATCTATAAGAAAGAGATATACACTATTCAATCTTGACGATGTTGAGTAAGTATAGAAGGTTTTCAAGTATGGTTTATGAATACCCTAGCTCATGGTGCTAATTTGGTATTCACCTAAGCGATTAAAATCCTCTTAGGACCTTACGCAGTCTCTGCCCTTTATTTCGTAGTGTACTAAACTCTGACTTCCCAAACACGAACACTCATGCACTTGCATGGTCCCAAATCATTACAAGGGAATCTATGACTCTACTAAGTTCATCTCACAATATTTCAACACAGATCCAAAAGTTACTAGACTTGGGATTACAAGGTAGTAGTACTTCTTATTTCAATCATTACTTAAAGAATAATTTATCAATCAATCTCAAGGAATTCAAAGATCGTGAAATAATTTCAATAACAAGATAGATATACAAATTAATTTCTCATCTCAAGATTTTTACTTTCAGGATCATAATCAATAATAATAAATATCGATATAAAATCAAATTATTTTTTATACTAAAAGATATTTTTTCTTACGTACAAAATTATATTAGACTGCAACTATAAAACATGCTTAGATGATCTTTTATAAATTTAAAATATGATTTTAAAAATATCATATTTATTATGAACTTTTCATGATTCAGTTTTGCATACAATTTTTTGAATACTTTATGTTGGTTTTTAAAAATATATACTTATTTCTATTATTTTATCTTTTCATGAATATTTCACATATAATTAATAATTTTAGAGCAACATTTTGAATGAAATATAATACACATATAATATAAATAAAAAAAAATTAATAATAAAAGAAAATAGAAAGAATCACAACTCAAAAATATTTTAAACCTTAAAAAAGATCTAAAAGGTTAAAAGAAAATAACTTACATAGCCAAGGCTATTAAACTTTATACTCATCGACGGGTCTAATAGCTATCAAATCATAACTTTCTTGGCTAGGTAATTAAATATTTTTTTAAAAAAATAATAAACATGAAATTTATTTTAATACCATGCATTAAAATAAAAATTCTAAATATTTTAAAATACAACACACGTGTGCATTTAAATAACCAATCATCTTCGGGTGTCTAAGGAGCGTGTGCATTTTAAAATATAATTTCCTTCTGGTTAATTTCTTACTATTAGTTTGATCCAAAATCTAAATATTTTAAAATACAACACACACGGCTTACTATTAAAATTATATTTTAATATTAAATTTGGATTAAACTAACCCGTCTTTTACCAAAACTTTTTTAGTGAGTTTTTTACATTACTTTTTGTGGTAATTTCATAGTAATGTTGTGGTTCCTACATGTCACTTTTAAAAAAATTATCTATAAATTGAACTACTTTTTAAAAAATGATTTATACATTTACTCAAATAATAAGAAATTACAAAAAAAAATTTAGAAACATAAAATTATATTTTTTAGATATAATTTAATTATATTTAAAAACAGTCTCGTATATAAACAATACATCTTGTATTTAAGAAAAATTACCATTCCACGTGAACTTCATTCAATATGATAAAAACGTAAGACATGTCAAACCCTTGAAAAATTGATATGATTTGATTTTGTTGGTTTTTCTATAGGCAAGAACATATACATAAAGGGTTGCAGTTTAAGTATAATGAAAAGGGTAGGCGTCTGGGGCCCAAAATCCAAAGAGAAAAAAGAACAAGTAGTAATTGATAATGACGTAAGAAAAGCATAAACTTTAAATTTATTGTATAAAAATTTGACTCATGTTCTAACTTGTAAACTTGTTATTGTAACTGTAACTTGAATTTATTAATGATGCAATTAATTATCTTTTGTAGTGTTCAAGTATTCACGATGCGTGACAATCTAATATAAATTTATAACAAAGTCGTGAATGCGGGGACGAATGATAAAAAGGAAATGTTTTTTTGTCAACATAGAAAAAAAACAAAAAACATAAGTGGTAGACCTGTCGACATTAATAAATTAGAGGTTACGTGGAGCAAGACTATTGGGGGATGGGTATGAAATTTGCTTTGTGTCTTGTGAAGAGGCGACCTGTGTGGGTAGCACATGGCATTGGAGGGGCGAAAGCTAGGACCATGTCTATGGCAGAAATGTTAACCCCACCACCACCCCGCCATGCCCAGCACGCAATCTCTTCTCTCTCTCGCCTCTCATCAATCATAATCATATTTCCACATGACTACCCAGCCTCATTATGGTTGGTGTTGCATTAATACCATTTGAATTTTAGCCTCTTCATCATGCCCTCCAATTTTCTGTTACAAAACTAACAATTCAAATGGACCCCTTTCCCCACAAGGCCTCTTTACTTACTTAACTGTACTAATAATTAATTTGTTTTCTATTAACGCCAATGACGTAACTAATAAAGAGCTCATATTTATTTATTCTTTAATTGTCTTATTTTATTATGGAATAAGATTATGTAGTCTCCTCTCCCTGGGCCTGGCCTATGTACGTATGTGAAGTCATATCTTTACTTGATGCATCCGGTTGCAAGTTCCACATCTATTTTCTGGTTCTGATTTTGTTAATTGTTAAGCTAAGGATTGTCTTCATCTACCATATGGATAATGGATGCCTGCTAGTGTTGCAGTACAAATAAAATGAGAGTAACATGGGTGTTGAGAACCAACCCCATGACAAAGTGGAGCTTTTTCTGTTTAACTTGAGCTTTACTTCGAATTTACTCGTTTGGCCGAGAATCCAAAATTTCGCTCCTTTCCATGTGACCTGTTTGGTGTATTTTGACAAAAGATGAGAAGGTTCCCACGACTCCTCAAATGATGAAGCACAACGCTACAAAGAAGACAAACAGGAAGCTGGTCATTTATCTCCAATCACCTTTTGATATTTGGAGTATCCGATGCAGCTACATATATAATTTGCTTTTCCAATTTCTTTCCGTGTTAATTTTTTTGAAAAGTTAAAACCAAAAGTCTTATACAAATTCACTCGCCTAATTTTAAAAATAGTGACAGAAGAAGGTGGTAATTTGGTAGGCACGCCAAAGATAGGATACAGTGGTAAGAAACAATTGAGAAAAAATAGAAATTGAAAATTGAAAACTGTTTTAAAAAAAATGATAAGAGCTAGAGTTTTGTGTTTTATAAATTGTATGTGAAAGGCAAAGACGGAAAAACTTAAAAGTTGGCAAAATAGGGGAAAGTGAAGCAAGAGTTTTTGTAAATGTAGTTGAGAAGGTAAAGTTAAATGAAAAATGTGAGAAGGGGTGTAAATTAGAATAGAATGGAGTGGTTTGAAGGTTGGCATTGGTAAGAGTAGTAAAGAGGAAAGAGTGGGTGCGGCTCGAGAGGGGAAAAAGGTTATGAAATGTGAATGTGGGATGAGGAGGGTGACCCACGTTACAGTTAAAGTCAATTAGGGACCGGTGTCTAAGGAGCGATGATTACGGGGACTGTACTGTAGAGTGTAGAGAGTAGAGAGTAGAGAGTAGAGAGTAGAGAGTAGAGAGTAGAGAGAAAGGACCCCGCCTCACACGTTGGATTCTCAATCCCCTTTCTGTCGTTTGCCTCTGCTGGCCACCACTTCCCTTATGTTTTCTCTTCCACACTCCACACTCCACACTCCACACTCCACACTCACGCACCCTCTTCTTCTTTGCATTCAACTCACAACCCAACCCCCATAATAATAATAATAATAATAATAATCAATCAAATCTTACTGACCCACCCGCTCATCACGCCTTAACCTCTTTTACCTTTTCCCTTTTCCCTTTCCCCTTTTAACTAACCCATCTTCTTTTTCCAATCTATATATTATTTTATTCACAATTTTAATTTAATTTCATTTTACCCTAATTACTATCTCATTGCCTCCCCTTTTCCCACTCAAGAAATTTCCCACCTCCATCGTCCTTCAAAGAGAAAATTATTCATTTACTTGTCCTTTTCATCTTATCTGTTTCTCTTTTCATTTTCATTTTCCATTTACCAATCACATACTACGTATCCCATTTGATTTGAGATGGAGGTCATGCACCTTCACCATAATTATTACTATTTTATTTCAAGATTTTATATGCCAAACAAAAAAATACAAACAGATAATCTTACCCCTACTAAATAAAATTAAAATATTTTAATTTTGATGTATTGCCACAAGCTAACTGTTTGTATGATAAAATAAATGTATAATACGTACGAGTGTTGTTCTCACTTGCTTGTTAAGAGCGTGAGTAGCAATATATATCCAAGAAATCCAGAGGTGTAGATGTGGAGCCCACACGTAATGAAGTATATCTGAATGCAGTTGGAAGGTAGTTTATACGTGTGGATGAAAAGAGTAGGTATGTGATAAAATAATGGAAATGCATGAAAAAAAAGAGAGAAGAGAAATGTGTTTAGTTTTAGTAAAAGAGAGAAATGTGTTTTAAAAAATGTAAAGTTGGCATTTAATAATTAATAACGAAAGAAGAGTTAAAAAAAATCCAAAAAATGAGGGTGAAGTGCAAGCTGTCACAAGTGGGTAGCAGGTCCATAAGTAGTGGAGTATCTGGCAGTGAGAATGAGCATTGGGCATTGAGGAAAGAGGAAAGAGGAAAGAGGAAAGAGGAAAGAGGAAAGAGGAAAGAGCAAAGAGCAAAGCTGGTGGCGGGTGGTGGGAATGGGAAAGAAAGAAGTAATGTGGATTGTGGTGACAATGGTGTCCTTATCAATGGCATGGACGGTTGAGGGTCGAATTCCAGGGGTATACTCCGGCGGCGGATGGGAAAGTGCTCACGCTACCTTCTACGGTGGATCCGATGCTTCGGGCACCATGGGTTTGTAACTAACACATAAATTTTCTTAAAGAATGCAGATGCAGTACTGACAATGTAGTATGTTTGTTGTGTGAAGGGGGAGCGTGCGGGTACGGGAACCTGTACAGCCAAGGCTACGGTGTGAACACGGCGGCATTGAGCACCGCGCTATTCAACAACGGCCTTAGCTGCGGTGCGTGTTTTGAGATTAAGTGCGCAAACGACAGGCAGTGGTGTCACTCCGGAAGTCCTTCCATTTTCATTACCGCAACTAACTTTTGCCCTCCCAACTACGCTCTTCCAAACGACAATGGCGGCTGGTGCAACCCTCCTCGCCCTCATTTCGACCTCGCCATGCCCATGTTCCTTAAAATCGCCGAATACCGTGCCGGAATCGTCCCTGTTTCCTATCGCCGGTCTGTTACCATCACTTTCCTTTTCATTCAATCACCTTTATTCTCCACCAACACCCTTTCTATTTTTTTATCATTCCTCACTCACTTTTATTGCTAAATTTCACTACTCTTTTTTTTTTTTTTTTTTAAATACTCCATGTTACAAATCAAATATGTCTTCCAAATATATTCCATTCATATTTTTATTATAACTTCTTTCGAATTAATGCTTAAATAAGGACTACTATTAACACTTTTATATTTTTTTTTATTATTTAAAATAATAAAATTAGCATAATGTAACGTTAACTGAAATATAAAATCTACTATTTTTCTAATAAACTTCAAGTATTAATAAAATATTTTTAGAAAGTATTATTCAATTAATTTTAAGTAGTAGTTGAGATTAGTCAAATTACTAAAAAGTGGGGTGGGCTATTACGTTCCTTTCCTTCCTTAATTTTGATTTTTTTTTCCTGATACGTGATTGATGGATTTTTATTATTTGTTTAAAGTACATCTATTGGCTTATTATTAAAGTACTAGGCACGAAAATTGGTAGAAGTCTGGTCTCGGGTCAGAATGAGAGGAAAAGAAAGAAAGATTGTAACTTGACCCTAACAAGTCCCTAGGTAGTTTATTTCACATTTAGTTGGTTACATTGGTGAATGTGTTATGTGCAAAGAGTATGCTTTGTGGTGTGTCTGATTGATTGAGGTGGGGTAGGGTTGTTTTTTGTGGTCTGTTTTACTCAAGTTTCACCATTTGAGCGAGTGTAGGGTTAATAATTATAATAATAATAATAATAATAATAATAAAAATAAAGTAGTTGGATATTGGTTTGGGAAATGGGAATAATGGAAAATGGTTGGTATTACTATTTACGCAGGGTGGCATGCAGAAAGCAGGGAGGGATGAGGTTCCAGATAAACGGATTCAGATACTTCAATCTGGTGCTGATTAGCAACGTGGCGGGGGCGGGTGATATAGTGCGCACGTACGTGAAGGGGAGCAGAACCGGGTGGATGGCAATGAGCAGAAACTGGGGTCAGAACTGGCAGTCAAACGCGGTTTTGGTGGGGCAGGCGCTGTCATTGAGGGTGACGGGCAGCGACCGGCGCACCTCAACCTCGTGGAACATCGCTCCACCCAATTGGCAATTCGGTCAAACTTTCACCGGAAAGAACTTCCGGGTCTAACATCATCACACCTACTTAATATATTATTTCTAGCTGATGGGTCGTGTGACATGAGAGGAGCTACCGCTACTTTGTGACAACTTTTTAATTGCGACTAGTTCTTGGTTTTTACTTTCTCATTGGAATTGGGTGGGTCTCATCATTACAATTTTAGTTATATTTATCTTTATAATTGGGTGCCTGCGTGTTGTATCCTAGAACTAAAGACAGCGGATCCTCAAAACAATGCTGAAGTGGCTTAAGCAAAATGGTAGCCCGCAGCTAATTTGTATTTTTCTCATACAATCATCCTCTTATATATATATATATATATTAATTACTCTTCACTTATGTACTTTCAATCACTTCTCTTTAAATTAATCAACATTCATTAGCGCCTCCAAATTTTTTTTATTCAAAGTTGAAATACACTAGTTGTTCATTAAATCATTAAAAAGGCATTTTTTTATATATATAAGTTCAAAAATTAAAGAAGAAAAGAAGATATATATACACACACTAGAGAACTAAAGAAATCAAGATTATGAAATGAGATATTTTATTTTTTTGACCTACATAGCATATAGTTAATACTATATCAAAACTAACGTACCTAAGTTGATGTAACATAAATCACATAGCTTTACAAAAGCAAAACACAGTTAACTAATTAATAAACTGCATACTGTGATACTCCTCCCATAAACTCAGGTTTGTGAGGAACTCAAAACTGAGTTTGTCTCTGAAAAATAAGAATTGTGATATGGCTAGTGGCTTTGCCAAGATATCAATTGTTTGAGCTTGAGCCGAAACATAGACAACAATTAAATATTTGTTTGGTACATTTTCTTTGACAAAGAAAATATCAAGTTCCATGTGATAATTGTGTTCTAAGGAGGTATGTAATATGTAATTCAAATTGAACCTATAATAGTAGTAAGAGGCATCATTTTCAAATTTATAATAGAGTTGACATTGAATATTTGAGTTAAGTGATTTCAACCACTACAACCTTGTTCTCTACCATAACTGTCACAATTTTTTTTGTAACCGTCCTGATTACTAAAGTCAGAATTACCATTGAATTCACATAATTCGCTTGAGGAGCAACATCAGTAGTGAATAATTGATATTATTAGGCTTGACCTGTGTAAGATTCAAGCTAGGAGAGACATCAAGAATTTCTTTTTGTTTGTTGATATTGTTTTTTTTTTTTTATGCAAGCAACAATGCTTCAATAGCATCAAAATCAAATCACAATCAAATCACTCTGGTTTGCTTGTTACATGAGTCACAAGTGATTCGTATTTTGAGGGTAACGAATCAAGAAGATCACAAGTTGTTCTTCAATAGAAATAACTTCATCAATGGACATGAGGGAATTGGTAATGGTTTTATGCAATTGAGAAGTTGAGAAATGGTACGATCACCTTTCTTTGTGTTTCATAATTCAGATTGAAGATAACGAGCTTCAACCTTGGTCTTGGATTGAAATGAAGGTGAATCCTTTCCTAGAGTTTCCACAAGAAGCGACAATCAATCACTTTAGGTAAAATTGATGCAGATAAGGAAGATTGTAACCATGTAAGAAGAAATTGATCTTATAGTTCCCATGAGGTATATGCAGGATTTTCTCCATCGAAAAGGCGATCTTCACTAAAGAGATTTTTGCTTAGAATTGAAGGTGTAACGCAAAATAGATCAAGATGATGAGCCCTAAGAACATGTTCAATCTGTTGTAGCCACGCTAGATAATTGTCTTTAGAAAGCTTTTCTGTAATTGGATAGGAAAGCAATGAGAACGTCGGTGCAGAGGACGCCACGAAGGACGTAGATGATTTTGTCACCAGATAAATACTGTTGATTGGATCAAAAGTCATTAGCAACTTCAAAAAGCTCTAAACACCATAAAGAAGAAAGACTATAAAAAAAGAAAATAAGGTATATACCAAAGAACCAAAGAAATGAAAATTCTAAAATGAGATCTTTTATTTTCTTAACCTACGGAGCAAAGAGTTAACACTATATTACAAGAAACTCAATACTATTCAAGTAACTCAAAACTAAATGATCTAAGTTGATGTGACATAAACCACACAGCTATAGAAAACAGAACACAATTAATTAATTAACAAACTAGACACTCTAATAAAAATGAATCTTCTTAATTAGTCTCTAATAACACTTACTCGATAAAGAATTTAAAATACAAAATTGATATATAATTGAATTTATTTGATTTTATATTTAATATATTTTATTAATTAAGTTAAATCTCTCTTTTAGAAGAAAAAAAATTGTCTTTTATATTGATCAAATTTGACACTTAAATTAAATTTATTTTGATCAAATTTATATTTAAAACTAGATCCGTCATATACTCATATTGCAGTATAATAACCGGTTAAAGTAATTATTTTTTACTCGAATTCCAACCAATACAATTTACAAAGAACCTTACAATTGAAAATTGAATTTTTATTCTTTTCATCCGCTGCATATGGTGATTTCTCTTCTCTTTCATTTTCCGTTTATTAAGGAGATCGGTGGGGTAGGGATGTTTAGTTACATTTTCTATTTTTCCTGTAATAATTTTTAATTAGTTTTTAAACTTTTTTATTTCTTAGGAAAGTATAAAATTTTGTTTGGATACATTATGTTTTAAAAAAAATATTATTTCCCAATGAAAAAAGGTGATGGTGTCGGCAAACGGTGGTGGTGGAATCAGTGATAGTAGAGGTGGAGAAGTGAAGGTCAAACTGGGAAATGCAGAAGGAGCATAAAAGATGACAATGACAACAACAAAGAAGTAACAAGATCAGAATAGGAGATGCAGAAGAAGCATGAGAGATGGTGATAGAGAGATGGCAAAGTAGGAGGCACGGAAGAAGCGTAAAAGGTAGGAGTAGGGACGATTGAGAGGTGACATAGGTTACGTGAAAGGTGCGGGACGAACATGAGAAATGGAGGCAGCATAAAGGGTGAGAAAACTCGATATCAATGAAGAAGAGATTATGTTTTCTAGTTTTCCAAATCTGGAAAATTACTTAAGATACTTTTCTTGTTTTCTAAAAAACTTGTTTTATATTTTCCAATATTTTTTTTAAATTATATCTCTGAACATGTTTTCTAATTTCTCTTGTGATCCTAGAATAGTTTTCTTAGTTTTTCTAAAAACCACTTCAAAAGTTTCATTAAATTACAAGAAAAGAAATAACAGAAAGTTATAAATTAAAATTATTACAATTACAAAATTACTCGTATATTTATGACTTTCCTTTTACAAACAAGCATAATTTTGGAAGCGTTTTTTATTTGTTTGCACTTTCCATCATTTTCATATCTTTTTTTAAGTTAAAGACATGGGACTAACCAAATTAATGACACTCCATTTGCTAACAAACTTTGTAACTTTTCTCTTATCTTTATGCATATGTAATTTTTCCCTCTATGTTCCTTGAAAATAATGTCTTTGAAAGAACAAAATTAGCGAAGTCAAGCCAAAAGAAAGATTACGGGTTTAATTGATTTGGTTTTGTTTTTTAGTTTTTTAAAATAGTTGTAAAAAATTGTTTTCTAGAAGAAGAGAAAAAAATATTTGTTTGACAACTGTTATTTGAAAATTGTTTTAAGTTGTGAAAATGAAAATAAAAAATCACATTTACAGAAATATCATTAATTAAAAGTAAATAACAACATATTCTCATTGTATTTTGGATTTTCGTAATAAAAATAGAAAATTGAAAAAGCAAAACTATTTAATGTTATTCCTGTTTTTTAGTTTTTAAAAACAAAAAAACCAAAACTGTTTTTGAAAAATATGTTAAGAAAACAGTAACAAATGAGTTTTTAGTTTTAAATAATAAAATACTAAAACAGTTTTATATGATTGTTGTCAAACAAATACTAAATATTACTACTATTAGATTTGGCTAAATAGCATATACTAGTAATAAAAATATTAATAAAATGTATCTTATTGTATTAAAATTTTAAAATACTTAAATATTTATTTTTAAATTTATAATTTTACTATATTATGTCATAGATCTATTATCTATTATTACTTCGAAACTTACTTGTATTAGTTACCACCTTAGGAAGCAATAAACATAACTCTTAAGACACGGAGTCAAATGTGCTTAAAAAAGGAGAAAACTCATTTAAAAAAGGATATAAACTCAAGGGTAGAACATGGGAGCAAGCCCCGTATTGACTTTTTATGGGTTGAGATGAAATTATAAGTAAGAATTCATGTTCCTAAAAATATAAGAGTTTAATTAGTATATACTGGTAGTATAAAAATCTTTATACTGATATTCAATTACAACCTTTATTCATGGTAAATTTGTTGACCTTACTCATTGTTACTTTAAAAGATATAGATGAAAAGTCATAATTAAATGTTGAAGTAAAAAGGGTTTTATGGTATTATAAAGAGGCAAAATCTCATTTTGTAATTACATCAAAAACCAAAATTGTTGTATTTGTTAACTCGTGGGTTCATTTTTATTATGTTACTATTAAATAATTAAATAGAATTAATATGTAATTGCTACTACTAAATACATTTAATTATTAATTACTTTTTCAAAGGCTACTTGCAGTTTCTAGAGTTTAGGTGTCCAACCAAAGTACTATATTTAGTATCTTTGGTTGGACACACCAAGTATAACTTGCTTTTCTTTTTTCTCTTTTCTTCTTGAGTTCTGGTGATTAGGACAATGCCTAACATATCATGGGAAGCAGTTTTGTTTGTAATCTTCACCAATAGCAATTTAGCCTTTGTAAAGACCGACTTAATTCTTGATTTTCAACATTCGCACCAACAACCTAAAGAACTTATGGTTGGTAAAGTAAATTTTGTTACAATCTAACAGATTTTACACTTGACCATTGTCAAACTCCAAAATTTTGGTGCTCGTGAGGAGAAATTTGTTACTCCAAAAAGGTTTGGTTGTGGAACTTATAAGAAAAAAAAAATTATTCTCATATTCTAGGTGCTTTTCTAAACCCCACCTTTAACAAAAGAAAATATTCTATTTGTGAAGAGACAAAATATTTTTCACCTCAGTTCATAGCAATGAGAAATGATAATCCTAACAAGTCTAAGGCTAAAAGAGATTATATTTTGTTGTAGTTATTTCTCAAGTAAATATTCTGAACAATGTGAGTCAATGGATGTGTTATAGACTCTGTGACTACCAGACATATTTGTACTGATAAAAAATGTTTACCTCCTATACTATTGTAACAGATGGAGTAGAATCAGTTTTCGTTAATGATTATGAAATTACTTCAGTTTTGGAAAAGGAAAAGCTTTCCTAAAGCTTACATTTGAAAAAACAATTACTCCAAGTGATGATACTTGTGTCAACAATCAAAGTAAACTAGTCTCTGTAACACAACTAGGCAAGGATGGCGTAAAAGTGTCTTTTGAGTCTTGTAAGACTGTCATGACAAAGGACATTATGTTTGTGGGCAAAAAGTTATTGTTATCAGGATCTCTTTGTAGACAACATCTGTAATTATGCTTCTAGTTATATGATTGATTCATATAATATGTGACATATTAGATTAGGACATGCTATTTCCTCATGTGTTATTAAATTGCAATGAGTAGGATTAATCAATGTGCACAAA
Organism: Psophocarpus tetragonolobus; assembly: GCA_037954015.1. NCBI lineage: Eukaryota > Viridiplantae > Streptophyta > Magnoliopsida > Fabales > Fabaceae > Psophocarpus > Psophocarpus tetragonolobus. The sequence continues at coordinate 7,880,651 of CM075689.1, forward strand.
AACAAAATAGAAAATGTGATAGTGTGAGGTCATATAAGTGGGAGAAACACATAAAAAGAAAAAAAAATGCATAAGAGTTTCTTCTACAAAGCTATGTGAAATCCAAAATTGGTGCGGGAGACGTGTAGAAGGAAGAGACGCATTAAGAGTTTCTAACAAATTTATGAGAAATCCCACGAGGCTTTGAGAGACATGCTGAAGGAGAAAATTTGTTAGTAATAAATTCTCTCACAACATTGTGTTACAATCTACAAAGGTGTGGAATAAACCTAAAAGAGATAGTAACAAAAAATGTATGAAATATTTAGTGAAATATAATTGATTGATTTATTATTCTCATTATAACTATTATTAAGAATATTTTTATTTCATGCATATGGTGTTATTATATTGCTAGAATTGCTTTTGAATTATTCAATTTCTTTTGGTACGAGAGAGACATGATTTGAAAAATTATTAAAATTATGAGTAATTATTCTTTGAAATTTTTTAAATGTGTGACTTTGAGAAAGACTTCAAAAGATTTAATACTTATTTGACAACAATTTTATAAAACTGTTTTCAGTATTTTAGTATTTAAAAACTAAAAAACTCGTTTGGTTACTGTTTTCTTAAAATAATTTATGAAAGCAGTTCTGGTTTTTTAGTTTTTTAAAACTAAAAAACACGAATAGATATAAGTAGTTTTATTTTTCAGATTTTTTTTTTAAATTCAAAATATGATAAAAATATGTTTTTTCTTTGCCTTTTATTAATAGAATTTCAATAAATATAAACAAGTTTTTTTTTTTTATTTTCACATCTTCAAAACATTTTTCAAATAACACTTATAAAAAAAGTTTTTTTTCTCTTATTCCCAAAAACAGTATTTAAAAACTCTTTTTAAAAACTTAAAAACCAAATCAAACTAACCAAGCCCTTAGACATTTTATTTGAGAGGAGATATTTATGATACATAATACAATTTTAAGAATAAAATTTAATTAATGTGAATTTATGATAACTTTTATTCTAGCATATATGGAGATGTGAAAATTATTATAGTCAAATCGAGTAGTAAATATAATTAATTAATAAAAGTATCTATAATTTGGATATTCTTGTTGATTTTTAAGTGGGAAGATTATAGCTGATTGATATATATATATATATATATATATATATATATATATATATATATATATATATATATATATATTATATGAGAACTATATATGTATGAGTTTTTTTATAGGTGAGTTTTTTATATATTGCTATTATCATTTGTATAACATGTGATTTTTAAGAGATACTATAATATTGGTATTAAGATATAGTGAATTTTTCATTATATTAGACAATACAATAATGTTAAATTTGTAAGAAGTTAATTGGTATAAAATGTTTACATTGACATTTAATTACAACTTTTTATTTATGGTAAATTTATTGATTTTACTTATTACTATTTCAAAATTCACATAAATGAAAAACCATAATTGAATGTCAGTGTAAAAATCTTATACACTGTATACCAATTAAACTCAATTTTTAATTCAAAGTATGAGACAAAATTCGATAATATGTGTTATTATGTCTTTGCAGTATGACTACTTAACGATCAATCAGACAAATATTATTGAATAAGAGTTTTTACTTTAAAAATAGTCAATTAAGAGGTTTAGTGGTAGAAATTTATTTGAAAAATATTTTTAATATATATATAAATTATTAATTATTAATTGTATGAAGTGAATAATGGAAAAGATAATGATATTAAGGAGTAATTGATTAAGTAACCATCACAACAACTTCTTGGCAAATAATAAATGAAGGTTTGAATAGATTAATTGAAGCAGGTAAGGCTTAAATTCGAGTAATCGCTTTACGGGACTAACAAGTAACAAGAAAGCTATTAACAAAAAGCTTCATCGCATATCGAAACTTTTAAGATCTTGTGGATAGGAATTTGAATAAATGAATGCATGTGCTCCACTCTGCTATTTGAAATGATTATGACATAAAGCTATGATTTTATTTTTTATAAGCTAAAGTTAAGATTTTTAACTTCACAATTTACATTAATTATTTTTAATTATAATATTTATGCAAATTAACTATTCTTATAAACAATGATTAAATTTTGTCGATGAGCTTGAACACAGAGAAAGTTGATAATTTTCATTAATAATTAGATATTATAATTTAATTAAAGAGAATATAAAAAACCTTCCGATATTAAATATAAATAAATTCCATTTATTTAATAACATAATTTTAAATTATTATTATTTAATTAATGTTTTATTTTCAATATTATCATTTATTATTGATATCAAATTTGAATGAATAGCAATTTAACAAAGAGTTTATTTTTAATTATAAATGACTGAATTAAAAGATAGCTTTCTTAATAACTAATAAGTACTCTTTTTTTTTCTTTTCAAAATAACATATATGTTTAAGGTTGTTTCACATAAATTGATAAGAAAGCAAGTATTTTAATAAATTAGTGTTTATTAGGAGATAATTTTATTAAAATATTTTTTTTTAATTTTAATAAATATATTATGAGTTTAATTTATATACATTGTCAGTATAAATATTTTTACATTATATTCAATCATAATTTTTTATTCTGTAACTTTTAAACTATTAATAAACAAAATCAACAAATTTACAAAAAAAAAAGGATTGTGATTAAATGTTAGTGTAAAGATATTTACATTAATAATGTATACCAATTAAACTCATGTGTTATTAAGTCTTTTAAGAAATAATTTATTAAAAGAATAAAATTGAAATAGAATATGTCATTGAAATCACGTAACATAAGTGAATCTTAAATACAATTTTTTTAAAAGACTAACTAGTAACTAACTGTCATAAAATATTGGAACAGGGGAAATATTAGGTAGTTTATATTTTTTTCTTCATTGCTTGTATTTGAAATTGGAGGGCTACCAACAATTGTCCTTAAGGAAACACGGAAGAATTAAAAGGAAACTGTAAAATGCGTTGTTTTATGATTTTCAATTACACTCTCACATGGTTTCTAATAAAAATATGGAGAATGTATTTTATTGGAATGCGGAAAATTATGTTATCCTACTAACAAGTTTGATTAAATTAGTTGTTTTTTTTTTACAAATATGAACAAACTCAAAAACATAGATTAGAATACAATCTTGATGCTCTTGCTAGTGTGTGAGCAACTTGATTTCTTTTTCGTCAAATGAAATACAACGTATCACTACGTTTTGTAAAGTAAGAAGTTGTTGTTTGCAGGAACTAATCATGCATCAAAACTTCCTAATATTTAAAGAAGTGAGAGTATGAAGATTATCAGCTACATGTTTCCTATCCATCTTAATTATGACATTACTAAGGTTCAAATCATCAATTCACAATAGGGCTTCTTTGAGTACAATAGCTTCCACTTCAACAGGCATTGGTGCACGATTTGAATAACCATATTTGGCTTAGAGGAATTGTTTGGTGTTATCTCTAAGACATAAACCATAGTCGAATTGATTTGATGAGTGAAAAATAGCAGCATCAATATTTAGCTTAGTATGCTTGTGAGGGGGCTTATCCAGCATATTGGGGAGATTGATGAGATTGTAAAGGCGGGGTGTCTTTTCTTACTGGTTATTTTCCAAAAAAACATGCTATCATTTGCAAGCTTCCAAGCTACCTCGGGAGCGGTACTAGTAGGCTTCCAAATTGTTTCATTTCTCAATCTCCAAATACACCACAATACAATAGTCATAGTGTAGATTTTTTGCTTAGCAAGTTGCTAAAGAAGGTTAAAAATTGCTTATGTCATGTCTTTAGCATGGTTAGCCACGATGTCAACTTCACATGTCAATCTAACTTTGTGCTAAATATTTTTGCCTTTTCACAATTTAGGAAAATATGTCAGTCTGTTTCAAGAGAGTTATGACACATAAGACAAATGCTGGAGTAATTTACTCTTTTGGTGGTGAGACGTGTGCACATAGGGAATACTTTCATTGTTATTTGCCACAGAAAGATCTTTTGTTTTGGAGTAATTTTTTGCCTCCAAATAAGCATCCAATTTCCTTGGATTCAAAGAGAAGAGTTGTCAATTGACGATTTCAGAAGGAAGTGATAAGCACTTCGTACTAAGTAGGCTCCATCCTTTGAGAATTTCAATTCTTTTTTATCTAGTTGGCTTTCTAATAGTAATGGAATGGACAACATAATATTCGCATCCCTTAAATTAAATATCAAACAAATAAGGTTTTGATTCCATTTTCTATTTGATCATAGATCCTTCACCATAGTGACTTGGGCATCTATATTTGGCAATGTAGTAATCCTTGAGTTCTCCACATATTTAAGGCAAGGATCTTTTCATATGTGAATATTTCAGCCATCGCCAACACAAAATCTCATGCCATCTTTGACTAGAACATGTGAAGTGTGGATACTACGCCATGTGAAGCTTGGGTTGTGATTGGTGAAAATTATTAAGCTTTAAGTACGCGTGAAACAATAGCATTATGATTGGTGAATATCTATCCAACCTAGCTTCCCTAGCATAGCCAAATTAAAAGCATAAAAATTGTGAAAGTCCATACTTCTATATTCTTTTTCATAGAGAGTCATCCCAGCTTAGTCAATTAATACTCTTTCCAGCTATCTTGTTTTATCCCCACCAAAAGGAACTTAACATCTTTTAGATTTCATCACCAAGAGATAAAGGTAGGAGGAAAGTACTTATGCAGTAAGATGGAATTGCCTGAGCCTTTGAGAGATTTATGCTATTCCATGATTGAATTCTTTTCCAAATTTGATCTTTTAGGAAATGAAAAATTGATTTCCTATTTTTGTCAATCATAGAAGGTAACCCCAAATATTTTTTAGTTCTCAAGCATTCAATCACTTTTAGCAAATTGGAAATTGTACCTCTCATGATTTTGGGGGTGTTACTGCTAAAGAAGATTTCTAATTTCTAAATATTGACAGCTTGACTTGAAGTATTCTAAAAAATTTGCAAAATTTCTAAAAGTGATTGTGCTTCATTTTTCAGTTGCTATGCAAAATAAAAAACAATCCTTTAGCAAATAAAAGGTATAAAAGGATACAAGCACCTCTACACACCTTAACCCTATGAATGTCACCTCTTGCCTCTGACTTCTTGTGAAGACAAGATAATCCTTCTATACATAAATCAAATTTGTTCCTCTATTTTCAGTTATTTAGTTGTTGTTTTTTTTTTTTTTTCAATGTGACTCAAGAGATAAAATTTAGGCTAAATTATAATTTATGTCTCTCAATTTATTTATTTGCTGATATTTTGTCTCTCTATTTTTAATTATCCATATTTTGTCTCTAACATTTGAAAATCATCTGGTAGAAGAAGATAGTCATTCACTTCAAATGACTTTTAACGTTGACACAAGTGTAAAAAACCTGAAACTTTAGTTTTAAAGGGGGAAAGTATACTCAAAAGTCTAATTCTAGAAAAAAGAAAGAATTTCCCCCCTATTTTTATGCAAAAAGTAAGTTTTTCACCCACATGTCATCGTGAGAAGTCATTCAATCAAGTTATGTAAGAAGTCAACATTAATAGGTTAACCGTCAACGACTATCATTTCACAGATGATTCAAATATCATCAAATTATAAAGAAGGAACAAAAGGTCAATAATTAAAAATAGAGAGAAAAAATGTCAACAATTGAATACATTGAGTGACACGAGTTATAATTTAGCCTAAAATTTAATAAATACTACTTAAACTTTCATCATTGAATCATCTTCAAGAAGTTTATATAAACATATTTCATTAATTAAATTTTTTAAGGGACTATTTGAAGTATGGTTTTAATTTATATTTTTTCTACTTTTACATTTTATTCTTTAAAAATGTGTGTGCAATATCTAGTTTAATAATTAAATATTTGGTTTTACTTATCCTATTCTATTATTAGACAATTGTTTTATGTTTTGAGTGTAAATCGCTCTAAGGGTATGCTTGGCAATCATTTGAAAATTTTCAAAGGGAATGTAACGGAATGAAAAGATCTTGACTTTGGTGTTGAACAAAAGTTTGACCCTCTCAATTATTTTTGCAACATGCATTATTATTGTTCACAAAATTTAGTAGAATGTAAACTTAAAGAAAAAAAATATGAACGTTCGACCTTTTTGACCTATTTAGATCGCTCCTCATTCAATTATCCAAATGTTTCATATGTCAAATGATATGAGAAATACTATTTAGGACGAATCATGTAATGCACGCAACATTTATGAAATCTCATATTATAACCAAATAGAAAAATATGATTGTTTTCATTAATAAAATTCTTTAACTTATAAAAAAATTAAATTATTTTAATTGTGTTCATCATTTATTAGAAAACTCAAGCTAGGATGAAAAACTATCTCAAGTCTCCCACCATGGCCTGGGAAAGTAATTTGCATCTATTAGATTAACTCACTTAAAATCCTATACGCCTATCATTGCACTTCTTCATTGTCCATTGCAAGAACAACTATTACCCTAGCAATAAGTGTCAAATCCAAAGATCAACTTAATGCAAATAAAATCTAAGATCAAGAAAATTGAAGGTTGAGAAAACTGCACATCAACAATAATTAGCTAAAGAAACACAAAACCAACAAAAAATATTGCATAACATAGTCAAAAAGTAAATCCAAAATGGAAGCAAGAATTACAATTTATGCATGACACAAACTCACAAAAGTTGTACTCATGTTTTTGTTTGAAAGGAGCCTTTATTATCGTTTTCATGTTTGCCGATTTATTCATTGAGCTCTTATCTCTAACAAGGAAAGGTATTTTGGCATGATGTGAGGCTTCGTTGGTGTGGTGAAGAGTCCATAGCTAAGTAGCAAATAGATGTGGGCAATTGGGGTAGTCCGTCCGTTTAAGCCCACAATCCAAAAATGTTGTAATTTTAAGGTGCTCTATTACACTAAACTGATTGACCTGGTTTGTAAATAAAAAATAATTAAAGTTATTTTTATTATCTAAAAATTATTTTAATACTTTTCATTATTAAATTAAGGCATTTTTCTTCATACAACCTTCAAAAATCATTTAGTATTGCTTTTTCTTTCAATTCTTTTAATATTTCTTTGTTCCACTCCACAAACATAAATAAAAAATATGATATTTTTACAAAATAAAAGTCCACAGGGATCCACGAACAGTCCACAGCTTAAAAAATAAGTTTTTTAATTAATACTTACAAAAAAAAACATACTATTTTAAAATTTTTTTCAAATACCAATTTTACCCCTTCTAACCCTAACTTTAAATACTTTCTTCTTATAGTCTATTCTCTCTCTTCTCCTCCCTTTTTCTTCTTTCCTCTTTCCTATTCCATTATATTATTATTATTATTATTATTATTATTATTATTATTATTATTGTTATTGTTGTTGTTATTGTTAGATATATATTCTTATAATATGGATTAAATTTATTTATCTCTTTTGAGTTTTGAATTTTGATAACCATTATTATTTTCAAAGTATTATTAATGTAATTAATGACAATAATATATAAGTTCCTCTTGATATTTAGAATTTTAGAGGTTAACATAAACAATTTATTCAACTTCATGGTTTTACATTAGTATTCTTATAACAGTTATAACTTAAACCATTCTATAAATTTATGCACTTTTGTAAAAGCATGAATATGTAGAAGCATGAAAGAGAAGCCGCCTTATTAACCATTAAGAAGCATGAAACTGTAGAAGCATGAATTTCTTCGGTGTTGGAGAAGTAAAATTTGTAAATTTTTTTACTTTTCCGGCAGTGCATTGCCGAAGAAGTAAAAAACAAATTTTTTTACTCAGAAGCAAAAAAAATTTGCAAATTTTTTTACTCTCTCACGATGCACTGTCGGAGAAGTAAAAAAAATTACAAATATTGTTACTTCTCAGTAGTGCATTGCCGGAGAGTAAAAAATAGAAGGTGTATTGGTATTTTTCTTATCAGTAGGTGAGAAATAAAAAACCAGTAGGTGGGAAATCGAATTCCCTAAAAAATACACATTTCTCAAAAACCAAAATTTCATATGGCCTTAAAAAAAATAAAGTTTGAGGTTTTCAATTTACACCTACTAAAATTTGAAATTCCACCTATTTCGATAAAAAATACTAATATATCCTCAATTTTTTATTCTTTGACAAACCATTGCTGGTGAGTAAAAAAATTAAGTTATAAATTCATAGAGTCAAATTTGTGGTTGCGATAATAAATCTATTGCATGTAATTAATGAGTTTTCATTGTTACTATTACTTTTTATTAACAAGTCTCGTTATGATTTTCAAAATGCTAATATTCATGGTTTACTATTAATTATTTAAAACAATAATCAAATTATTTTATATTTTAAATTTTTTTATATTTAAAACAATATGTATGTCAAGTTTTAAATTTAAAATAATATTTATTTCAAATTTCAATTTTTTAATTATTTAAAATAATATTTATTTCAAATACCAAATTTAAAACAATAATTAAAATAATATTTATTTCAAATTTCCAATAATAATTAAAAAAATATTTATTTTAAAACTTTTTGTGTTATTTAGAACAATATTTATTTCAAATTTAAAATTTAAAAAAATATTTATAATTCAAATTTCAAATTTAAAAAAATATTTATAATTCAAATTTCAATTTTTTTAGTTATTTAAAACAATATTTATTTCAAATTTCAAATTTAAAATAATAATTAGAAAAATATTCATTTCAAATATTTTTATTTATTTTAAAAAAATCAAAATTCAAATTTAAAAAATAATTAAAACAATATTTTTTTCAATTTTCAATTTTTTAAGTTATTTAAAATAATATTTATTTAAAATTTCAAATTAAAAAAATAATTAAAAATGATTTATTTCAATTTTAATTTTTTTGTGTTATTTAAAACAACATTGATTTCAAATTTCAACTTTTAAAATAAATTTCACACTTAAACAAGAAAATATTAAATAGATTTATATGAGAATGAGAACCAAGAGATGAGGAGAGAGGAGAGAGAGAGCATGGCAAAAAGTAAGGTGAAGAGAGAGGAGAGAGAAGGAGGGTGGAGAAAATTATGTAAAAAAGAGACAAAATCAGAAATAAAATGAGAATTTAGGGAAAAAAATTAATTAAAAGAGTAGGTGTTACTTCAAATTAAGATAAGTGTTAATTCAAATTCTCTTATCCAGTATAAATTGCGAGTTATACGGGTGACCTACAACTCAAGCCCATTTTCCCAACTCTAATAGTTGATACAGAAAAGAAATAAAAAAGTAAAATAGAAAAACCAATAGAAATATAGAAAAGAAATAAATTGTAACTTGGGATTTTTAAATGAGATAATCTCATAGACTTTCCTACTAATGTAGACTTGATGGTCTCTTACCCTAGTAGACATAGTTAGAACTAAGTTATTAAATTTCAATAATTGGATCCAATTTGTGAGATTTAGTTTAGTCATTAACTTAATTGCGATATTAGGTAACTAGTTTAGGAGTCAAATGACCCACACAAGATCTACATTGATAAAATATAAACAATTCATGATTTGCAACATTTTATACTTTAGAAATTATAAAAAAAAATCAAATCATACTTAAAAAAATATTATAGATACATGTTAGCCACTAATATCACGTGATATAAATTATAAAATAAATAATTTATAGGTTGTGTGTGTTTATTTACATTTATCTTTTTATATATGTATATATTATTTAAAAATAGAAAATAACCAGTTGACTACCATAAGATTATGAATTGACCTATAAACCTGCCATATCAACCTAGGTTGCATGGCCGATTTGGTTTATTTATAGTCTAAATGATGACCCGACTTAATTGTGTGCTTAATTTCTGTTCTTACCTTAATAAACTCGAATACTATTTACAGGTGAACTTATGAAAATGCTCTTAGTTTCTCTTTATCTGCAATGGGAGAGAGCCTGCAAAAGAAGACTCCAACGATCAAGTGAGACAATGTTCAGATTACTATAAGGTGAAAAATAATGTTTTTCAACAATAAATGATGGACATGCACCTCAACATAAGATATTTTATAGCAAATATATAAGTTTTTATCTGTTGAGTGTTACCTGTGTTGAGCTAAATGTCAAGTTTATTCCATGTATATTCTTCTTATCCAATGGATATGTTGTTTATTTTATTTAACTTTATTGGGTGTAGTGATTAGATGTTAATATGTGATTTAGGATTAATTAATCTTGTTATTTTGGTTTTATAGACTTTGAGAAGGTCAAATATCTCTGTTTTGTTAATGTTTTTATCTTCTTGGGTTATAATTTTTGCAAATGTTAAGATTTTAGCAAAGTCGAAACCCAAATTCCTTGTAACTCTTATCTTTTTTGTGTTCTTAGGTTATTTCCAAATTCAAATTTCAGTATGGTTGAAATCCAAAATCTTGTTTGCTCTTAAGGGTATTTAGGTCATTTCACTTACCGTAATTTCCTTATATCTATTCAATTCCTAAGTCAACTTATTGAATTAATCAAATTGAGTTAGGTTTTTATAAAATTGATTGAACCAATACATTTAGTTAATTTAACAAATTGACCCAAATTCTATAAGAAAAAAAGAAAATCTTATACTAATAGCATGGAATAAATTTTTTTTTATCATTTAATGACAAACAAATATAAATAATAATTGCTTAACTTTTATAATAACTATCTTAAGTATGCGTTTGGAATCACGTTGAAAGCCGCGTATATAAAATAGTCAAATGTGAAAATTGACTATCATGTTTGGATGCATTATATAATGTAATTTTTTTGCAGCAAAATTAATTCTGAAGTAGCAGGAATAGGAGTAACTTTTGGATGAGGAAATAAAAATTATGCTATATTTTAAAAATTACACATTTTAATAGGTTTATTGAAACATAAATAACCTGGTTTGAAAATAAAAATTATGAATGGTGATGCAAATTGGCACTAAATGTTGATTTGATTAAAAAAAGTGAGTATATATAATTAAACTCGTATAGTAAAGGTGGTGATAGGAGGGATTTATTTTGTTTGATTATGGGTTGGTATTTGGTCCACCAATGAATCCGTCACATGATAGCATTTGTGGTTGGAAGCAAAGATGCACATGGGTGTTGTCCACCTCTTTTCTTTAATTTCTTCAAAGGAATAAGGATGCAGCAAACAACTTTCGACACCTTACACTTATTCTCATTACAACTCCAAAGCTCAATTTTCTCATGGAAAATCATCTCGCCTAAACCGTAAAATCCTTTTTATACTTACTCTAAAAGGTAAACCAGATTAATTAAGCTCCTATTTTTAAACATTAAATATACTTTTTTACCCATTTTCAATAAAACTTCAAAACGATCCAATAGATTATATTAGATTACTAGTATTCAATACATGTGTTTTTTTCTTCCGTGATTCACTCATTTTATTATAAAGGGCCCTTCTTTTTGTCTTCAATTTTACCACTAAACAACGTCGTTCTTTAATTTCTCCCTTTGTTCTTTTGCGTATTCTTCCATCACAACACTTTTTTTCGTTTAACTTCTATATATTTAGTGAAAAATTACATCAGAATTGAGAAACAATAGCAGCTAATAACACCTAAACCAAAAAATTATACAAAAACTTAATAATAATATTGTAATATGTGTATTTGCATTTCTATTTTAATATGTTATAACAATTGTAGGATTTTAATTTAATATCTTTTGTAAATTTTTATATTTTGAAATATAAATTATTGTGACATGTTTTGAAATATATTTTTTTAATTTTATATTTTTTGTTTATGATAACATGAAAAAAATGGAAAAAGGAAAGTTTGAATAGAACTCAAAATATTGTCGCACATATGTATTTGTATGTTTATTAAAAATATTTATTATAAAATGTACGCATATATTAATAGGAAGAAGTTATATTTGTGAAAGTTGGAGCAGTCATAAAATGTTTAAAAGGTAAAATAGTCATAAAATGTGAATACAGAAATGTCATATTCCCATTATATAATACATAATATATAATAATATCATATATTATACATTATAGATATAATTAGACAATTATGTATGTTGGATATCAATATTTTAAAGTAATTTTTTGCTTAAAGTTATAAGGTTGGTCTAATGGTGAAGTATATATTTGAGAAAAAGAGGTTATGGGTTCAAGTCTCTCTTATAACAAATTAATTTATTTTTTTAATTTTAAAATAGGTGTAAGGATAGAATAGGTATTTTGAAAAGTAGACATAAAAAAGGGGTATTCCCTTTATTAATAGTATAGATTATATATAAATGTATTTTAAATTATATATAAATATTTTATAATATTTTTACTAAAATTGATTAAATTTGATAATTTTATTTTTAAAAAAATAGAAAATATTAAATAAAAACAAACGTATTTTATGCATGTTGAAAACTTGAAAATAAAAATAAAAAGTATTTTTTTCAAACCAAACATCACCTAATTCTTCCACATAAATTATTTCAACATAAGTTTTTTTTGTTAAGGAATCATTTCTTAGAAATACTTAAAAAACGGATTGAAAATGACTATATAGAACATGCATATAGTGGATGAGGAATACTTTTTCATTGACTTATGTTTTATATTTAATTGTATATTTTGTATTTTATTTTATATTTTGTTATTGAATACGTTTTATGACTTATGTTTTTTATTTTATTTATATTTTTTTATTGAATGTCATATATTATTATGTATTTATCATTATTTTAGTACAAATTTTTCTACATTCTCACATCTATCTATATTTATCAAGTTACCTTAAAAATTAATTTAAGCAATTATTTTATTTCAACGCCTTTGAAAAACAAAATAAATGAAAAATAAAAAATAATAAAAACATATTTTTCTCAACTACACAACAAAAACAAGTTTTTGGTGAAGTAGGTGTTAAAAGATATTACAGTGAAAAGTTGTTTATGTTGTGTAATGACACCTAAATACAATGCAACACTAGGAATCTTGAGCGCATACACGCGAGTACTTCCTCCAATAAGATTATGTTATGCTTAAAGCGACATATTTAAGATTTAAATCCTGAATCATTTGGTTAAAAGACTCAAACTGCCATCACATGTATGAATTAATGCTGGTAAACTTTCTTATACATTGATGACTATCTTTATCAATATATAAAATCATACTTTTGGACGGTTGAATAGCAAAGCCCAATCTCAATTACGCATTGTAGCAGTTAGATTTTGGGCCTTTGAACTATGATGAAACAATTGGTTTGTATCCCAAATTGAGCCCTTGATGGTGAATTGGTGATATGGTGTAGCCCTGACCCATACAAATACAAACTTGTTAAAACCAATTATCCATTATTGCAACCTATACCACGAACAAAATCTCATATGACAAACAGGCCTAGTTTGTAATGACAAAAAATATTAAAAATAAATCAATCATGACTGAATTGGCATTAAAAATAAATTCAAAGAGCAATACATTCAATTTTGAAAATTAGTGGTGAGCCTTGGGCCTTACGATAAAAACAAAAAAAGTAGTTCATATCCCAAATTCAATTATGAAAGTTATTCTTTGATAAGCTCTAGTGTTGAAGAGCATGCATAATAATTTGGTTTTGATTTGCAGAAATATTCAAACCCCCCTCACATAATTAAACTCACAATAAACCTTTGAAGAGTAAAAGGCTGCAGATGAACACCCGAAATATTTTTTGTCAAGTGTAGTTTAATAATGTCTGTAACACAACTAAAAATGAACTGCAGACAGGCACCTTGCATGCGCAGTTATCAATTATCATCACTATGTTATGTCTGGTGTGATCGATAATAAGTAGAGATCAAGTGGAAGCAGCAGTACACTTGAAGTTTAAGTTATGTACATCATTATATTGACATCAATGGTAATGATAAAGCTTACTTACAGTAAATACTTAAATTTTTACATAATGAGCTTGTTTCCAAACGAAAGACACAAGTAACTTGTGCGTTTGGATAATGACTTCCATTCTTTCAGTAAATAAATGTTTAATTGAAAATTTCAGTAGAATTAATTGCATATGGTAGTCTAACTTGATACTATAATGAATGAAGAGAATGTCAATCACAATAACTTACATTACATGGTATGAACACGATTCTTTGACGTTCAATTATAATTCTTTATTTATGATAAGTTTGTTGATTCTATAATTAAGTGTCAACATAAAAGTCTTTTTATACAGAAGGTGTAAACCAATTAAATTTGTATTTTTCAAGTATTAATATCAAACAACTTTTAGTATTTCTTACTGTTTGTTTGCTTCTCTAGTGCAAATTTAGGAAAAAACAATTTTTTTAACCTTGGAAAATTTGTGACTTTTAGGTATTAAAATCTCAAGGGTTGTATTTTTTTTTTTTTTTCAGGTTGTAGTGGCAATTGTGATGCATAAAAAATGTACCTAAAAATAAAATAGGAGAAAGAGTTTATTAGACTTTTATACATGTTGTAGTTGTAGTTCCGCACGGCGGCTTATGAGTCTTGCAGTTTTTCTAAAAAGAAGAAATTAAGTTAGCCCTTCTGCCTTGACCGTAATGAATTTGAAAGTTGAATATATTTATTGTATTTCAACGATGTTTTATCATTTTAAAAGGGAGTGATAAGTAAAAGAAGTGGTAGAGAAATTTGATATTTGAAGAAAGCATAGTGTGATTTGAATGGAAGGACTTATTAGGCGTAAAGAAAAGAGAAATGAAATTGAAAATGCACCCATGCATGGGGCCCACAACAACACTATTGAATCTGACGGCTCCACCGCACCCGCCATAATCCATGCCCATCATCATCTTTATTTTTATTCAAATCGTAAATAAAACATTAATAGAAAGAACCAAATTAATGGTCAGAGAGCTGTTGTATTCGTAGTGATCAACCATAGCAATGACAAAAAACCATTTTGTCAATCCTTCTCTTAAAATTAGGATTCTACTCTTCATGCTCCATAAACGTTCAGTATTATATACTTTTAAGATATATTATTCCTATCAAAATTTATAAAATTATATTCTTTTCTCTTCGTCATATTATTTATCACTTCATTTCATATTCAAATATTTGTTTGAGGAAAATTGAAATGAATTACATATTGGAAAAATTTTTAAAACACATTTCGTTTAAAAAAATATTTAAATTAAATACACTCACAACTTTTTAGTTTGTAAATTCTCTAATATAAACACTTGTGTAATTTTATACACGGTCAACCAGAAGCCTCTACAGGATATTTAGATGAACAATTTTAAGAGGATAATTCATTTTATTTTGGAATTTCAAATGTTTTGTAATGAAATACTTTGTTTGGATAATGAATTTTAAAAGAATTTGAAATTTTAAGTATTTTAGAAACTATTTTGGTTAGTTAAAATTGTAAAATTTCAAATTTCTTAAAAAAAAAAGTAAGAATTTGAAATTCTTCAAACCTAATCTTTAATCTTTAATTTCAGAAAACATTATTCATCCATTAATAAAAAAATATATTGAAAATTGAAATAAATCATGTTTTTTGCAACATTAAGTCCTTACATAAAATTTTATAAATTTAAATATTAAAACGACTCATATTTTCAATCTTAAAACTTAAAATGGGATATATATGTGACATAACATTAAAAACTTCTATCCTTTCATATATAAGAAAGCAAAGAAAAATAAATATATGATATATTTTCTTTTTCATTCTACCAAAAACTCAAAAAAACATCTCTTTCATAAAAAACAAAAATTCAATAGTGTCCTTTCACTTTATAAATAAATAAATGATCATCGAACCTTTCTTTCTTCTCCTTTCCTCTTTTTTCGATTGTCAAATAATGTTATTTTATCTAAATACGATTGCTTGAATAAACAACTCAATTTTTTTAAAACAATTTTCAATGTAACATAAGATTATTCCAAAAGTGAGTTTCTCGTGTTTGGGTTAAACAATTTTGCTAACAAATGTGGTTGAAGATGCTTTTTATAAATAGTATTTTTTTGTTAAATCTTTTCATATTCTTTCTCATTCTACCCAAAAACTCAAAAAGTCATTTCTTTTATAAAAAACAAAAAAGTCAATAGTCTTCTTTCACTTTAGATAGATACTCAAATTTATTTTTGAAAAACTTTTAATATCACATAGGATTGCTTCAAATGTGAGTTTCTTAAATAAATGAATGTGTGCGCTAAACAATTTTGCTAATAATTGTGGTTGAAGATACTCTTATAAGTAGTATGCTTTTATTTAGGATTTGATTGGTTTGTTTTTGTTTTTGTTTTTTAGTTTTTGAAAAGAATTTTCAAGTATAGTTTTCAAAAACTGTTTTCGAGAAGAAAAGAGAAAAAAACTTGTTTGGTAAGTGTTATTTGAAAACTGTTTTGAAGATATAAAAATGGAAAAAATTGTTTATATTTATTAAAATTTCATTAATGAAAAGCAAATAACAACCTATCTGATTGTATTTTGAGTTTTCAAAACAAAAACAAAAAATTGAAAAACAAAACTTTTTTCAACTGTTATTGTTTTTTAGTTTTTAAAAATCGCTTTCGAAAACTGTTTTCAGAAAATATTAACCAAATGAGTTTTTTAATTTTTAAATATTAAAATATAAAAAACAGTTTTATAAAACTGAGACCAAATAAACACTTAAACAAAAAAGTTTGAAATATTAATCTTTTCATCTTCTTTCTCATTTTACCAAAAGCTCAGAAAGCTATCTCTTTCATAAAAAACAAAATCAAAAGTCTCCTTTCACTAGATAGATAAATTAGTAATTCGTCACACTTAATCATACAATTATTTGTATATTTTTTCATCAAAGAAAATCTATAGGATCTAACATATTTGCACATAAAAATGTGAATAGCTGCTGTAAAAGAATGTCAGTAGCATAATCAATGCCCTATCAAATTTTATTCCATCTAAAGGATGAAATGATAAAAAAAATCACATGTACCGAAAACGTACATCTTCGGTAAAAAAACACCTACTTATCTAACTTATTAATATTAAAAATTAGTTAGGTTAGTTGATAATGTTTTACATATTTTTTAAAATTATTATTAGTTTAGTTGGAATATGTTTTTATTTATTACTGCAACCTTTATTTTAAAATCTAAAAATAATTAATATTAAAGATGTTATGAATTAAATTTTATAAAATATATCAACGGTACTTCTATTTTGAATATTATAATAATGACCTATATTTGAAAATATTTATATCATATTATTCTTTTTCATTAAAAATTTAACACAATATTAAAAGCTTACAATAATTCATACGTTATATTCTCAACCAAGTAAGTTAAACATGTCTTGACACATATCACATTGTATATATTACATATGTATTAATTTTATTAATATATGTTTACTTCTTTTTATATATATATATATATATATATTATATTATATTATGTTGGTCTTATATTTTTTTAAAATCCATCTTATTAATTTATATTTTTAAAGTAAGTCAAAATAATCCATCGAATATAATGATAATTTTAATTCTGGACAAAATTTTAAACTATTTTTTAATCAATTCAAAACACCAAGCTTATTTTATTATATTTATGTAGATGAAAATTAAACATCTTATTTGATATTTGACGGTAAAGGGTATTAATAAGGTAAAAATAAAGTAAATGTGAATTTAATAAGCAACTACAATATTAAAAAATCTAATCTCAAATTATTTTCTAACATAATTTTTACTATATTTATAACATTTTTTGGTTTGAACGTTTAGGTGTCACATATTTTCGTGTATGTGAATATAATGTCATAAGTTTTACTTCTAAATTAGTCTAAAATAAATTTAATTTTTTTCTAAAAATAAAAATGATTTATATTTTGAAATGGCATTTTAACTCAAAAAACGTAAAAGATTAAATTAAATTTTAAAAAGTAAAAACCGTATTGAATATAATAAAAAACATATTAATTAAAAGTGTAATTTAAACTATATTTTTATCTCACATCTTATATTAACACATGGTATTTATTAACCTGCAATTTCTTACTTTATATATATATATATATGTGTGTGTGAAAGATGTATTACATGAGGATTGTAAGAATATTTTGTAATCATTCAGATTTAAATAAAATATTCAAATAAAAACAGTTAACTTAAAGATATCACGTGTATCATTCATCATATCATTCAATGAACAAGTAATATTCTTTTCTCACCACCACCGTAGTCTCCACTATCATCATCGTCGTTACCATTGTCACTACTACTACCACTATCACCATCATTGTCGTCGTCGCTATGGTGACGGCGACGATGACAGTAGTGGTGGTGGTGGTGGTAGAAAAATACTACTTATTAGTGGAGTGATATGGTGGGAAATGCACATGATATTTTTAAGTGAGTTGTTTTAATCTGAACCCTTTATTTAAATCTCGATGATTACAAAATATTTTTACCATTCTCACGTAAGACTAGCTGAAAATTAAAAAAATGAAAAGTTAGCGGAAAGATAAAAAACTAATTGTAAGTGTTTGATAAAACTAGTTTATCTGGAAGTTGTAAAATAAAAAATAAGGACACTGTTAATTATTAGATCAACAATGATATATTTAAAATAATTATAATATTTTTTAATAATTAAATATTAATTAATATTTAAATTATAAATTTCTATAATTACATATTTAAATTACAAATTTTATGTAATTACATATTTAAAATATAAATTACTATAATTATATATTTAAATTATAAAAATATATAATTGAAATCATAATTTTCTATTATTATATATTTAAATTATTAATCACTATAATTACATTAATGAAGTAGGGAGAAATGAAGGAGATAGAGATTGTATCATATCAGGAAGGAAAATTAGTTGGAAATAATAAATTGATTAATAAAGTATAAACTTGTAAAAAAAAAAAAGCTAGTAGTTGAAAACATGTTATAATTATTTTAAATATTTTATTATTGATCTAATGATTAATTATATTCTTATTTATCCTTTTACGATATTCAGGTAATTGATAAACTAGTTTTACCAAATACTTACAACTATCTTTCATTTTTAGCTGACTTTTCAACTTTTAACTAGTTTTTCAGCTTCCAACTATCTTTTCTACTTCACACTAACTTTGCAGCTAGTTTTGTCAAGTGTGTCTGATTTGTGATTTTAACTAGCTAAAATAGTTTTAACTCCATTTAGGTTGAATGTATTTGACAAAACTAAATGAAAGTTTAAAAATTAGCCGAGAGCTGAAAAACTTGTTGCAAGTGTTTAGTAAAGTTAACTGATCAACTAACTTTTTCAAACATGTTTGGAAAGCAAAAAGGAGCTACTAACTTTTTCAAAAGCTAAAATGATTTCAAATATGTTTGGATAACAAAAAGGAATTATTAACTTTTTCAAAAAAAGCCACTAAAACTCTATAAGTAGTTTTTAAACTTTGTCTTTCATTAATTAATGTGTTACCTCCAGCAATTCTCTCTCCTAACACGATACAACCTCTCTCTTTCACTTTTTTCTCATTGATTATAATCATATTAATTTATAATTTAAATATATAATTATAATAATTTATAATTTAAATATATAATTAATTTATATTATTAAATATATTATAATCATTTTAAGTACCTCATTATTGATAATAATGATTAATTATGTCTTTATTTGTCATCTTACATCTTCACCTTATATTAATTAATGTATTGTCCCCTTAAGGTTTTGAAAACTGAATCGAACTGGACCGAGCGATTCAACCGATTGAATTGGGAACTAGACCAATATCTGGTTCATTGTTTCCTATAATCGAAGACTTTCAAAATTGAGAAAAAACCAGTTGAACTGACACAAAATCGGCCAGTTCATCGGTTGCTCCTTTTTGTTTTTTTTTTTTGAAAAAACAAATTATAGATAAAAAAATGAAAAAGAGTGGTTCTTGAAATTTTAGGCACAAAAAAATGAGTATTCTAGTAAGGTATTGCGAAATAAAAAAAATATTTATATAAAATTTTTAGAAAAAGTACTTAAGGCTATAAATTATATTTGTAAAAAAATATTTTAAACTTAATAAAATGTATTATATTTTTTTACTACAAATTATATATAACTTATTTTTTTTGCCTAATATATATTACTATATTAGTAGTTAAATATAAAAAAAAATATTTTATTAAATTCGGTTCAACTTTGATTGAATGATGGATCAGATTTTGAAAACGTGGCTTAATATAAGAAATTTATATTTAATTATAGAAAATTATAATTTAAATATATAATTATAGTAACTTATAATTTAAATATATAATTATAATAATTTATAATTTAAATATGTATTTGATTTATATTCTTAAAATATGTTATATTATTTTAAATACATTATTGTTTATATAATTATTAATAATGTTTTTATTTATTATTTTACAAAAACACGTGGAATAGTTTTTTTAAAAAAAATGAGTAAGTAGTTGGTAAGTTTTGATTATGGAAACAAATAAATAGGGAAGAAAGTAATGTAAGTAAAGATTGGAAGGAAATAAAGGGGGAATTGATTTATATTGAAAAGTGAGAGTGGATTGACGATTGGGGTGGGTAGTGAAAATGAAGTGCTTCTACTTCTCAAATGGGGAGGAGGAAGAGAGCGTGGGGAGTTGGAGGAAGTCGCGGGTGTCGTGGGCGCGTTCACTGAGCGTGATGGAGACGCGGAGGAGGGAGTTGTCGGAGACGGTGGAATTCGAGGAGTTTCTGGCGCAGAGGAGGGCGAACGAGCTGCGGGTGTTCTCGTTGGGGGCCCTGAAGTGGGCGACGAGGGGGTTCAGCAGGGGGCTGCTGGTGGGAGAAGGGGGGTTCGGGTCGGTGTACCGCGGCGTGGTGGAGGAGATGGAGGTGGCGATCAAGCAGCTTAACCGTAATGGGGAGCAGGGCCACAAGGAGTGGTTGAACGAGGTTAATTTGTTGGGGGTTGTTAAGCACCCCAATCTTGTTCGCTTGCTCGGCTACTGTGCCGATGATGATGAAAGAGGCATTCAGAGGCTTTTGGTTTACGAGTTTATGCCCAATAAGAGTTTGGAACATCATCTCTTTCCCCGACCCCCTTCCCCCATTCTCCCTTTGCCCACCCGCTTCCGTATTGCCCATGATGCTGCCCGCGGTTTGGCTTATCTTCACGAGCAAATGGATTTTCAGGTTCTCCTCCTCCTCTCTCCCTCCCTCCCTCCCTCCTCACATATTCTTCATTCCTCTCTCTCTCTCTCTCTCTCTCTCTCTGCAGCTTATCTTTCGTGATTTTAAGACCTCCAACATCCTACTCGACGACAATTTCAATGCTAAGCTTTCTGATTTTGGACTCGCTAGGCAAGGCCCCCCACAGGGCTCTGCCTATGTTTCAACAGCAGTACGTCTATTCTAATTCTACATTTCCTCATCATACTAGCTACCATCCTAAATCAATACATTACTTTTTTCTTCTTCCCATCAAGGTTGTTGGCACCATAGGTTATGCTGCTCCAGAGTATGTTCAGACTGGTAAGCTAACTGCTAAGAGTGATGTCTGGAGCTTTGGTGTCGTTCTTTATGAGCTAATCACTGGGAGGAGAGCTTTAGAGAGAAACCTACCTAGAAATGAACAGAAGCTTTTGGATTGGGTAAGACCTTATGTTTCTGATCCTAGGAAGTTCCATCATATTGTAGATCCCCGACTTCAGGGACAATACTGCATCAAATCAGCTCATAAACTCGCCATCCTAGCAAACAAGTGCCTCATGAAGCACCCAAAGTCTCGTCCAAAAATGAGTGAGGTCGTCGAGTCTCTAGGAACCATTATCAATTCCACACTTCCTCCTGATGAAGAAAAGGATTACAACTTATCTCTCCAACCTGAACCATCTAAACAAGCCAACTCTTACCTGAAGAAGGTTTGTCAACTCAAAGACACAGCCAGCTTAAGAAACAAGTCTATTGGAAGGTTGGATTGGAAAAGTTGGGCCCCTGGGATAGTAAGAACTACTTTGTCATAATTCACCTGTATATCATGCAAAGCACAATCTTTAACTACAGTAACCTGATCATCGCCATGTTTCTTGATCACATAGTTTTCGGTTAGTGAAATCGACATTGTCAGGCACACACTTAACATGCTGCTAGATACCCAATTTTGTATCATTTAATAATTGTATGTACAGGTTCATTTGGAGGATAACATTTATTATTAAATCATCTGGTCTTCTCTAAACAAACAACGGATTTTGTCTTGTAAATCAAGATGTAGGTAATAACTGGAATTAAATGTTTCAGCTATACTCGTTTGAGCCTTGCATCTTGCATGTTATCCTGTTTTCCATATAAAAAGATAAATGTACTGCAAATCTAAAATAGCTCTCAGCATAGAACACGCCTGTTTCACTTCTGTGTTTTTCATTTCATGTAAATATATAATCAGATATAAAAAGTTCCTATTATTTACTGCCAATCTGCAAATACCACTCAGCATAGAGCAGACCGGTCTCATTTTTGTATGTTTCATTTCATGTAAATGTATAATTAGGTTAGTAGGTTTCTTATATGGGGTTGTATAATTTATTCCAAGTAAAATGAGATTAATGAAAACTTTGTTTTGTTTACTTATATGTAATATTTGAATACTGTTTTTTTTCCTTTCTATCTTTTTATGTGGCATTAAATGTTATATAATATATAGATTAAGAAAAATATTATTTTCTTCATCTATATTAAGATTATTTGTGATATTTTAGTATGTGTTTTATCTCTTTTATTTATTATTTTGGCATTTTATATATAATATTTTTCTCTTTCTTTTTTGAGGGTATAATTGAGAAAATAGGAATTAATAATATCTTGAAGATTTAAATAACAGATAAATACAAGTGTACACATATAAAGCTCGAAGCTCATCCACTTTGAGCTCATCTCGTCAACGCATCTCGGAAATCATACACCCAGAGCTTGTTCTGCGCGCAAAGCTCACAACACGTCACACAAATAGAGACTCAACTTCATCCATACAACATTCTCTACTCACTAACTTCCCTCAAGAAACTCAACAAACACGAGCAGGGCATTAAAAGTAACTTAATACAACCATTACAAATTGACAGCTATCAAACAACTTAAATCTGCAGTTAATGAACAATAAAGGTCACTAACTGTCATATTAACCATGTTTTAAGTATATAAGATGACACTAAGGTACAAAAAGATCTATCTAAAACACTTTCATTAATAACTTTGTCTGACTTGAGCGTTGGAGTGTTCCCTGTAGATTCCCAAGCGTTGTTTACTCAAGAATAAATTTGGTGGAATTATCAGAAGGACTCATCCTCTTCTTTTTAGTAAGTACATTTGGCGCCTATCGTGAGCCCTGATAAGACTTTTGCCTCGACCACCACCTCACTTGATAACAATGGCGGCAACAGAAACACTTACCATATCGGAGCTCTGGAGGCAGAATAATGAACTACGTTGTACCATATCTGAGTTGCGAAAATACAACGACAACCAAGTGAGAGCTAGCCACACTCCCTCTTATCAAAGTCAAAGTAGAGCAACTTCATCTCTTCCTCGTTGCTGCCACCATACTGTCACACCCCCAAGAAGCTATCACAACTGCACCATCACATCGTCCCACACTAACACCAGCAAGCGTTCCAGCCCATCTGAGCACCCCTCGCACAAGCACAAACAGTATCACGGTTATAATGATGATGACTTTGAATGTCATCCTTTCATTCCCAAAATTATGGAAAGAGACTTACCTAGCAACTGGAAACCATTGACTTTAGAAAGGTATGATGGAACAATAGACCCCAACGCCCACATTGACAAGTACTTGTTCCAGCTTAATCTCAACTCTATCAGTGATGTTCGATGTTGGGTCATTCCAACCACTTTAAAAGGAGTCTCTCTAGATTGGTTCACTCAACTCTCATCAAACTTGGTACGAAACTTCCGCAAGCTAGTCAGAAATTCACAACCCACTACGCTACTAGCTGACCTTATGACGTCGATCCAACCTCCTTGGCTAGCTTGCAGCAAGGAGAAAAAAAGCCCCTGTGTAAAGATCAAGCGACTTCATCATGAAGTCGCCCTTCACTATTTGCTCAACAAACTACGACCTGGGCCCCTCATGAACAGTATTTGCAAAAGAGCTCCCTATGATGTGAACGAGCTCAAATCCAAAGTGACAACATACATATACATAGAAGAACATACCTCTTACAAAACAAAAGTATTGGCAACCTCTGGGCAAGACACCTACATCTCTCCTCAAGAGTTCAAGTCTTGCCATCAACAAGACAAAAGTTTTAAAAAGAAACATAAAAATGAACCTTGGTGATGCAATCCTACCTACCAAGGAACCTTGGTTGAAGAGATCAAGGGAGCGCATCACTTGGTATAACCAGTACACCCCTCTGAATGTCACTAGGGTACACATCATGGATGAAACTAGAAGACCCGACCTCCTCATGCTACCTCCACCAGGACAATCCTTCGCCAAAGCTGATCCTAATAAACATTGTCGCTATCATAGATCGATGGGACATGACACTAACGAATGACAAACCCTGAAGAACAAGATAGAAGAGTTGATCAGAGCAGGTCATGTCTCAAAGTTCCTGCAAAGTAAATTGTCTACCTCTCACCAAAGGCAAGAGAAGGGTAGCATGTACCATAACTCGTCCCGCCCTCGAAGAGGTCACCAATCCAGGGACCATGAGTGAAAGTCTCTTGAAAGGCGCCCAAGGCAGAGATCAGAAGATGAAGAGAATCTCAAAAGGGTAATAAATACCATAGTTGGCGGTTTCGCAGGTGGAGGACACACGCAATCTGCTTGAAAGTGGCTCCTCTAAGCAATATATAACTTGGACTTGGCAGGAGGCAGTAAACCCTCTCCTCATCCAAGAATTACCTTCTCCAAGGAAGATTTCAAAGGCATCCATCCAGACCAGGATGATCCCATGGTCATCTCAGTGGTAGTAGCGACTGGTAGATCAATAAAACATTAATTGATCAAGGAAGTTCAGCTGACGTCTTATTCTGATCCACTTTTGAACGGCTCGGACTGCCTGAGTCCTTTATACACCCGTATGACGAGCCCTTGTACGGTTTTAAAGGAAGCAATGTACCAACAGGAGGGTACATCGACCTCTTAACCAAATTCGGGAAGGCTAATAAGAGCAAGTGGGTCACGGTACGCTATCTACTGGTAGATGCCCTTCCTCCTATAACATCCTTATAGGAGGGCCCACGCTCAATAAGCTAGGAGCAATTGTTTCCATGTCACACCTGACCATGAAATTCCCATCACCTAATAGGAACATCGTCACAGTAAGGGCCAACCAACAGGAAGCTAGACAGTGCTACATCTATAGCCTAAGGAAAACTATAGCTTCCCAAGACAAGACAAACAAAAGCTGCCCGTCAAGGGAGCTAATGTGAATATCATAGAACAAGCAGACTTGGACCCCAGTCGACTTTGAAGACTCACATCCCATACCTATAGAAGACCTGATAGACTGTTAGTTGGCCTTCACCCAAATCAGGTAACCAAGATGGGAAGTCGACTTGACCAAAACGTTCAATGTTAGATAAAAGTCGTAATCACCAATAACGCCGACCTATTCGCTTAGAGTAGCTCGAACATGCCTGACATAGATCTGACTTTTATCTGCCACAAGTTGGCAGTGTACCCTTATGTAAGGCCTGTAGCATAGAAGCGGATGAGCCTCAAAGAAGAGAAAATACTAGCAACTAAACAAGAGACTGAAAGACTTAAAGCAGCCAACTTCATCAGAGAAGTAGATTATACGACTTGGTTGGCAAATGTAGTCTTGGTATGAAAATCGTCAGGTAAATGGCGAATGTGTATAGACTACACTGATCTAAATAAAGTTTGCCCAAAAGACACCTACCCTCTTCCCAGCATAGACCGATTTGTTGATGAAGCCTTAAGGCACTTAGTTTGCTAGATGCTTATTTGGGGTACAACCAGATAATGATGTACCCTTCAGACCAGGACAAAAAAACTTTTATCATAGATAATGCCAATTACTACTACAAAGTTATGCCTTTCGGACTAAAAAAACGTAGAGGCGACCTACCAAAGACTTATGGACAAGGTCTTCAAAGATCAAATAGGTCGCATAATGGAAGTATATGTCGATAATATAGTCGTGAAGTCGAAGGAACCATCATGCCATGCAGAGGATCTGGCCGAAGTCTTTGGACAACTGTGCAAGCACAATATGCGACTTAACCCTGAGAAATGCGTGTTTGGGGTTGAAGAAGGAAAATTTCTTGGCTTTATGCTCTCCAACAGAGGTATAGAAGCCAACTTAGACAAGTGTGAAGTCATAATCGGAATGCATAGCCCAACTTCAAAAAAGGAAGTACAAAGCCTAATAGGACGTTTGACATCCCTGTTAAGATTTCTACCCTATATGACCAGTAAGGCCAAGCCATTTTTCCAGCTAGTAAGGAAGACGAAGGACTTCACGTGGACAAAAGAATGTGAAGCTCACTTCTAAGAATTCAAAACCTTCTTGGCTACCCCATCGATTTTATCTCAACCTCCCCTAGGGGCCAACCTTTTCCTATATCTCTTAGTGGTCGAAAACGCCATCAGCGCAACCCTGACACAAGGAGAGGGAACACAACAACCTATTTATTTTATAAGTAGGGTATTGGAAGGGGTAGAAAAATTATACCAACTTATTGAGAAACTTGCCCTAGCACTTGTCACCGTTATTCGCTGATTACCAAGTGGTTGTCAAAACTGACCACCCCATCTAGAAGATTCTGAGGAAACTAGAGCTTGTAAGAAGAATGATAGCATAGTAAGTAGAGCTATCAAAATATGGGTTACGATACGAGCCACATGACCTAATGAAGTCACAATACCTTAGTGACTTCAACGCTGAACTCACCCCACAGCCCGAGAACTCAAGAACATACGAATGGACCTTGTTCATGGATAGCTCATCCAACAAGAAGGGAAGAGGAACAAGAATCCTCGTAGAAGGACTAAACAACCTCACCATAGAATAGTTAATAAGGTTCGAATTTCCCACATCGAACAACCAAGCCGAATACAAAGCTCTTATTGCAGGCATGGAGCTAGCCCTTGAGGTAGGGGCGACGAGGCTAAAGTGCAATACTCACACCTAGTCACAGGCCAAGTAAAGGGAGATTACCAAGTCAAAGACGACCAACTCATGAGGTACTACCATACAGTAGAGAAATTAATTGGTAAATTCAACAAGTTTGAAATCGCCTATGTTCCTAGAAAAGACAACACATGAGCTAACCTCTTATGAAAGCTCGCTAGCACCAAGAAGCTGGGACAACACCGAACCATCATACAAGAAACCCTCAACCAAGCATGTTCTGAGATCCTACCCGTCTTGCAACGTGACCTTTCATGGATGCCCCCCATTTAGGACTATCTGCTCAAGGGCATTCTCCCTAGTGACCCTGATGAAGCCAAGAAACTGCAAAGAAAGGCAAGTCATTTCACACTAGTCGCAGATGAGCTTTTCAGACGCAGTGTTGCCCGACCACTTTTAAAGTGCCTCAATCCAACATAATCAAAATATGTCCTCTTAGAACTACAAGAAGGAATATGTGGGTTCCACAACAAGGCTCGGACAATGGCAACTTGAGTACTCATAGCAAGCTTTTATTGGCCAACCATACTTAGCGATTGCAGGAGCTTCATTAAGAAATGCAACCCATGTCTGGTATTTAGAAACCGACCTCACCATCCTGCGTAGGCCCTCCACTCAGTGACCTCTCTGTGGCCTTTTGCGGTATGGGAAATCGATATCTTGGGACCCCTTTCTCAACCTAAAGAACAAGCAAAATTCCTTGTAGTCGCAATAGATTATTTCACCAAATGGATTGAAGCAAAAGCGGTAGCTCGCACAACAAGTTGGTGTATCAAAAGCTTTATTTGGATACAACTAATCTGCAAGTACAAAATCCCAAACATGATAATCTCAGACAACAGGAGACAATTTGTAGATTCTCACGTCTAAGAAATCTTCCACATACTTGGAGTCAAACACTTCACAACATTCATAGAACACCCACAAACGAATGGCCAAGTAGAAGCAGCAAACAAGGCCATACTTAACAAACTCAAAAGAAGACGGACTCCAAAGTATCCTGTGGACCTATCACTGCTCCCCCTAGTACACCACATAAGAAAGACCATACAAGTTTGTCTACGACTCTGACACCATGATACCCATTGAAGTAGGAGAATCCATGCCACAAAGGACATATTATGATCAACAAGAGAATGAGGCTGACCTGAGGGTAGATTGTGATCTCATTGAAGAAATGCGAGAGATCGCCAAAATCAAGGAAACAACATGCTAAGCTTGAGCAAAGAGAAGATACGACTGCAGGCTGAACCCCATATCTTTTCAGCCTGGTGTCCTGGTTTGGAGAATGACTAGAGAAGCAATAAAAAACCTAACGCATGGAAAGTTGGCAGCACCATGAGAGGGCCCATTATGAATTACAGAAAGCTTGCACAATGACACTTACAAGTTACAAGAGCTCGGTGGATAGAACATTCCTTGTACTTGGAATGCCTCCCCACCTAAAATTCTAATTAAGCTAAAACACTGTATAGGGTACTCTTTCCTACTCTAGTTCTTTTTTTCCCACAAAAAGAAAAAAAAAGGTTTTTGAACTAGAAAGGTTTTAGCTAGGCCTACTCCATCAATAAAATACAACTCTTTAGTTTTTCATATACTTTGTTGACCATTTCAAAAGAGCCGAATACGAAATCACCAAGGTCGAACGCTAGTCTCCTCGTAACGAGTCGAACGCAAAGTCGTCAAGGATGAACGTGAGCCTCCTTATAACGATTCGAACGCGAACTTGTTAAGGTCGAACACGAGTCTCCTCATAACGAGTCGAACATGAACTCGTCAAGCCGAATGCGAGTCTCCTCATAACCAGTCGAACACGAACTTGTCAAGGTCAAACACGAGCCTCATTCATAACAAGTCAAATGACAAACTCAACAATTCGGAAAAACACACAACCAAACAAAAATACAAAATCAAAATGCAAATGAAATTTGGAAGAACTCACAGCTAGACAACCTCATCAAAACACCACGTAAAGAATTAAAAATACCAAGTTTAGCAATTCGCCAACACTTCATATAAACGACCAAGGCATAAATCCATTACACAACAAGTCTATTACAAATTACAAAACAAACCTATTACAAAGGCAGCCCCTCACGTCCTACTTTACCCCTCCAACCCCAACCTCTTCACCCTACCTTTCTTCTTCTTCCTCATCTTCTTCTTCTACCAGTACCTCGTCTTTCACCTTTTTATTAATATCAAAGAAGGCTTCATCCACACCACTAAACAACACAACCTGTTTTACAACCTTATTAAACTCATTGGTTTACTCTAAGCACACCTGTTGCTGGGCATCCTTCAACTGGTCCTCTAGCTCTCTCTCTTTCTCCTTGGACTCCACCAATTGCTTTAGAGCCTCCTCCAACTATTGTCGTAGATTAGTTGATCTCTCCTCCAGTTCAGAGATACGCGTAGTCGCCAACCTCCTCTTCTAAGATCACCACCTCTAGAAAATTGTCGATATATGATTTTCTCCGATGTAGTGTGAGAAAACACCACAACCATATTCAAAGAGAGGATGGGTTGCGCCAAACCACAACCTTGCTTAGCATTAGGAGCTTCGAGTACATGCGATGTCACTGGTGAAGAAGCAGAAACATTGACGTCCATGTGAAAGTCTAACGTCACTTAGATGGGAGGACTCACATCTTTAGCTGCTATGTGACCCTCGACAAGAACAGTGGCAAGGGGCACCATCTCGATAATAACCTTAATCGACTTTTCATCCTGTTTCCTTTTTCGACTAGCACCTCTTGTAGCTATCGCGAAATTCCCCTTACTCAAATCAAATTTGCTCTTTAAAAACTTCCAGTTATTTTTACCCATGAGATCTGCAACACAAAGTCGACAAGAAACGTAAAAGAGCTATACACAATTAGCGAAACCAAGCAACATGAAAACAAAAAGCAAATACACTCTGTCCAGCTCGTACTCCACATTCCAAGCATAACCTAAGTGCAAGACGGTCTAAATAGTCATAGGTCGAGAAAGAGATGCTAGTTTAGCGATGTCGACCTCCTCCTCAGTAGTAACCACTCTCCTCTTGGTCCCTTTAAATTTGCATGATCTCTCTTGCTAAAAAAGAGGAAATTTTGGTTTCCTATCCACCCCAAAGAACACATTGTTGAACACTGGTCTTCGATCTACTGAGTCCACCCTCACAAACTTGTTCTTAAATTTATATGACCCAAATACAATAAAAACAACCCCCTATTAAGCCCACTCAACCCCAACTTCGACTGATAAAAATAAAGAAACTTATTCAGAGAAACATCAACCCTAGACACCCACACAAAACCCGAAACGCCCTAACAAAAGGCCAACTATTAGGGTGCAATCAGGAAGGCACAACGTTTAAGTAGCGCGAGACCTCGCACTTGAAGTCAAAAAATGACAATGTAAAGCCAAGGTTTAGGAACAATGTCCTATACACATACATAGAAGGCACTTCTAAGAAACCCTACCTATATACAAATTTTTCCATTGCACAAGACTGCAACAAAAATAAGTCCACTTTATCATGAACAGACACACACCCACTTTGTAGCATAGTGCTAATCGCCGATTCCCCAACCTTGCTCCTAAACTTGGCCATATCACCCTTCACTCACTCATACCCGGGCATAGTCAAAGGAGGCAAGTCTGCCTTCTTACGATTTTCCCCTTTCTTCTTCAGACTCCCAAGCAACCACCACTTCCTTTTTCTTTTTCTCCACCTTTTCACCCTTAACCTTTCTCAAAACAACCTTCCATTTCCCATAACCACCCTTTTCCTTCACTACCCTAACCTCGGAAGAGACCACATTCCTAGAATCCCTAGCCACAATTATACTAATGTCGTCATCAAGCCTAGAAGACGACACCTCCGGCACCATCGAATGGGACAAAGAATCCGATGACTCCACATCCTCCCCTATTCCCACTACCTTCCTCGCAAGCATAGACCTTTTCCCCTTCCTCCGCCTAAACTCCTCCCCGGAATCAAACAACATCCTCTCTCACAATCACAAACCTGATGAGAAAATTTCTAAACCTAAGAAGCAAACACAAACAGTAACACCACGTGAAGGAAAATAAGGAACACTAAGGGGACATACCTCAAACGAAAAGTAACGCTCTCGCACAAGACAACCCTTCACAATTTGGAATGAATAACAAGCCAGCGAGATTAGTAGTAACAGTAGAGAAAGTGTACCCCATAAGCCAGAAATCCAATGGTTTTATAATGGTTCCCGCCCACACCATAAAAATCAAACGACTCACAAGAAAACACGCAATCACATCTAACGACACCCAATGTCTCCCCACTCCAATAATCCAACGGCACCCAGCGACTCCCACTCCTTACAATCCAACGGCAACGAGCCACCATGTGTCACATCACATGTCACTTGACAGAAGTAGGTGATCATGCGTCACATTACTACTCACCCATGCCACCAACCATACCACTAATCTCATAAATTACGCCTTTAACCCCAGGACCTCGTTACTCATAGGATTCCGGGCTCGTGGGGCTTGTGCACGTGTACGGAAGATTTTACAGCTTTGGTATTTCAGCTCTAGCACCTCGTTACTCACAAGGCTTAAAGCTCAGGGGTCTTATGTTACAAATATAGAGCTCAGAGCTTGTCCAGTCCGAGCTCACATCGTCAACGCATCTCAGAACTCATACACCCAGAGCGTCTCATGTGCAAAGCTCACAACTCATCACACAAATAGAGGCCCAACCTCATCCAAATGACATTCCCTACTTACTAACTTCCCTCAAGAAACCCAACAGACGCGAACAGGACATTCAAAACAACTTAATACCGCCACCACAAATTGGCAGTTACCAAACAACTTAAATGAGCAATTAATGAACAATAAACATCATTAACTTTCATATTAACCATGTTTTAAGTATATAAGATAACACTAAGGTACATAAAAATCTATCTAAAACACTGTCAATAATAATTTTGCTTGACCTGTGCGCCGAGTGTTTCCTACAAATTCCCTAATGCTGTTTACTCAAAAATGAATTTGGTGGACTTAGAATGACCCATCCTCATCTTTTTGGTAAGTAGCACAAGTATTATATATTTTCAATATTAAGTGACAAATAATATGTTTTCTTCAAACGTGATAACTAAAAAGAAACTAAGGTAGTACGTATTTATAGGAATTGATAAGTTCATTCGGTTGCGCATTTTCAAAAACAGAAATTTACACTTAATGAAAACTTCAGAATAGAAGTTTGATTACATGCAAGATATTAAGAACGACTGAAATAAAGTTACATTTCATTTATGGAATAATTTTTTCATTAGGGTCTAGATTGGTTACCCTTTGTTGATGTTTATCCTTAACAAAAATTGATACAAATTTGTACATGAAATTTGCAAAACTGTAAATATACATAATTACGTCAGTTTGAACAAAATTATGTATTTACACTTTTCATTTGTCACTAATTTTTCAATTTTTTATTTTTTTGTAGTTGTACCAAGAAATCACAAAGTCGGATATAGATAGAGTTAAATGATGGCCGAGGAGTATCAAGTGTCCAAAACTCATTTATCGTGAATCATGCATGCATCAAGATTCAAGAGTCGCTTTTCCATGACCCTACTACATAAACGGACAACGGTGCTTAGAAAAAAAAAAAACGGACATCGGTCCCAGAGACTTTGATTTAAAGTTCCACTATTCCCACTTGTATTGTGATGGTTTCGATCAAGCACAACTAGACATTTACGAGTCCTTAGTAGCCCCGAAAAACAGGATTGAACCTTGACAACTATACATCCTACAAAAATTTAATTGTGGCTTTATACCCAATGTTTCGTGGTTTTCCAACTTGCAGCATACCGCGTTCTAGTTCCAATCAGCTGCCAAGGCTACGGTTTTTAAGATATTTTTGGGGCTTGATACTTCTTTTTGCTCTTTAATAATCCATTCTTAATGAACTATACACTTTGTCGTATCATATACTCCTTTTGCAAAAAAAAAATGTCTGCCCACAATCCCTTTCGTCATGATAGGGAAAAAAATATCATTCCAGGATATTATTAATTCATATCACAAAGCCCATATTTACAACAAAGAAATCCCCTATAAGTTCTCTTGCAAGTTCTATGAGAAAGCAGCGCATTGCAAGTATAACAAAACAGAGTAGGAAAACTTTACAGTTGACACCAATATTAAATACAAACAAAATTGAGCTAACCAGAGTCACATAAGAAAGTAACAGCAGTTGCAGCTATTTTGAGCATTACAAACAGAACCAGAAATATATACATGCAAATGCAACTAATAGTAAGATATGTAAGACCTATTAGGCAACATGTGTTCATGATGTGAACGTGTTTGCGTTTGTGGGAAGACATTCAGCTCTCAGGGACGTGTATTTGCAACGTCATGTGAGAGCGGGGAAACAGAAGCTGTGATGATTCTACCACGGGTAAAATCATCAGCACTTTTTCTACGACCACGAGAGGCATTGACAGAACGATTTTGATTCACATGGGGAACTTGAAGCTGCTCCAAGTCCCTGACAACCTCGTCCATGCTTGGTCTCAACTTGGAGTCTGTTGCAAGGCATCGCAGAGAGAGGGTGGCTACCTTATAGGCCTCATCTATTGCATATTGGCCTTCAAGACGGTTATCCAACACACGCAAAAGCTTGCTCTTGTTGGCTATGTATGGCTTTGCCCATTCCACCAAATTCTGCTGTCCTGATGCTCTATTCTTGTCCACTGCCCTCCTACCAGATAACATTTCCAGCAGGACTACTCCAAAACTGAACACATCACTCTTAGCACTCAGATTACCTTCACCACCATACATTCCAGTCATTAACTACAATCATTCTTTTTTCCTTAATTACTCATTTTAAAAACTTGTTTTAATCTTTTCACCTACACATTTTAATTTGCTTTTATGTTGGAATCAAAACAAGTAAGTTTTCAGATCTAAGGATTAAAACGTGAAACTTATGCAGGCCAGGCGTATAAAAAACAAATGAATAAATAGTCCTTGTTATTTTTCCTCTTTATGAGATTTAGAATTGAGGTCTGGTGTATAATCTAACTAAACCCCTCTAATGGGTAACTAAAACGATAGTAAGTTGAATCTTGAATAAATTTATGCACTCAAAATAAAAATGAACTATAAAAGATGTGCCAAAGTCAACGGCTGAATTTGTAAATGAAGCGGTAGCTAGTGCCAATTTTAGAGACTAAATAAATAAATAATATTTATTTAAACGCACAATACCTGTAGCTAGATATTCAGGAGCTGCATATCCATAGGTTCCCGTTACTCTGGTGGAGACATGACTTTTGTCACGTGTTGGTCCATCCTTTGCCAACCCCAAATCAGCAAGCTTTGCATTATAATTCTGAATCAAATCAAAAGGGAAAATCTTTAGATATGATAACTTATTATTGATGAAATCAAATTACTTATACGGATGAAAATCTTCTGTTATAATTTCGTATTTTCTGTTATTTAATCAACTACACAATATATAAACAATTATAAAAATATAAATTTTTTAAATGATATGACATTTATTTATTTATTTATTAGAATAAAGAAAGGATACAAATTTAAATGAGAAGATTTTCTTCCGTGTCTAAATGATTAAAGGAGGAGCATACCGAGTCCAGCAAGACATTTGAAGTCTTGAAATCTCGATATATCACTTTTGTTTCAGCACTGTGAAGAAATGCAAGCCCTTTGGCGGCGCCAAGAGCAACTTTCAAACGGAGACCCCAAGAAAGAGGTTGAAAATATGAGCCTCCTGTTATAAAAATCTTGCAAATGTTAGACACACTTGTCCAAGTTCAACAATGTGAAAAGATGGGAGATGAAGAACTCACTCATGAACAAGTGATTCTCCAAGCTACCACGAGGCATAAATTCATAGACCAGAAGGCGGTCTTTTTCTTCAAAGCAATACCCAATTAATTTCACTAGATGAGGATGAGAAAGCTGTCCTAGATAGTTTACTTCACCCTAAAATAGAAAATAAATTAAACACCTGTAAGGCAAACCCTATAAAGGTAGCACTTAAAATTCTCTTTGCTTTCCAAATATTCATAACATACTATTTATGAGTCCTATGCTATCATTGTAAAGGTTTTTACATCCCCAATCAATAAAAAATAATTTTTCATAGAAAATCAATTAATCTGTGATACAGTATAAAAACTTACAATTCCAATTTGTTCATTATTTATACTGAAGAAATCATAACACCTTTAAAATGTAGTCATGTAAAACAAAATGAGTTTGGCTTAGAAGAGAAATATGGATGAGATAAGGCACCTCGAGACTTGGTTCATGAGTCATACTCATACCGTGCCTTGCCTATAAGGTAAAAATATTCAGAGACATGATTTATAGATAAGGATGTAACAGAGGCAGAGTTAGCTTCTTAATTAGCTGTAACAAAGCAAAGGGCTTAAAGTGGTAGATTAAACTCACCAGCCAATCCTGGTGACCTTGGAAGCTATCCTGGTCGATTCTTTTCACAGCAACAACAATGCCCGTACCAGGTTTGGCAGCAGACAGTGAGTGATCATCAATCCAGCCCTTAAAAACTGACCCAAAACCACTTTCTCCTAACACAGTGTCTTTACGGAAATTCCTTGTGGCAGCTGTAAGTTCTATCAAACTAAAGTTCTTCAGATTGGATGACTGCAAGATCTCACCCTCACTCTGGGGAGTCTGAGGCACCACAACCTCTGAGACCTTATTAATTGGCCCGCTCAGATCTTTCCTGCTACTTGAACTGCTGAGATCTTTTGCATCGGCTCTCACATGCTTTGAATTTAACCCTGAGATGATAGATATATATATCAATACCTTTCATCAATTAAATGTCATATATGTAACATTAATTCACTTAGCTCAAAACTAGATGTAGCTGTGCAAGGTTAATTATTGTTAAGAATGATATGAGTATCATTACGAAGAAAACAGACAAATTGCCAAGCTACAGACTAGATGTCCATATATTGAAACGAGATATGGCATCAAGAGTGCGTCACAAACCAAATTAAATTAACCCATTAAACAAGAGCTAGCAAGGAAGCCGGGTTGAGTTAAAACTTACAACACCATTTTTGCTAATAAAAAATCTTCATATGATGCTTTAACACCAAAATCAATCAACACAAAAGCATATGGATCTAAACTCAGTTTGTGCAGCGGTAAACAAAAATTTGGAATATGTACCAGCTTTAATTTGTGTGCCCAAGCAAACTCCCATGGTAGAAGAATACTCAATCCTCGAGGTTTGAGCTTAATTTGTTGCTATAAATCACAAAAGGAGATATAGGAAGGAAAGAAGGGAAAAGAAAAGGCCAAGAAGATGTTGCGTGAGGGGGAATGCCGGATTAGAGAGACACAACACAAGGGTGCTGAGATGTAAGGAAGGCATTAACTTTAGTGGTTCTAATGTGATATGTGGTCCCCAGACAGAGACTTATTCGCAAGTTGGCCAAATTAAAATCCAGCTAAAGGGGTTGAAGTGACCAAGGAAGGTGGCTATGGCCAATCAATTGGCATTGCATTGCATGGCACAATCACCTCCTGCTCCACCGTTCAAAAAATCAAACTTTCAAATCTACTAAGTTGGAGTTGTTTAGATATTCTCATTTTTTTAATACTTAATTTATAGGTTCAGAGATGTTTTAAGTTAAGCATGAACCTCATTCATCTTTGAAAATTCTTTCTTCTTCTGGCACAACAGCGATGTCACACCGTTGCATGAATCAGCACACAACAACAGCCACGTTCAATATGATCCAGCAAAATAAAACAACTTTGTACTTATTTTATAAAACAACACATACTTTATTACATAAATAAATAATTATGTAGTAAATTAAAGACGAGCAGTAAAAAAGAGATTGACACGTGACATATGACATGTGACATGTTATGTTGGTGATGGATGTTTCCTGGTATGGCTTTTGTTCATCTGTAGTGTGACCGTACAAAAATGGTGAACCGCGAAGGTTGGTTGTGTTGTTTGGATGTTGGGCATTTGGCAGTTGCTCCCTCCTTTAATGTTGACGACACTTCACGCCAAGCATGGACACCACGCCGCCATTTGTCGTCTTCTATATCCTCATTTTATATTTATAACACCTTTTTCGTTTTCTTATTGTCTTAAATTCTTATTCTATTTTTCTACTTGAGGGACTCTCCTTCCTCACTAAATCAACTAAAATCATTTAAAATTATTTATGGCATCTATCCAATTTTGTAGTCCAAGATCAAATTTTGTTATCTTAAACGAGGTCCCACGCCCCTCAATGCCCTTCTTCCCTTTCTCATTCTGCGACTCTTCTTGCTCCTTCTGCCTCGCACCTCTTTCACCTTCCCCCTTTGTCCTCCACTGCCTCCTTCATAAGACCTGGAGCAAGTGATTTTTTTTTGTTCCTTTTTCTAACTATGTTAATAATTGTTCTCTATTGGTTTTTATTTTTATCCATTCCTACTTCTATTCATCTCCTTCCTCCTTATATTGTTTTTTTTTTTCTTGTTATGTTGATTTTGTTGCTTTGCGCATGTTGGATGAGATAGAGAGAAAATAGTGTTTATTTTTTGGATTGCGTCATTTTGCATGAACTTTACACAAGATAAAATTCTCCATCCCTACAATGATTGATCTTATCAATATTACAACCTGACTCTTCCTTAAATCACACCGATTAAAGATGCTCTGAGTACTTACATGCATTTGTGAACTCCTTAACTAAGATTTGACACATGTTAGACCCTACTTTATCTATTATTATTTTTAAAAAAGTGCAATCAAACTCCCATTTTTTTCTACCTTCCAAAAAATTAAAAAATGCCAAATATCAAAAGTAAAGACTAAACAACTGCCAATTATAGAAAAAAAAGTAAAATTTATAATAGGATGACAAAATTATCCTCGTTTACATGTATCTGTCAATAAAATTTGCTACTGGAAAAATTATGCATAAAAATTAGATATCAACATATATTTTAATAGGTATATTCACGTCCAATATTAAATAAGTGTGAGGCATGTACCTTACTAACCTCCCACAAATATATGTTATATATTCATAATTATTAAAGTAGTAAAAAATCTTTTTGGACTTACATAAAATCTGTTTTAATTTATATAATTGAAGTACACACTTGTACTTATTATTAGACTTATAAAAAAATTCATTGTTATTTTTATAAAAAATAAATTTATTTAATTAATAAAAACATTGTTTCCTTTTAATCGGTAGATATTAACAGATACCATAGATATTAAAAATATTGACAAATGTTTATTTGATAGCTACAAGACATGTCAGGAACAGGTGTGAATTTACCTCCCAGTATGGACACCCACAGTCCGACACTCACCTATTACCTATTGTGATTCCTATTTGAAACTTATCAATTTCCTTTCTTATTTTATTCTATAATGCTTCAGAAAAAAATTATTCAAATGATAATATTCCGTCACTTTAGCTCTTGACATAAACACACATTGGTCTATTTAGCCTTCAAATTATGCGTGCCTGTGCATTCATTGGTTGGAGGAAATGAAGTTAAAATTCCAAGTACATGTAGCACTTCTAATGTGGGGATTTCTTCTATAGTTGCTTATGTTTAAGAATGGTTTTTTATAAGAAATTCGGAGTGAATTTCAGATAAAAGTTTATTATCTTTATTTTCAGATTTTTTACAAGGAATTCTTTTTAATAATAAAAAATATTTTTTGTAAATTATACAGAAATCAGTAAACTAATAATTTTATTTCGACCATTATTATGTAAAAATAAAAAATGTGTATTTCTTAAAGTTTTTTATCATTAGAAATAAATTTAAGTATGAATTTCTTAAAAGTAAAAAATAAAAATTATCTATTTTTATTACTGTCTAGATTATTAGAATGAAATATTATTATTTCAAGAATAATACAATGCTCCATTGCATAAGAGATAGGGATGACAAAAGATACTAATGGAAAATTTGGCAGCCAAAAATGGGGAGGGGCGAGTCGATGAGTTAATATTTTATTTTGTTTTAAAAAACTATAATATTTATATAAATTAATAAAATAATTATAATAATTAAGATATAAAATAAGTTATTAGATAAATTTTATAAAAATGACTTTGTTATACAAATAAAGTAAATTTTTTCATGGATTTATTTATCATTTACTTATGTAAAAGTATAATATTATCAAAAAAATAAAATCAATTATGTAAAGTTTAATTTTTGTGATTTTTTTATTTATTTTTGTAAAATTGTGACTTTTTCAAAAAAATAAAAATTAATTTTTAAAATAAAATTTATATTATTTTTTAAAATATAACAAAAAAAAAATTTAAAATTTTGATGAGCCGGCCTGCTAACCTACCAACCCACCTAATGATGAGACGAGACAAACAAAATAGGTTAACCTGTTTTGCCACCCCTAATCAGAAATAACTCCAATTTTATATATATAAAAAAATAAAACAACTTAATATCTAGACATCATGTCAAAAGATTCTTGGGAGTTTGATTTGATTTTTATATAAAAAAACACTTTAATCGCTCTTAAATAAATACTTCGGTTTTTCGATTTAAATATATTATTAAATTTTAATCAAACTAAACTAATATTTATTGCTTTTTTTTATTTGGTTAATCGATTTTAATTTAAGTTTTTAAAACAATTACCATAATTTAAAATTAATTAAATAAACTTATATAATTATTTTTCTATATTAATTTATTATATTAAATTTTTTAAATATAATTTTAATTAAATATTTTTATTTTATTTTTATTTTTACTTAACATTACTCTAAAATTATATTATTAGCTATTTTCATAATCGGAGAAAGATTTTGTCAGCCTTATCTACACTGCTAAAACAACATTGTGTCTAGTAAAGAATATTTTTATTTGAACCAAAAGAAAAAAAATTACATATTACTTAATATTCAATACTATTTTATAACTATCCAAGTACATTTTTAAAAACTATGTAGTTAGTATTCAATACTATTTTATAACTATATAAGTTCATTCTAATGCAAAGAATATGATCTTCGTGTAAAAAAACTATACTAGTACATCTTTTTAAGATTTCAAAATAATATATAAAATTTTATTACAAAATAAAAAAACATCAATAAATTATTCAATATTATTATTAGTTAAGAAAAAATAATATATTATAAAATAAAATCAAGAAGTCCCAACATATAATATGCAATTCAATTCAGTTTGCTTGATTTTTTATATTATGATCCAAAAACTGAATAAAACTATAAAAAGAAAAAAATATGCAATTTTTTTTTTTTACAATTTTCGATTTAATTAGATCAGTTTTACCTTTAAAAACATAGTAACAACTTGAAATAATGAAATGAACACTACGTTATTAAGTGGTTATTTTATATATAGTTTTAACAAATGAAATTATAAGTAAAAATCTACCAAAATTCACTTGGGCCATTCCGTATTTTGCTAGGCCCAAATCAAGCAAACATGGTAACCACTTGAAATAATGAAATGAATGCCGCGTTAAGTGGTTCTTTTATATATAGTTTTAACAAATGAACTTATAAGAAGTAAAAATCTACCAAAATTCACTTGGGCCATTCCTTATTTTGCCAGGCCCAGATGAAGATCATAAAACAACAACAATAAAATAGCTAGCCTAATTAGGATGCAATGCTCATCAAGCTTAACCTTAAATGTTTGCTAACTGACCAGTTAAAAAGCAGAATTGTTTTGCATTTTTTATTTTACATCTACTTTTTTTTTTTATTTAACACCTATCTACCTAAATAATTTTTGAAAAACTCAAAAATATCCTTTAATCTAATTGTTTCTCCTAACACCTACCCTAATAAATTAATTTCACTCACTCACATTTCAAAATAAAATAACTAATTCTAAGAATTAAGCTCTTCTAACAAGAAAAAAAATTAATTAGAAAATTTATTTAACTACTTATATTATCTTTATAAAATTTTATATTATAATAATATAATAATATAATCTATTTTTAACATAATTTTTTAAAATTTTGTATTTTAAAATATAAAATAAATAGAATACAAA
The DNA here is from genome assembly GCA_037954015.1 of Psophocarpus tetragonolobus. Lineage (NCBI taxonomy): Eukaryota > Viridiplantae > Streptophyta > Magnoliopsida > Fabales > Fabaceae > Psophocarpus > Psophocarpus tetragonolobus. The sequence goes on from CM075689.1 coordinate 7,921,955, forward strand.
ATTTTATTACTAAAAACCTTCTCCTAATAAACTTTTATATTTATAAATTTTATATTTTAATTGGAAAATTTATATATAATATTTATATTATATTATAAAACTTTATATTTTAATAATATAACCTTTTAACATTTTATTAAAATTTTATATGAAAAAATATAAAAATAAATAAAATATAAAAATTTATTACAAAATCTTCTCTTAAATTCTTCTCGGACAATAAACTGTCAAATAAGTAAAAAAAAATTACTCTAATCATTTTGAATCTAATTACATAATATTATTTATTCTAATTACTTTTAGTCTAATTATTCTGATTATACTCATTACTTTATTTACCTTGAGTCTAATTATGACATTAATTACTTTAATCACTGAGTCTAATTACATGACCTTAATTACTCTAATTTCTTTCAGTTAATTATACTTATTTTAGTTATTCTAATTAGCTTGAGTCTAATTACTTTAATTACATGACATTAATTACTCTAATTTTAGTATTTTGTTACTACTTTATTTTGAAAAATAATTTATGTGTAAATAAATAATTTTTAAACTTTTTTACTTTAGTAAAAAAGATAGGATATTTTTGTATTTTTGACACGAGTAAAATGAAATTGTGGTGAGTGTTAAATGGAATACTCTTTTGTTTTTTGTGCATTAAAATATGATGCAAACAAATCCAATTCAGTAGGTGGTCAAACGCATCTTTCTGCTTTAATCTTGCTTTTTCTTTTTCACAATAGAATGAAACAATCATGGGCCTTATATTAAGGGAGAGGGGAAGTTGGTATGAGGGTGATTATCTCAATAAAATGGTGAAAAATGATTGCTAGCAAATAAACCCTATCAATCAAGCATCAAGAGTTGTGAAGCATAGTGATTAATGAATTATTTAGCAAGGATGATCTTGTACTAACAGCAAATTAGTATTTTCTACTGCATCTCATTTTTTGGGACAAAAAATCGAAGTTAATTGAAAATAATAATAATAAATTAACAGTTTTCCATGGGAAGAAGTAGAGACATCAATCTTGTGTTGCAGCTCCTTGGTTCAGTTCGGCAAACCTCATCCCAACCCGCATAGAATGCTTCAAAAGTTTCTCTGCACATCTTCGCACACAAGTTTCCTCTTGTTTTTGTAGGGATTTATGCTTAAATGTGTCAACACAATCACTAAAGCATCTCTGAACTAGCGAATTATACATCCTCAGACTGCAATGAAACATAAATCTTAATAATCTTTTATCTTATACCAATCAAAAGGTCCAAAACAAGGTTTTTATATGTTGAAGCAAATGTCATAATCATGGTATTGATACTAAATTTCAGTTTGCAGCTGCAATTTAAGGTACAACATTGATTGATGATTGAAAGCAATCCAGCTGCAACATCCCACAATGTAAAGGATGACAAGAGAATAGCAATAGCAATATAAAACCTCCATTGTAAATGCAAGAAAAAAAAAATAAAGAGGAAAATGGAGAGAGGGTCGGGTTTGAATGGAAGTTATGGGCGGCTGTCTTATAAGAAATAAGAAATGTGGTTCCCAAAACGTCCAGAAGCAACATTACAGTGGTGCGCTGGTTTTAAGGAGAACTTGAGTATGGGCTTCATAGAAAGAGCAGACACACATATTGGAAACAATAGCGGTGCCCCTTGTTTTCAAATTAGCCCCTTAATATAAAACAATGAAATTGCAAAAGAGATAAACCTGTCACTGATTTGGAGCTGATCGAGCATGTTCTTGTCCATACTCCACCCTTTTGCCAAAGCAACTCCCTTTCCCCACTTCAAACCAAACCCTAGTTATTATACTCCCCACCACACCCTCGTTCAACTCACATTACTCCCTTATTTGCTATTTTCACCCATCCCCCCTTTATAGTATTCTCCAAAGCCCTAACAACATTACTCCCTTATTTGCTATTTTCACCCATCCCCCCTTTATAGTATTCTCCAAAGCCCTAACAACATTACTCCCTTATTTTATTGTGTTTCTCAATTGTTTTTCTTGTATTTGATTCTACTTAATTAATTGCTCCTCTTACATTATGTAGAAATAAAAAAATCGATTTCATTCAAGTATTGCTCATTTTCCAGTGTTCTTGTGCGTTGCTTCTTGGTATTTAACATTGCTTTGCAATATTCTTCATCAATCAACCTGAAACATAAAAAAAAATAATATTCTAGATCAATGGATCCTCATAATACAAATTGTGTACAATTCCAAATGAATTGTCCAAAATACAAATTTGCTACAATTCCAAATCACATGATCCGAAATGTACATAACGTATTTCAGATCAACTGATCCATAATACATTATATTACATTTCATATTAACTAATTTAGAGTACATTATATACATTTTGAATCAGCTAATCCAAAATACAATTTTCCAAGTTCCCTGTTGCATTCCAAATAGGTTTATCTGGAATGTACATCATGTATTGTGGATCAACTTATACAAAATACATTATGTACATTCCAAATCAATTTGTGTGGAATAAAATTGTTAAGTCCATTATTGCATTCTAGATCACCTAATCCGAAATTATTTATGTGAATCTAAAAAAATTATATTTTTTTTTTTGTTTTACAGGTGAGGAAACCAAAATTATGAGAGTCAGATGAACAAATTTCAACCATTGAGATAGAAGTGATAAGAATATCCAAAAAATATCATCAATTAAAGAGAAAGAAAAAAGAGTGACAAATAATAAATGCTAGAAAAGAGAAAATGAGAGAAAGTGTACAATTTTATCTCAATTATTAATTTTTATTTCAATGGTTAAGATTTATTCTTTTAACTCATATATATATATATATATATATTACAAAAATTTGGGTATTTTGAAATTGAATGATACTCAAAATAAATTAGGATAAAAGAAAGTGATAGTGTTTTGAAATTTTACAAAAAATTGTAAATAATATAATATATTATATTATATTATATATATATATATATATATTTGTAAAATTCAATTGGATTTTTTTAATTATTTCTTTTTTCACCTCCATTTTATTTTCATGCTCCTTTCTTTTTTTCCCTACAACAAAGTCCATTTTTGGAGGCAAAAATAGAGGTGCAACAAGGTATTATGGTGATGTTAAAAAAATTTATTAGTTTTAATGACCCATTAAAATGAATTAAATAAATATAATTTTTTTCACTAATTATTTTATAATGAGCTAAGAATTTATAATATTATTTTATAATAAGCTTGAATCTGTAAAAAATTTTAAAAATCTAACAATTTAAATGTGTCACCATTCCAAACTATAAGTATAATTGTAATTCAAATAGTAATTTATAAAAGCCTAGTTTGTTGACATGCACTTTTTACTTCTTTAGGAAAAAAATCCATAATCATTTGACAAACTTTTGTAATTCTTCTTAACATCTCCCAACTATAAAGGCAAACCCAACCAATATCAAATTGAATTTATACACCCAATCATGATGGATAAACAAAGTCATTAGGTTCATCTATGCATTTAGTAATTCCAGTGCAGCATTAGAGAATACTAATTTTTTATTCTTTCAGAGAATTAGAAAGTTGAACTATATAAATCTATAATCTAGAATTGCATTACAAGCGTGTTAATTTTACTGGTTGTCAGGGGCAGATGGAGGGAGGATTGACAAAGGCCACGGTCCCCCAAATTTATAAATTGATTTAAATTTTTATAAAAAACTTATACAACTTTTTTAATATTTAAAATAAAATAAATTATATATAAAAAATAATGTTAGTTAAAATCTAAAAAAGTAAAATAAAAACATGATAAGTAATAGGATTCATAAAAAATTATAGATATTAAATAAGTGTATATAATATTGAGATGTTTAATATAATATAATTATCTAAATTTTTTTATATAAAATAATATTTTTTAAAAAAATTTATCTTGACCCACTCAAATAAAGTTTTCGTTCTACCTTTGGCTATCATCTGCTATTTAATAACAACTTGAAAATTTAGAATTGAAAAATTGAACTATACAACTCTATTCAACATGGTTAGTTGCATTTACTTAGTCATAGGAAAGAGAGAATTGGTTATCTATAAAGTAAACATAGTTAAAACTTACTTCATCACAACTATAACAAAACACAAACACAACACTCACTTTAGTTTTACTTACAAAGTTATCAATTCTATTTGAATTTTCAAGATTCTTTTCTTTTTTACCTAAAGACAACTCATAATCAACATTTTCATGTTTTTAATAATATATTAACTTAAGGCAATGAAAATCTCATTATGTTAACATCATCACACGTACCAAAAATATCAAAATTATCTTCGCAATATGATGTTTTAACAATGTCTAAATTACTATTTAACTCATTATCTGAATCTGTCATACCATAATTGAAATAAATTCATAAAAAAATGCTATATATATATATATATATATATATATATATAATCATAAAAATAGAAATGAACTATATCATGAAAATTAGTGAATATATTGCACAATAAATCAAGAAAATCAACCTAGAATGAGTTATATCATAAAAACTTAGTAAATATACCACATAAAAACATAATTTAGAAGTTCCTATCTCATTCATACATCGAAAGAAATTCAAAAAATGATTTTTTGTATCTATTTAATAAAAAAATAGAATTAACTATTTCAGGAAAATTTAGTGAATATATTACACAGTAAATTAAGAAAACCAACATGGAATGAATTATATCATGAAAATTTAATGTATACACTACATTAAAACACAATGTAAAAGCTCCTAATATCATTCATAGAAATGTAGCAGTTATAGATTGTCAAAAAATCCCTAGCTTCATTTAACCATTTCCAAATAAACATGCAAAATAAATCAAGAAAATGTGACAAACACAATCAAAATGACATTATTAGTTCATATTTTTTAACACTACCCTGGTGTTTCCTAAGCCGAAGAACTTTACAAAATCAAGTTTATTGCAAATACAAACTTATCAAATTCTGTAGCAACAAACCAAATTTATCAAACTCTCGATCAAGAAAATTTCAAAACTTAAAGAGACCAACTAAACGCGTTCATGAAGGCCTAATTACTTTCACCCAGAAGTTCGCCAACCCGCTCGAAGTGGTGGTCCGCGCTGCAACATCTACCCCAAGTTCGGATGGTTTCAGACACAGGCTATTTTTTTTGTGAAGCCTGCTTTCAACTAGATTAAACGCATAGTTGTAAATTTGCATTTGCAAGTATGTTTGTGCTTCACTCATTTCATTCTGATTTTATTATTATTATTTTACTTTATTTTCATATTAAACTTATTGCAAGTAATTTTCTTATTGTTTCAAAAATTTCTAAAAAATACCTGCTTCAAATTTATAATCCCATGTTTTTAAAATGGAAAAGCATGTTTATTTATTTTTACTTTTTTGAGATTCAATAAACAAAGACAATTTTAGGTTGGATGACTTATTTTAAGCCGTGTTGAGTCACCGTCAAACCCACGTGTTCAACTCCAAAATATAGAGCTAATTTTATTTCACATTTGTTAAATATACCTCTTCCTTTTAATTTATAGCCCCTTCTTCTTCTTTTTTAACAGAACTTTCATAAACTTGTTAGGGAGAGTATAAACGGAGGAATAAAAACGCAGGGATTGTGAATTTACCACCTACAATGAATTTTTTTTTTTTTTTATGTATATGAATAGTCAAGCATGGATACTCAACGATCATTTGTATATGTATGTTTTTTTAATAGAGTATTAAATTAATGTTTATATAATATTTTAGTAAAAAGTATGTATAATTTTATATACACAATTAATCATAAATTGTTTTATAAAACTTACTTTTTATTAAATAATTTTTATTAGGAATTAAATAGTTGTCAAAAAGAAAATTTGACCCCTCTCCAGCATTTTTTAATCTGTCACTAACTATGGTCATTATCTAGGATGCACCATCTAGAACATGGACAAGATCATAATTGCAAAGATAAGAATTGCTGAAAAAACCGTTCCAAAAATCACATATATGATGAAACAAAGGGCGTGCTTAATTTTTTAAGATCACAAATATATTTAGAAAATTAGTTATAAAAATATAACAAAAATGAGGTATATTTAATAATGTTTTCAAAACTGGACCGATCATTGAACTAGGAAAGATATGGGTTCAAAGTTCAAACATTTAACCGGGACAGGTTTAATAAAATATTATTTTTATATTTATTTTTGCTAATATAGTAATCTATTAAATAAAAAATAGGCTATATATAATTTATAATACACAAATATAATATATCTTATTAAGTTTAAGGTCTGTTGTTTTTAATCTGTCACTAACTATGGTTATCATCTAGGATGCACCATCTAGTACATGGACAAGATCATAATTGTAAATATAAGAATTGCTGAAAAAGCATTTACGAAAATCACATATACGATGAAACAAAGGGCGTGCTTAATTTTTTAAGATCACAAATATATTTAGAAAATTAGTTATAAAAATATAACAAAAATGAGGTTTATTTAATAATGTTTTCTAAACATGACCGATCATTGAACTAGGAAAGATATGGGTTCAAAGTTCAAACATTTAAGCAGGACAGGTTTAATAAAATATTATTTTTATATTTATTTTTGCTAATACATTAATCTATTAAATAAAACATAGGCTATATATAATTTATAATAAACAAATATAATATATCTTATTAAGTTTAAAGTTCGTTGTTTTATGATATTAAAAAAAGGTAAAGTAAAATGACTTTTTGATAAATATTTATATTCTAAATTGTAATCAATATTTCGTAATTTGCAAAAATTTATTTTAATTAATAAATTATTAGAATATCTCCTATTTATATATCTAAAATTTCAACACCCACAAATTCTTAATTTTTATAATTTTTTATATTTTTTTCCTTGTAAAAAAACGGTTAATTTTAAAAATATAGAAAAGTTGAATAAAACTGGAATTGAACCCAGGTTTAGGAATTTAAATGCTAAAGTCATACTACTAGACCAAAAGTTAATATTAGTTTTCTTATGAGATTCAAATTTAATTAAACTAATCATATGGCAAGATTAATTTTAAAAATATATTAAAATTTACAACTTTTTTAAATTTTTTAAATGGAGAAATTTTAATTTTAAATTTTAACTCTTAATTTTAATTTCTGTCTTTATTTTTAATTAAATTTTAAAGTTTATATTGTTGGTAATATAACTAAATTTTAGTTTTAGTTGTTAACCCTTAAATTTTAATTTCAACTTTTAATTCTTAATTTAAGTTTCAAAATCACAAATAAAATATACAACATAAAATAACCTACAATATATTTAAAATTAAAATATATAAATAAAATATAAAATATAATTAAAAATAAAAGATAGAAATTAAAATTTAAATTAAAAATTAAAAATTATAAATTAAAGTAACAACTAAAACTTAAATATAAAATTAAAAATTGAAAAAAAAACTTATTCAAATAGATTTAACATAAAATCAAGCTAAGTAGTTTTTAGAATTTAAAAAAAATTCTTTATTTAAAAAAATTACAACATAAACGATCAAGAATAGTAAAACAAAATAAAGGAAAAGAGACAAAAAAACTAAAATTGACTTATTATCTAGTGGTATCGTCTTAAAAATCTCATAGGTCCTAAATTCAAATCTTACTTTGTCCAATTTTAATATATGTTCAAAATTAATGTTACTACATGATTAGTTTAATTAAATTTGAATCTCACAAACAAACTAATATTGACTTTTGGTCTTGTGGTATGACTTTAACATTTAAACTCTCAAACCCGGTTTCAATTCCAGTCCAATTTTTCTATATTTTTAAAGTTAACATTGATATTGATTAGTTTAAATACATTGGAATTCCAAAATAAAACAAATTTTGATTTTTGGTCTAGTGGATTGACTCTAGCCTTTCATCTCCATGACCATACTTTGATTCTTGCGTTGTTATAGTTTTCTATATTTTTAAAATTAACATTGTTATTTATTAGTTTAAATACATTGGAATTCCAAAATAAAAAAATTTTGACTTTGACCTTTGGTCTAGTGGATTGTGTTATCATCTTGAGGACATTCTTGCCTTGTTATAGTTTCCTATATTTTTAAAATTAACATTTAATATTTTCAAATCATTAATTAAACTTTAATTAACTCTTAATTTCAACACAATGATGTCACGTCACTCAATTACGCAAGTCAACGTTCCTTTCTAGCGGTCAATGGCAAAAATTAAATTTTTGAAAAAGTTGGAGGACAAAAGGTGCAAAAAAAAAAAATTGGGGGACATAAAGTGAGCTACTCCCTAAATAGGGGGGCACCGATGGTAATTTAGCCTATTATGTTTTATGTTTTTTTTTAATGGTAGGGGCATAGCCTTAAAAAAAAATAATTATTACGATATAAAATACATTTCAAGTCTTTTGTATAATTATTTAACTAGGAATGACAAAGTGGGTTAGGGTCGTTAGGCCAGCTCGCTAACCTGCTACAATTTTGGTGGAGCAGGGTAGGGATTTTGTCCTATTAACCTGTTTTGGCCACCCTGCCTAGCCCACCAACCCGCTAGGCCAAAGGCGGGACAGGACAGCCTAACCCGCTACCCTAATAATAATATATTAGTCAAATTATATTAAAATTTAGTTTAGATTTAAAAATTAAAAATTTATTTCAGTATTACTACTTTACTTTATAATTTTTAGACTAGTTTTGGTTAAGATATTTTTATTTTGATATTTTGAAATTTAGGTCAAACAAAAAAAATGGTTTAGAAAAAATAAAAAAATTGGAAAAATTGGCGGGCCAACCCGTTATCCTGCTAACCCACCAATAAGCAGGGCAGGTCTGACAATTTAGCGTGCCCTTAATATGGTGGGCCAGCCTGCCCTATCCTGTTTTTGACGGGCAACAGGCAAGTCAGGCCAACAAAGGTCGAGTTGTCATGTTTTTCTATCCCTACAGTTAACATAGGATGTGGAACAGAATTGAAAATGTTAATGTCTTGTAAATTGGACAGACCTATCTTCGCAAGACTATCAGCTATTGTATTCGACTCACAAGGAGAAAAAATAAAACTACATTGTTAGGTTTTCCCACTCCTCTAGATTTTGTGTACAATGTGGAAATACTCGTGGTTGATGGTGCATCCCTCATCTAGCAGATTGATTATAGCCAAGGAGTCTGATTCAATTGTGAGTTTCCTGAATCTATGGTCATAGGCCATGTCAAGGGCATTGAGAATTGCGAGAAGTTTTGCCTTCTCCAGAGCATAGTGATGCACTCCCTTGATCTCTTCAACCAAGGTTCCTTCCTCTAAGAAAATGGAGGATGGAGAGGTTAGAAATGGGAGAGGGTTGACGCCACTTTCTAGGAGAAAGATGAGTAAAAAATTTTATGTTGCCTACCACAAGGGAGAGGTCCCTTAATAAAAGCTTTAAGGGAGAGATTCCTCAAGAGAGAGGATTCTCAATGACACTCAAGAATAAATTGCTCAAAAAGAGTCTTACTTCATTCAATCAAGTGTGATTTGTACAAGAGAGACTAGGTGTATTTATGGCTCAAAGAGTAAGACACTCAAAACTAGGCAATGTGGTACTTGAGCCTAATTAGGATTAGGAGAACTAATCCCTCTTAGGCCCACTAAAAGTGGTGCCTAGCCTTAAGCTAGGGAGTGTCACGGCCTAATCAAGGGGGTGTGGAAAGAGATTCACACTCCTTTGGGTTATTAGGCCCTTACTCCCCTCACCTCCATTCCTAAGCTAATTACACCCTAAACTCTAGAAACTAAAATAAATGGCCAAAATACTAGGCCTAAAAGGGAATTAAAAGCTAATTAATATTTACAAGAGGAAAACTAAGGACTATGGCCTAAAATATCTATCTCCATAATGAGTTGGGGTCTTGATGAATCTTTCCAGACCAAGTCCTCTTCAATCCTCCTAGCCATTGCCTTAGTGAGATGGCCCTTGGTAGGTAGGATTGCATCACATAGTACGAGATCTTACTTGAGAATCCAAGGATGAAATTACCTCTGCAATTATGAACAATTTCACCAATTGTCGCAATCTCATGGGAAATTGATAATGCAGTGCCATAATTTATTTTGTGGGTACCTCCAAGTGGCATATTCCATAATGACCTACAAAACAATTCAAAACATTCTCATGTGTCCCTCAACATGACTCACATGTTGTACAGGAAAAGGGAAATTCAGATAAGGAAAAAGACTAAAATACTCCGCTAAGCATAAGAAAGGTTTCAAGACATTTCGGACTTCGGCTGACAAAAATCTGAAATATTCTAAATCAAAGCACATAAGAAAATGTAAGGAAGAAGAAACTTTGGATTTCGGTCAACTAAAATCCATGACAAATAAGAGACTCAATAAAGGATAAAATAAAAAATTAAATAAATCAAAGTATCACTATACCCAATAAAACACAAGTAGGCAAAGACAACATCCATAGAACAAGGGTAACATCCTTCTCAAAAAGGTAATAATCAACAGGTAAAAACCAACTTGCTATAAATAGCTAAAGATGCCAAAATTAAGGTACGTGTCTATTATTCACTGGTACCATTAATATTTCTCTAAAATAATATGAAAATCATTTGACTCGATCATTAGAGTCCTTTTTGTAGGATCTCCCCCTTTATACATTAGCACCCAAGGGTATCTTTGTCAACTTGTGTAGGAATAACGTTTGGTCATATTCTGGTAAGAACACATATCATTGTTTATATTGAAGGAAATTGAACCTAAAGTTTTGATGGAGCTCTCTCTCAAGTCTCATGTCTTTTAGTAGGTTTTGATTTTGCATTTTCAATTCATTTTGCAATGCCAAACACATTTCTATAGTTATGGTACATGTATTGATTATTTATAGCATAAACATGAGTGCGTGTTTGTGTTTTGAGTTCTTAATCTTGATCATGATCATTTTCATTAGCAATTTGAATTTATTGTGTTGTTTTCATGTATGAAAAGCAAAGGTATCAACATTGCTAGTTAAGTAATGATTTACCTCAAGAGTAATTAATTACGTAAGTTAGTAATAGATTACCTAGTTGACGCAAAAAACACTTAAATTCTATGCAAAATCGTATAGTAATAGATTACCTGCATAAAGTAATCGATTACCCTAAAATTTGATATGCATTCTAGTTGCAATAATCTATTACTTGTAGAGTTAATATCACACAGAGACTGTATCATTCTAGGTTACTCTTAGACTACTAGGTAATCAACTACCTGCGAAAGGTAATCAATTACACTAGTTTTTAACAAACTTTTAATAGACTTTACCAGTTAGTTTTTTTCAAAAGAAATAAAGAAGTGAAAATTAGGTTTTCATTTGAGAAGCTTTATCGTTTTGAAGAAGAAAACCTCCAAGAATCAAGAAAGCTCATATTATGCTATGAATATTCATTAAGATTTGTGATTGAAAGTAAAGCTAAGCAAAAGCATCTGATTTCTAATGTTTGGGTAATATTCATGTTAAGGTGATATTATTCTTTAAACTAAATCTCATTTTTCTTTGTTTAAGGGTAATCTCTTGAATTGATTTTCATTGACATTGTGTGAAATTTTGTGACGGGGTGTCATGGAAGAAATTGCTCTTGTGAGGTGCAAGAATTCAACCTTTTGATGTGTGTTGTTTTAAGTATTTTTTGAATTGTATGTACATTGTGCTTGTAATCAGTTCATAGTGAAAGTAGGTTTAGCAGAGTGTTCAATCTGCATTAGATGTAGATCATTTGAGGGTTGAACCAGTATAAACAACAATGTAATTTTTCTTTATCCCTACACTCTTGTTTTGGTTGATTTTAGCTGGAATTTTTACTTCATAATTGTGTAAATCTCAATTGCATAATTTAATCTTGAGATCTATATTAAATTGGGTTTCTGTCAAAAATTGAATTGTTATACTTGTTAAATTAATCTTAGAATTAGGTTTGACATTACACTTTCTTTCAAAGAACATTGATCCGTTACAAATTACAATATATTTGTAATCTCTGAAAAATATTTTAAAAGTACATTTTTAAAGAATCTTAAAGGAGTATTAAGGGGCATTTTTTAAAACTCTAATTTTGGAAAAGTATAAATTATTTTTAGGAATCTATTCAACCTCCCCTTCTAGATTCCCTTTGGGACCAACAATCATGAATTTGTTGCGATTTGTGGATGATAAAGTTAACACTCATGACAACTTGTTATTCAGGTAGACTTCTTCTTTTCAAGACACACTCATTTCACCTATATCATAGCCAGTAAAGGACGATCCTAAACACTAGATTACACCTATTGGCCTCGTTCCTTAACCCGTGCCTCAAGTTAGTTTGGGATGGTAGCAATACTCATTTTCTTGCATATACTTGTAGTTTTAGTGCAGTTCTGTAATGCATGTAGTGTGGTTTTGTCGTGCAGGCCGCAGAGAAGACACATAGTGTTAGATTCTCTATTTAGACTATATCTCAATGCATTCGTAGGTCGAATTCCCTGTGCCACCTTCCACAAAAATACACGAATGTGTTCTGGCCTTTCTTGCTTTCACACTATTTGAAAATGGGTCGCCCTTGAGCAAGCCTTTGGTCAAGGATACCTTCATAAGCAAATTTCGTGGAAAAATTATGATCCAACTTGTTTTTCTAGCGAGGAGCATCATCCTCCATATCTCTTATAGGTGGTGAAGTTGCAAACGCCTCTTACAATCTCGATAGACAAACAACTTTCTAGCTTAGGAACATCTCATAAACCATAGAGAGAGACAAAAAAACAAGGTTTTGATTTAGTCTGAATTCAATTTCTATCAGTACACTAGTCCATCAGTTTTCCTTGCCTAAACACCAAATTATTGGTCCAAAAATCAATCCTCTTACCATTCCCAACTTTCCAGGTAAGATTCCTACAAACATTTGTCCAGGAAGTTGTGATTCCTTTCTAAAAATTTGCTCACTTTCTTGTTACATCGATAATTGGTTTAATAGAGTCGCCACATGTGTATTTAGATCAGATAACATACACCCATGCCTCACAATTTACCTACTCCAAAGTGAAGACAAAAAATTGTCTAAATAGCTTCGGTGGAGCTTTACGAGGATCGTACATCAACCTAGGCCTTATGTATTTTCTTTTGGTTATTAAGCTCTAACCTAATTTCATAATAAGGGCTTGGTTTGGTTGTTTCATCGTTTAGAGGCCAAGCTCGCCCCCCTCCCCCCTCCAAATTATTTTAGCGTGCAAAGATTTTGTCAGGCAAGGCGGTGCATATTCTTAGACCCTTCAAAATCATCTTAGATAAAACCTTGTATTTCTTATTAATGACATTGCAAACAGAGGTCAGCAAAAGGTTTGTTTGCATCACATAAGTGGGTAGTGCTTGAATAACAAACTTAGGAAGGGTAAGTCTTCCTGTAAAAGAGAAAGCATTCATTTTCCAATTACTCAGTCGTTGTTGGATTTTATCAATTAGAAACTAATACGATTGTTTAGAAATTCGATCATGGTACAACATGATCCCTAGATATTTTCCTAAATTCCTAACTTTTTCAAAACTCGATGCACCAGAAATTTGTTCTTGTCTCTACCACTTGACATTAACAGAGAACAAAACATGTGTCTTGTTCTGACTAACTTTTTCCCTAAGTAATTGCAGAAGAGGTGCAGTATCTGATTAATCACAATCGATTGTTTAAGGGAAGCTTCTGCAAAAAGCAACAGGTCATCAACAAATGCTAAATAAGATAATTTAGGTCATCCCTTTGTTATTTTGATTGCTTCCAAAATTTTTTATCCACTGCAAGATTTATCACATGAGACAATAGTTCAAGGTAGAAAACAAAAATATATGGAGAGATGGGGTCTCCTTGACGTACACCCCTAGATGGAAGAAAAGATTCCAAGGCTTTCTCATTCAATAAAACCTTCAATTTTGGAGATGTCATGCCTTTCCAAACAACATTTATGAAAGATTTCAGGAATCCAATATCAATCAATGTATTCCCTTTATGCCTTGAAGTTTTCCATGGAGAATAATGCTTTTCTAGTTTTCACTTGGGATACTTGTGCATTGAACATATTCCACTCATCCTCCAACAGTTGAGGGAAAACACCTTGAATAGTTGGTGGTGTAACGTGGTTATTGTCCTTATATAGGTTAATAAAGAACAAGTTGATGATCTTCTTGAGATCATCAGAGTCACTAACCCAATTTTCGTTTGTATCCTAGATAGCTTCAATTTTGTTTTTCTTTCAATGAATAGCGACATCTCTATGAAGTACTTGGAGTTCATATCCTCATACATTATCCATTTGGCTTGAGACTATTGAAACTACAACAATTCTTCTTCTCTAAGAACTTGTTGATATTGTTGCCATATATTGTCTAAACTCCCTTCCAAGTATACTAATGGTGACACAACTAATTGTTAGCTTATCTTATCCCTTTGATTGATAAGATGTCTCATCCACTTAAAAATGTTGTCGAATACTTTTTTATTCCATTTCTTCAAGGCTTCATGGAGTTTGGGCATTCATTTTTCCACGACTCGCTAAAATTTCAGAAATTTGTGAGAAACTGGTGGAAATCACGATGTGTTAACCAGACTGCCACAAAGTGAAATGATCTCCTTCTCTTGTTGATATTCTTTTAGGCTTTTATACTTATTAGGATTGTCGATGATCAAACTTGAAAATGGTAGGTGGAACAAAATAACTTGTTGGACCCGTATGCATTAGGGTAAATTGATCAACATCATGTTTATTCTCTTTCTCAATTGTACTCTTTTCCAAGTGAATTGTGGCCCTTGAAAACCTACATCTATCAAATTATTAACCTGTACAAAGTCGATGAAGTCATACATACCTCTCAAATATGGTGTTTCCAAATTCACGCTTTCTCTCATGTTGGAAAACAAAGTTAAAGTCACCAACAAGCACACATAGACCATGATATCCAGAGGATAACTCCCCAAGTTGCTCTTAGAGGATTCTTCTTTCTTTGCATATGTAGATTTCCGTACACAACTATAAGCAACCAATTAGTTTGTTTTCCTTACTAAACATTGAGGTGAGCAAATTGGGAATCCTCCGTGAGAACCTCCACACTCCACTGGTTAGAATTCCATAAACACCAGATACCACTTGATCTCCCAATTGTGCTACCAATATGCCAACTATCAAATCCCAGTTTTGCCATACTATTTTGAGCCATTTCGTTATTGACTTGGGTTTCAAGAAGGAAAATAAGGCTTTCCTTATACTTCTTAGCAATATCTTTGATCAGCAAACCTAATCTTTGTGTCCCTGACCCTAGACAATTTCAAGCTATAAAATCCATTTAACAAAGAATTATGGAGGATGCCTTATAAAGGTTGTTACTTTATCATGTTGAGTAGGGAAGATTCCTCCTGAGTGACTTTCTAGTGCCATTTACAATCTATAATTCCACTAGTTTATTAGGTTGGGTTCTTCATGCTTCGGGCATCCGTACAGGTTGGATAGTTGAGGAACCTTCTGCCAACCAAACACGATCACCCTCATTGCCTTTCTTCTTACTCTTGTCCATATCGCAAGCCTCTATATGTTAAGTCTTAGGTATTGTTGTATTAATTCAAGCTCTTATTGAGCATTGATACTCATGTTTATCTCACAATTTTTCTTTTCTTCACATGTTTGATTGTCCATCCCAGAACCCATCAATGCTGACACACTATTTTGGTGAGCCTTGCTTGATATCATCGTGTTGCTTGCTCTCACGTGATTTTGCTACATCTTTTTCGTAGAGTTTGGGTGAGATGTAGTATGCATGTCATTGGATTCCTCATTGTGGTGTTGAAGAGGGCTGAAACATAAGCCACATGTATCAATATTGGCTTCTACCTTTCCATGTGTTGAATGCCACTGCTTGATGGTTTGGGTATCCTCAAGGTTTTGTTTTAGGTCCCACATGGCTTGATGGTTTTCATCTTGAACTGTGATTTTTGGGTCTAGAATTCTTAGCAAGGATACAAGGGTCATATATATTCAAACCTGATTCCTTATTTTGCGCATGTGTATCTGGTACTTTCCCGCTCTGCGTGGTTGTTACATGCTTAGTTTACGTTTTTTTTCTCATTAATGATGTGCATGGATTTTTTCTGATTAGCATCTTCTATGTTCTTGGTGTGTGACTCATCTCCATTGCCAACGTCCTTCACCACATAAGGTCCAGTCATGGTAGTAATCTCCTGATTGCATTGGACATCTTTGTACCCGTATCAACCATATTTAAAGCATGTTTTGTGCAATCCTTCATATTTCAATTGGATTAGGTGGCTCATTGAGATCAATTTGTATATAGATTCTCGCATAAAGCCCCCTTGATTAGATTGTGGTCACTTGGTTAATCTTTAACATAGGCCCAATGTGACACCTACCCTGCTAAAAAACTTGTCATTGTATAATTTAATTGGGGGGTTTGGAATGCGTACGTGGTCTCAACTTCACTTTTCATAAAGAATGGTCGCCACTGTTGTACTGTAATATAATGATATGCCACATCCACTGACCCTCAAATATTGCTCGGTTATAGTCCTTCGAGAGGAGAATAAAATCTAGTAATAATTTTAGGGCAGATCAATAACTTTAATGGAGCCTTTCTTCGCCCTGTCTTGCTTTAATTTCGATTCCAGTGACCAAAATCATACTGTTTTGCCCAAAACGGTAACCATAAGTGACTTTTTCAGGGTTTTCCCCATTCATGGAATTCTTCATATGAGATAGTACTTCCTTGAAGCAACCTATATCCTCTATTGTCAACATCGAGGGTGACACCCCCATCCCTGGTACCCGAAGCCTTATCCATCAAATTCAAAAAAAGGAATCGGTCCCTTATTAGTAAAGAGCTTTATCTTATATAAAGTGTTTCTCCCTCCCTCAGACCTGATGAGGTCTTCCTATGTCATCATTAGTATGTCTTTCTATCATTGCTTTACATTTAACCTTATGAATGTTTCTAAAAACTATATCTTCGTCTTCCTTGAAAACCTTAGTCAAAACCCTAGTAAAGCACTCACTCTCCACCTCCATGATGTTACACCTTCATTGTTTTCTATATCACTTCCTATTTGATAATATATTCCTTTAACAGTAAAAAAATAGACTTAATTAAGTTTTTAGTCTTGAAATATGAGAAAATGTCGTTTTTGGTTCGTAAAATTTAAAAATATTTTTTTATCCCTAAAATTAATTGGTTTTTGTATTGATGTTGTTCGGTTATAATTGTTGTTAGTGGTATGTAGACATGGTTAAAACATGAGTTTTCACATGTACTTCATTTAGAAGATGAATTTTAATTCCTAACTCAAACACCAATCTCCATTAGTCACCTCAGTAAATTTTTAACGCCGTTATCCGTAGAACAAATACTAAATGTAATTTAAAGATTAAAATAATATTTTTAAATTTTAAGAAATAAAAATGATATTTTCTCAAAATTTAGGAACTAAAAACTTAATTAAGCTAAAAAAATAAATTTTCATAGTTATTATTTTAATAATTATACATTTTATTTAAAACAATTTTTTTTAGTAGTTACGGTATTAATTTAAAAATAACATTTTTTAAGCATCTATCTTGAAATCTGATCCATTATCTCATAATTGATTGATTCAATTAAAATGGTTATCACATTAAAACAGAAAACTATTTAATTCATAATACATTTGAATTCATAATTCACTAACACGTAATCTATATTCATATAATGTATATTTAAATTAATAAAAAATATTTATTTATTCAAATTGTTAAAAAAACATTTACATAATAACGGTTACAATTTTTTCGTTACTTTAATAGTTAAGAATATATTTATTTAAAAGTAAAAACAATTGAAAATATAAGTTAATATTTTCTTTTGTTTTTAGTTAAAAAACTACTTAAAACTAATTAAAAAAATACATTATTTTCTTTGTTACAATTTTTACTTAAAAACGATATTAAGATATAATTTAATATTTTATGTAAGCTAGTTAATATTTACTTAAAAACATTATTACAATTTTTACTTAAAAATATTATTTTTCTTTTTATATAGATTAGTTAATATTTTAAAACTTGTTAGAAAAGTTTCCACTCATTGTTTTTAACTTTGAGCTTGTTGTCGTATTAATTTTGTTTTTCTTTGTTTATCTTTAAGAAAATATTGGGTAGGTTTTCTCTTTTGTTTTCTATTATTGTTTCTCTTTTAGCTTGATCATAACTATTTTCTTAGATAAATTAAATTATATTTAGGGTTCTAATTTAATAATATAATATTTCTTTGTGAAGATTTTTTCCTTCTCAAATCTTAGTATATTTGTCTTCTTTTCATCAATTTCCAGGTATACATGTGTAAAGTTTTGATTTTTATGATTTTTATTTTTAAAAATTTCCATATAAATAGTATAAATATTGTCCTCACTACTTAAAATTTTTGGACCTATCACAGGCAAGATGCACACATTAATGAATAAGAAGGTCTATATAAAAGCATGAAAAAATGTCTACATGTTTAAGGTATAGAAGCATTAAAAGCAACCAAGCAAATCACCATATCATCTTTTCATAACAACTATAGAGTGTTTAATGAAGTAGAGATGAAAACCATCTTATGTTAGATAGGACTTTTTGATATGATTCACACTAGACGCATGAAGAGAAACACACACATATTATAAATTATAAGACACAAATGTATCTTACTAAGTCGCAACCATAATGAATAAGATGTTAACACCTCATGAAAAATCAAATGCAACCTATCAAGAGCTAAACACAACTTGTAAAGAGTCAAACATAGCTTGTTAAGAGTCGAACACATCTTGGAAAGACATAGACATAACTTGTGAAGATGAAGACGCAAATCATGAAGTATAAAGCACAACTTTTCAAAATTCAAATGTAGTGTATCAAGAGTAAGACACATTTTGTGAAGATTAGAAAACACTTCTTATTGAGAGTAAGAAGTACACATAACTTATAGAGAGTAAGATACAACTTCTATCAAGTCAAGGCAACTTGGTCTTCCAAGTTGATTCATATGTTAGTAAGAATGCCAAACACGATAAGTCTATTGAAAAAAGTAACCTAATTTGAACACACCAACATACTTTGAGGAAAAAAAGTCTATGTGATGTGATAGGTTGAAGCTTCCTAACAACTATAAGTCTTCAGCTTTGTCTTAAGCTTGTCAATCATTTGCTTGCTTCGACTAGCTACTAAGATATCGTTCATAGCAAGTACAAATGTACAAATGGTCTTCTCCCCTATACAACGTGTAGACACAACTATTGTAACTAGTCCTTCTGAACTTCATCTTCATAAGAAAGTCATTGAGCTTCTTATACCATTGTCTCAAACTCTACTTTAGCCCATACAATGACTTTTGAAGCAGACACACCTTTTTATGGTTATGGACAAATCCTTTTGCTTGCTCTATGTAGATGGTTTCACCCAAGTATTTGTGTAGAAAATTTGTCTTGATGTTAATTTCCTCCAGTACAAGTCAAACTAGTTGACAATGGACATCAAGATCTTAATCAAGCAATGTTTCACCATAGGTGAGAAAATCTCATTATAATTCATACTTTCTACCTGTGTAAAACCCTTAGTCCCAAGTCTCACCTTGAACCTTACATTCTCCACCCTAGGAATTTCGTTTTTTTTTCTTGAAGACCCATTTGCATTTGACCACCCATTTATCCCTTAGGTAGGTCCACAAATTTTCATGTGTGGTTCTTCTTCAAGGAGTCAAGTTTCTTATCCATGGCTCTCAATGACTACTTTCCTTCCTTACTCTCATATGCCTCCCTGAAGTTTCTCAACTCATTAAAACCTTTTATCTCCTTAGCTATACTAAGAGAATAACACCTTTAGCTACACTAAGAGAATAACAGATAAGTTCAACATGTTTGAACCTTCTGTTAGGCTTCGAAACCGTCCTCTCTCTATTATGAACTAATTGATAGTCACGTACAACCCGTTCTAACCACTGACATCAAGAGTTGGCGATTCAACCTCCTTGTATGAAGTATCATTAGCTTCTACCATACGATATTGTGTTGACTTGCTAATGGATGACTTCGTTGTCTAACTAGCTACAAACACATGTGTAGTGACAATGGACCCCTCTATAATGTAAAACTCATTACTTCTCGTCCTCTAACAACCACAAATGTTCCATTGGACACCTTCACCATTCCACGCTCCACCTTTTTGTGGAATAGACCATAACGTCAAACCTACTTATGGACAAAAGGTTCCTCTTCAACTCTAAAACAAACCTTACATCCTATAACAACTTCTTTTGACTATAAAACATTTTCAATCTGATGGTCTATATGCCCTACATCCTACAAGCTTTGATGTTCCTTAGGAGATCTGTCCAAATGTCCTTTAGTTATAGGGTCTCAAAGAAGTTCTTAACAAGACACATATGGTAGGTACCCCTAGAATCCATGAACTAACTCCTTGATAAGTCACTATAAGGCATTACCATAACTCCAATAGATTCAAAGTATTGAAAATCTTTTGCTTCATCGGCTGACTCTTATGAGTTTTGAGAATCTTTCCACCATTATCTAGATAGTGCTTATGAATAAGGCCTAACTTCTAACAATTGTAACATTGTGTCTTCTTCTTCCAATTAGGCTTTGCCTTTCATGTGTTCTTAGACTTCTTGCTTTTCCTCTCCTTCTTTTTTCTCTTCTCCTTTGTTATCGTCGTCAAACAAGTCGCTTCACCTTCCACTTTCGAATCTTGGAGCTTCTGAAACTCCTTGGTCTGAATTGAGGTCACCACCTCTTTCAGGGTGTTGTCTTTTACCTCTTATACAACAACCCATCCTTAAAATGCTTGAAGAATTTTGGTAAATAATTGAGGAGAATCACAACTTTATCCTTGTCATTAAGTTTAATGTCATTTCTCTCGAGATTGTCAATCATTTTATTGAAATTTGCAAGTTTCTTCTCTATTGTTCTATTTTAACCATTTTGAATTCTAGAATTGTTGTTTCAAATTGAGCTTATGAGTTAGGGACTTTGTCATATACAAGGGTCTCGAGCCTTCGCCCAAATGCCAACAATTGTTCTCTCCTTAGTGACTTCTCTCAATGCCTTATTACCAAGAAAAAATACAATTACACTTGTTGCTCTATCGATCATCTTTCTATTCTTCGTTAGTGTCAAAGATGGCAACATGTTTGCTTCCATCTTTAATGCTTGTTTCACACCCCTATTGGATCAATAATGCCTTTATCTTGATCTTCCACAACCCAAAGTCATTACTTCCGAAAAAAAATTTCAATGTTGAACTTTGTTACCATGTATCTTTTCACTAATCTTTCTTGATTATTTTGCTCCACATAGATGATGACACTTGTTAAGGTTCAATGCTAAAAAAATCACACAAGAACAATAAGAGGATTAAGCAAAACACAAACGTAAAAATGAAAGATAGAATCGAGAGTGAGAATGAGGGGATAATAGAAGTGAAAGCTCAAATAGAAAGCGTAAATATGTTGTTAATTAATTTCAACATAACAAAAAACCATTTAAGAGAAATATATATAGGGATCAACACATGTCACATGACATAACTAACCCATACATCTCTATATTGAAGACAAATGTTAAAGGCTAAAAACTACTAAGGTTACAATAGAAATTCTAGTAAGAGTTAACAATGGATAGTGGACACTTTTACGAGACTCTCTTATTAGACACATCCTCGCCCAAATAGAAATTTTTACTTGACTCACTAATAAATTATAAGAGTTTAACACCTATATAGTACTCGTATAAAGAGCTTTACATTGACGGTTAATCACAATTCTTCGTTTACATGATTTTTAAAATATTAATTAGTAAAATAAACAAACTTATCATAAATAAAAAATTATGATTAATGTTTTTCTCAAATTATAATAAGCTTCAATCTTATAAAAATTTTGAATAAATATCATGTAATTAAACATATTTTTCTAATAATAAAATATATCGAGACTACTCAATGAACATGTCTTTATTATTGCTTCTAGAGGTACAGATTTCCTATGGTTAATACTACAATGTAAAAATTCTCATCATGACACGCGGTTTTGGATATAATATTAAAACAAAACTATCCGTCTAATAATCGATTTCAGACCCTTCACTTTTTCTTGCTCATAAGTCATAATGAAAAAGAGAACAAGTCCAATTCATATAGTCGTGTATGAATTATTCAGAAAGCACGAAAAAAATGTTGAATAAAATAAGTAAAACATAAAGTAGTATTTTTAAATGAATCGATAAAAGTGATAAAAAAATTATCAAATTATCTTTAAACAAATTATAACAATTTTTTAAGTTATGTATAATTATACATGTATTTTTATTTTTTTCAACCATTGATACTTTTGAAGGGTGTTAGTATAAAAATTTGCAATAAAAATTAGTATAATGTTTTTAAATGAATAGAGATAGAAATTTAATATTTTTAAATTAAAAAAATAAAGTTATATGTAATTTAATAAATTTTTAAAAAATATTAATGCAATTCGCTCTTATTATAAGATAATTTGATAATATTTTTATACCACTTTTATTAATTTATTAACGAAGACATTAAAAATACTTCTTTACGCTGTAATCCCAATCAAATTAATTTCTATTACGATATCCTTAACAAAAATAGAAAGTAATTTTTGGGGCCAATATTGATTGGGACGTGAAAAAGAAATGAGTGCAAGATGTCATATCCCAAAACCCGCTTCATCAAGGAATTGATTGTAACTTAGAAGGATAAATTAGGTGACTTTGCAAAGTAAGAAAATTCTTCGAAACAATATTCTCGCAGATTGCAAAAGTCAAGTTTATTTTCTCTTCTCTCACAACTTAATTGAATTACTTTATTGATTTTAATTCTTGATGGGAAGCAACTATAGCTGGAAAAACAAACAATACAGACAATTGTTTATGGACACACAGCTAATTGTTTTGCAGTTTTTTTATAGTCTTTTGAAGTTACTGAATAGCATTTAATCCTAATACGATTTCAATATAAATAGATTCACATTATGAGAAGTAATGTTAACCATATATTTACATTTCTCTTAACCTTCATTCTATCATTAAATTTATCAAAGACTCCAAAATTGAGATATCTATGATGATTGTTTGATTGATATCCACATAAAAATTTATATTTTTTAATAAATTTTAGTCACAAAAAATAAGTTTAAAAGAGTATATAAAAAGAATGTATGGTTAGATGTTTTTACTAATATGTAAATTTTAAGATGAAGATTATAAAGTATAAAATGACTTTAAATCGAATGAAAATTAATAATGCGAGAAATATTATAGTATTAATCTACTTTAATTAAATTATATCTACAGAAATACTAAGACACAATTTAAGGATAGTTAACGAACATTAAATTCTGATTTTAATACTCTTTAATTTTTTTATTTTATTTAAAAAGATAAAATACCCTTCAATGTTATAAAATTTTAATTGATGTATATAAAAAAATTTTTAAAAATGAAATATAAAATAATTTTAACTTTATTTTATCATTTTTTTATTTTAATGGTACTCAAAAGTTAAAAAATAAATTAAAATTAAAAATAAATAATTTTTTTACGTTATATGCTTAATATTTTGATATTTTATTTTATTTATTTTTTATTTTCAGTAATATTAAAAAAATAATATTAAATTTATTTTATTTTTAATTTTTTTAAAAAGTTTGTGTTTTAAATAAAATATAAATTAAAAGAATTTATAAATATTTTCATTTTTGAATAAAATAAAAAACATTAATAATTATTTAAATCAAAATTCATTTAATAATACTATAAATTTTTGTGAATAATCCTTAACAATACAGGGTCATTCTTCTACTTTTTTTTTTTTTTTCATAATATTTACAACTTGCAACTTGACATGATATTTATAAAAGCAAAACATCATTAATGTAATAAACAAATAAAGTATGGCTTCCAACCTAAGCATCATCAAACACATTCCAAATGTGAACATTAAATTCAATCTGCAATTACAGAAAAAAGGTCAACGGAGTAATGGGCTACATTTAAATCCACATTAGTCAAAATACCTAAATATTCAGGCTGTGCAGTGATGGTAGCATTACTAATAGCGAACCACCCCACCAAACCAACACATTCAATTAAAACTTAAAAGATTAGCCAACCTTTTCCTCTCTACATATCCCTTTTCAATCAAAACAAAAAGCCGTAATTCTTGACATTTTTTGTTTTGTAAATAAAACATAATTAGGAGCTCTCGGGAAAGCTCAAGTTGACAAATTTCAGAAGAAAGCAATCAAAGAGTGCCACGTGGATAGTCAACTTCCAATTCTTGGACAGCTTCCGCAGATCCAACGGCGCCAGCGGCACGCTTTCCAAGATCTCAATAAAAAAATAATATTGGGCGTGTTGACTTTTGGAATCTTAACCAGAATTTATGACCCTCATTTAAATTTCACCCTCCTTTTTTCTCCCAAAACACAACAAACAAACAAACACACACGACAACGCTCTCACCATCAGAATCATTCATCCGTGACCCTTCCACACGAATCTCATCCACTTGCCTCCGCGCGTGCTCCCCACGCCCCACACCACACCCCACACCCCAACATTCAATAACATATCAAAACCTTTGAGTTTTACTTTTATCTTCAACATAGTCAACGCCCCACTCCAAAAAAATCCCCTCATTTTTTATTTTCTTTTCTTAATAATCACCACGCAAGTGCGTTTTCTTATTTTATAAAAAAAAAAAACCTTATTCAAAAGTCAACGCCCTCTCTCTCTCTCTCTCTAACTCTTCTTCTCATCTCAACTTCAACTTCTCTTTCTTCACATATCTACTTCTCTCTCTAGCTCTCTTCATCTTCTCCGCCATGAATAAGGAGTTGTAGCAAATAGCAATAGCAAGAAGCAAGAGAAATCTCAAAGCTTGTTGTATTTTTTTTTCTTTTTTTTTTTGGGTGGGGATTGTGTTCCGATGGGAAACGGCATAGGGAAGCTGACGGTGTGCTTCACCGGGAACAACGGCGGGAGTCGTCGGAAGCAGGATATATCCATTTTAATAACGGAGCCTCTGGACGAGGGTTTGGGGCACTCTTTCTGCTACGTTCGACCCGACCCGAATCGGATTTTGTCGTCCAAGGTTCACTCAGAGGAAACGACGACGTTCAGAACAATATCTGGCGCGTCTGTGAGCGCAAACACGTCGACGCCGTTATCGACGGCGTTCGTGGACCTTTACTCGTACGGTTGCATCGACAGAGCTGCGGCGTTCGAGAGTTCAACTTCTTTCGCGTCGCTTCCGCTTCAACCGATTCCGCGGAACCTGGTGAACTCGGGCCCGTTTTCGGGTAACCTGAACACTGGATTTCCGGGCTCGGGCCCGCTCGAGAGGGGGTTTATGTCGGGCCCCATCGAGCGCGGGTTCATGTCGGGCCCCATCGATCGTGGGATTTTTTCTGGGCCGATGGAGAGGGAAGGGAATGGGATCGGAAACGGATCGGATCAGTTTCAGAGAAGCTTCTCGCATGGGGGCTTAGGTTTAGGATTAGGTATGAGAGTGAGAACAAGGAAGGGTAAGTGGATTCGGGTTTTGCAGAGGGCGATTTCCAAGACTCTGTCTCGGGGTCAGAATTCCATTGTGGCTCCGATTAAAGGTGTGGTGGTGAAGGAGCCGGAGTGGATGGTGGCGGCGGCGGAGAAGCATAACGAGAATCTGAGCCTCAATTTGAGCAGTGAGGGGAGTTTGGAGGACGATGATTCGATGGGGAGTCAGAATCTTCAATGGGCGCAGGGGAAAGCAGGGGAAGATCGGGTTCATGTTGTGGTTTCTGAGGAACACGGTTGGGTTTTCGTTGGGATCTATGATGGTTTCAATGGACCCGATGCACCTGATTATCTTCTTTCAAATCTCTACACCGCGGTGCACAAGGAGCTCAAAGGGTTGTTGTGGGATGACGGTTCTGCTCCGGAGAATTCTAAATCGACGTCAAAAGAGGATGCTTTTGGAGATGTTTATGATGTTACAGTTACAGATGAAGATGCTTGTTCTCACTGTGTTGAGCAAGAGAATAATGGTAATAAGAAGAGTGGTAATAGGAGAGGTAGGAATTCGAGGAACAAGTTCAATGGTGCTGCAAAGAAATGGGAGGAGAATCAACGGAGGTGGAAGTGTGAGTGGGATAGGGAGAGATTAGAGCTTGATCGGAGATTGAAGGAGCAACTGAGTTTAAGTCGATCTGGGTCCGGTGGAGCCGCCAGTTCTATAAATCATTCAGAAGTTTTGGAAGCTCTCTCTCGGGCTTTAAGAAAGACTGAGGAGTCTTATCTTGATGTTGCGGATAAGATGGTGATGGAGAATCCTGAACTTGCCTTGATGGGTTCGTGTGTTCTTGTGACATTGATGAAGGGTGAGGATGTTTATGTGATGAATGTGGGGGATAGTCGAGCTGTGCTGGCTCAGAAAGCTGAGCCTGATTACTGGCTTGGGAAGATCAGGCAGGACTTGGAGAGGATCAATGAGGAGACAATGAATGATCTTGAATCTTGGGATGTTGATACTTCCAACTTGGTTCCGAGTTTGAGTGCAATTCAGCTTACCAAGGATCATAGTACTAGTGTTGAGGAAGTAAGTTGTTTGTCACAGTTTGATTGCTGTTTTGATCAGGTTTGTTTTTTGCTGCATGTCTTGATTGGGAAATGTCTAATTTCTATTTCAGGAAATCCAGAGAATTAGAAAAGAGCACCCAGATGATCCTTGTGCTGTTGTAAATGACCGTGTTAAGGGTTCTCTCAAGGTTACTAGAGCATTTGGTGCCGGATTTCTCAAACAGGTTGGTATCTAGATATATCCAAATCTATTCATTTTATTTTACAGTAGTTATATGTCTTTAATATGAATGGCAAGTGATGCAACTAAGTATGGGATAGTTGAAAGGTTTATATTTGCTACAACACGATATACTCTCTTCCACATTTCTTTTTGTTGTCAAATAAGGTTCCTTAAATCCAATAACTAGCTTAATCCTTGGAGTTTGGAATATAAGGATGCAGAAAATTTTATTACCGCTAGTATTAGTTTTGATACTAAAGTTAGGTTTCATTACCAAAATTAGAATCCTTAGAAATTTGCCACATTAAATCTTGAGCAGCATATTGTTATACAGCATTTTCTTATTGCCAGTGGTTACCTATTGCAGCCCAAGTGGAACAACGCACTTCTGGAGATGTTTAGAATAGACTACGTAGGAAACTCTCCTTACATCAGCTGCCTACCATATCTAAAACACCACAGATTAGGCCCAAAGGACAAATTTTTGATTCTATGCTCCGATGGGCTTTATCAGTACTTGTCAAATGAAGAGGCAGTGGCTGAAGTTGAGCTTTTCATTACATTGCAGCCTGAGGGAGACCCGGCTCAACATTTGGTTGAAGAAGTGCTATTTCGTGCTGCAAAGAAAGCTGGTATTCATAATAACAACCGACAATTTCATTTAAAAGATCTCATAATTGCATTTTAGAAACAAATGGTTCCTTGAGGATTTTTTCTTCTTTTTACTAATGCTTTTGCCTGGTTAATCTTCAGGTTTGGACTTCCACGAGTTGCTTGAAATTCCACAAGGTGATAGGCGCCGTTACCATGATGATGTTTCCATCATTGTTATTTCTTTGGAGGGAAGGATATGGAGATCATGTGTATAAATAAGCATACTGAAAACCATATATATTATCATCTTATATATAAATATATATAAAAAAAGGGAAGAGGATATGAGATATATATAGTGCCGAAGGGTGAGGCATCCTTTTTGCTGTTTTCCCCCTCCCTACCTACCTTTTGTAAAACACCAACTAAGCTCTGGGAGAGTGCTTAGTTGTGCAATTAAGTGGGTGGTGAGGTTTGTAAAGTTGTAAAAGCTGGATTTTGTTGATTATAACTCACATAAAATTGTAATTTTTGTAATAAAAATCATTCCTTAAAAATCTTTTGATAGTGCAGAAAGCACTAGTACCCTCCAACATCACTTTGTGCAACTCTGGTTGGCAAATGGCAGGGGCTAGTCATCTGTGCATCAGCATCTTTTTCCATAAAAAATAAAAAAATATAACATTCCAAAATGCCTACAACATGGCTCGAGGTTCATTTAAGTTATGTTTGCCTTTTCAATTTTATGTGGATCAAGCACTATTTGCAATATGGCATTTTTTTGTGTGCTGCGCTCTATATTCCTTCAGCGAAATGGTATTTTTTCTCCCCCTCTTGCGTGTGTCCAATTTAAACCAGATGATGCTTTTGTTCTCTTATTGCAAATTTCTAATAAGAAGCAAACATGTGGTGGAATTTCGTATCAGGCACGCTGTTTATCACAATCAACTTTGAATTTTAAAATTTTGACCTTAATTCTTTTTTCCACCTTTTGTGGGTTGAGTTGAGTCATCGACGACACTTGTAAATACCATTCGAAAAGGTTCAATGAACAATTAACTGAAAGGAAGAAATATCGACCAATTTAAGCTTCAGTCCATTTTATGCTGTTATCACCATACGTGAGTGAGTGTATTAAAAAACTATGTTTGACCAAAATCATCGTCTCGTCCCTGCAATTAAATAAACAAGTACAACACTAAATTTCTAAGGGCACAAATATACTTTAATAAATAAAAAAGGTTGAATGTTAAGTTTCTGAGGGCATTGATTAAAATTTTTCATATTAAAATTTGTTAAAATATATTTTTATTAATTCTTTTATGCTTATTTTAATCATATTTATTTGGGTTTTCTTATTTTTAAATATTAAATCCAGTACATTCTGTTAACAGGACCATCATAAAAATAAAAACCTCTAAATTTTCTCAGAAGAAAAGAGTTGAAGTCTCTGTCGACTGTCGGTTTATAGACAGTTTATGACATAAGTACAGATATTTAATTGTAAGAAATAAAGTCTGTCGGTTTATGAAAGATTTAAGTTATTAGCTCAGCTGTTTAATTGTAGCGTTAGAATTTAGTGAGGATAATTTTTAAAAACATGATTAATTTCTTCCTTTTTTTTAAAAAAATACATCTTTGTTTGGTAAAAATTTAAACAATACATCTATTAACCCTTTTGTAATAAATTTGATTAAAAATCCACACGAGCAGTTTTACATTAATTTTTCACAATTTTATAATATTTTGATTAAAATTATTATTTAATCAATAGACATAAATTTAATTTTTTTTGGATCTAAAAATTTTATTTCTATTTTCTTAATTATAAAATTTATCTCTTTTACTTATATACCGTAAATAAATTGCTAAATCTCATATAATACTTTTTTAATAGGCCAATATCATATTTTATGTTTTGTTTTTAAATATTTGTTAAATGAGTTAATTATACTTTTAGTTTTTTAGAGCATCTTTAGAGGTGGTTTTTAATCTTTTTCATTTAAAAAAATCTATCATTTTAGAAGAAGGAGAACACCCATTTTCTACTATGAAAGAATAAATATTTACAAAACACTAATTCTTTATTTAAAATGTCAGCCTATAATGACATAATTAAAAGTCAACTAAAAATTCAAATGAGTTATATAATTAGAATAAAAATTTATAAAAACCCTATAATGTGAGTCCATAATGAGATAATTATAATGTGACTAATCAAACTAAATTTAGCAACTAAAAACTGAATTTTGAAAAAGTTGAGAAGGGAAAACTTAGTCAACCCTAGTTAAATTAAAAAACAACTTACATGCAATCACCTCCTTAAAAATTATGCCTCTAAAACTTTTCTTGTTTTTATAATTTTTCCATCTATTTTTTAATATTTTTATCATTTTCAATTTATATTTATAACACAAAAAAATCATTCTATTAGTAATTGCATATTTTGAATAAACCACTCATACATTTTTTTTAAAAATTTTAAATAGTTACATATTTTGATAAAATTAAAATTTTATTAGCAAAAATATTTCTATTAATAAAACAAGATTTTGGAGGTACACATGTCACCACCTCCTAAAAATTAGTCATCCAAATCTTATGTTTATTTCCAATTACTCTGTCTTAATTTAAAATATTTTTTTATTTTTTTATTTTTTTATCTTTTTAATATTTATACTTATATGACAAAAAAAAATAAATTCTAATCGTAAAAAATGTTTATTATGATTACTACTATTATTATTTATACACTAAATTCAATGCATCTAAATTTAATTTAAAATTAAAGAAAAATACCTACAAATATTTTTTATTTTTAAGCATAATCATTTTTAGTCGAGAAGGATGGGACATGACAAATATATCCTCTGTCAAACAACAAAATAAAGGTGAGAATAGAGATAGGGAAGAACAAAGTTGTTTCGACTTACGTGGTTATCATTCCTATTTAATTTAATGACATATAATATTGAATTAAAATTTATAACTAGACAAAATATTAACCAATATATTATTTCTTTAAGCAATAATAAATTTTAGTGAAAAAAGATAGAGATGAAATAGATATATCTACTTTTGAACAAGAATTGGGAAGGCCTACATCTACATATATTCGTCCACTGCAATGTAGTTTTTATTCACAATCACCACTTATACATATTATTAATTATTAAATAATTACATATCTGGGTAAGATTCAAATATTTCTATTCTTTAGCACTTAATTTTTTATTTTAATTTTATTGGTTAGGGATGGGGAACAATATATCATTCATTGATCCTGTCTTATGCAATATTATGCTTATTCTCAATAATTACTTATACTTTTTTTTTAAATAATTACAATAAGATTAAAAATTTGTTAGCAAACATCTATATGAGGATATTTGGTGAGGCAAATAAGCTAGTTATTAGCTTAGTTGACTATCTTATAAGCTAGTTTAACTAACACAAAAATGTTTGATAAATTACGTTTTCCGCTCATAGCTTATTTAATTTTCTTTAATTACTACCCTTATATTTTAATATATTTTTCTTCCCATCCTTAATTTTCTTTTACCTATTGTTACCCATTTTCAATTTTACAGAGACAAATTTCCTTATATTTTAAAGAATTATGAATTAATTAAACTGTTATTTTCTTTTTAATATCTTATGAAATTAGTTTTATATTATACTATTTATTTTAATTTTTAATTAATATTTTATCACTAAAAAGTTTAACAATAATTTAATTATTCTTTAAAAAATATAAAATTATAATTATATAATAATATATTTTTGTCTAGAAAACACAAATTTTTATTTATATAATAAAACTTATGTAGTTATGTCCTTTTATGTCATTTTATAGTTACCAACTTGTTTAACAACTAGTTTTATCAAATACTTCTAATATAACAAGTTAGCTTATAAGTTAGGAGCTTATGAGCTACCAACTAGCTTATAAGCAAGCTTTGTCAAACATACCTTATATTTATTAAAAGAAAGATTTTGAAGGAACATATATGACCACCTTCTAAAATTTTTTTTACTCCAAAACTTATGTTTCTTTCTCTTTTTAATATTTTTTTTTTATCTTTTCAGTATTTATACTTATAATTTAATATTATGACATCTCATACTGCTCCACGATGTTATGAAAATGTTGGAATGTGCAAATGTAAATTTAGGTTATATATGTTAAGGTTTAGTCAAATATTTGACCTATGTTTAGCGTTAGTTTGACAACCTAAGTTAAACCCTTTTTCACTACAGATTAGAGTACAACAACTATGCATACACAAAATCTATATAACTAATCTTCTCTTAACCCTACAAGAGAATCACCTTGTGAAACCCTATCACAAGATTAATTTACTGGAATACCTTATTCTAAAACTCAGTTAAAAACTAAATAGCTTGTGAAACCTATTACAAGACTTCATTGGGAAACGTTATCCCAAACAATAAACCAATATAGATTAATAAAAAGATGGAACGATCACACCTGGATTGTGTCAGTGATAGAGAATAAAGATCGTATCACAAGAGATGTCCAAATTGTGTTGTTGATCAAGATTACTCAATAGAATTTCAAAGAGTAAGTGATGGAGTAATCTTGATTTGATCAATAGAATGCCTTGATTGGACTAATAAGGGCAAAAAGGATTTCTAAGAAAATTTAGGTCAGTCTCTTACAATTGTGAGAATGTTGTAAAAGTGTAAAATAATTTTTCCAAGATGTTTCTTGACCTAATTTTTAAAATAGGCTTTCTTTAAATAGAAAAAAAATCAGGCCATGACTCATTTAATCAATTACATAAGTGAGTAATCAATTAATTCAATCAATAAGGGTTAAATAAATCCATCAATTAATTTGACAGACCACAACTTAGTTTCAGGCACGAGATAATCGATTATTGATTCTGATACTCGATTACCACAATATGAAACTTTGAAATTCAGTTGAATTTCCCTCTAATTGAAAGTATAATTGAAATAATCTAGTACAAAAACATATAATTAATCATTCATTATTAGTATTCAAGATGTGTTTGCTTAGATAAAGTGGAAACAATTTTAAACATTTTAAAAGTAAAAACTTGATGGAGACTAAGATTCAAGATCATGAGCATGTTTGTAACTTTGTGAAATAAACTTAAGAATTATAGAAGTTAAACTAAAACATACAAACCTAAATTCTAAAACAATCAATACAATGTCGCATCCACATATATTTGACACATTTCAAAAAGAAAAAAATAAGAAACCAAAAACCAAAATAAAATATAAAAACCATAATCTTTATGTCCAACTATCTCCCCTTTTTTCCAATGCCAAATATTTGTTCCACATGTTTCGTATTGTATATTCAATTCTTAACTTCTTCAGAACTTATGACAAACTTATGCAGAGTAACAATAATATCCATTTTTTAATAAATAAGAATAGTATATCTTAAGAATTATCAGAGCAAATGAGTCATTGCAATTTGTACAATAATAAGCAAATTTCAAGTATCAGAGCATGTTTCCCCTTATAATCAGACATTTCTCACAGTATTTGAATATCAAATATTTCTCCTCACAATATAAAATATTTCTATCAAATAGCTTAGACAATGTCTTTTCCCTTTTTGGGATATAAAGGACAAAAAGTAAAGTAAACAAGTATAGAATAAATCCACACATACTTAATTAGTAAAAGACAAGTGCAATTTCGTAGATAAATCAATTAAGTATATAATAAGCATTGTCAGTTACACAATCATAAAATTTTGAAAAAAGCATTAGAAAGTAACAGTAGAATAGATTTGTAATTTAGACTCACAGTAATTGTAACCCGTTTAAAGGGATGACATTTTAATTGGACAATAGTTTGTGTTAATATTATAACTTGTTTATTGTGAATGATTTAGACTTTTAGTATTAAAACTATTTAGTGTTTTAGATTATTATAAATGATAATATAATTTTTAGTATGATATAAATAGAGTTTAGTTAGTTTAAAAAATGTTACATTTTTTTTATTATATTTAAAATATATGTGTATGTATATGTATGTGTGAGAGCATGCAGACCGGTCCATTAAGCCTATAAGCTTTACGTGCTGAAAATAAATTATTAAAAAATTCATTTCATGTGGTAGGCTAGACTTATTTAATCCGTTTAAAATATAAGTTTCGCAGATAAATCTACATAAGTAAGACTGATCCATTTACCCACCTTTAGTAAAAGTAAAATCTATATTACTGTATTATTATTATTATTATTATTATTATTATTATTATTATTATTATTATTATTATTATTATATATTTTGTGTAATATTATTTTTATTTTAAATAATATTATAATATTTATTTTTCTATTTTTTTAAATAATGTATATTCTATTCAATTTAAAGGCATATAATATTACCTGTATATATATATTCTATTCAATTTAAAGGCATATAATATTCTATTTTTTAAATAATGTATATTCTATTCAAAATTAGGCAAAAGATATCTACAAATATACTATTTTTAAGTAATAACCATTTTTAGTGAAAAATGATAGGAAGAGCCAGATACACCTTTTTTCAAACGAAAACGAGAACTAGGAAACACGTAGCTATCTTCTCCCTAATGTTCATATTCACAACCATCATTTATATATTTTTGTGTTAAATAATTATGAGTTTGAATAAAATTAAGAGTTTAATTGTATACACGATTAGTGTAAAGATTTTTATAATAATATTCCATCACAATTCTTCATTCATGGTAGATTTGTTGACTTTACTCGTTACTACTTTGAAAGTCACATAAATGAAAAATCATGGGTTGAATATCAGTATAAAAACCCTGACTGTTGAATATCAGTGTAAAAACCCTGACTATGTATACCAATTAAACTCTAAAATTAAAATAGTTTCTATTTTTTAATTTTTTATTTAAATTTAATTTTATTGGTTGGCCAGGATGGGATAGGAAAATGACATATTTGTCTCCGCCTTATCCCATCTTCATGTTTATTCGCAAAAATCACTGTTACATTTTTTTAGTTTTAAATAATTATATATTTAAATAAGATTATTTTTTTTATTTTATAAATTAAAAATATTTTGATTCATTCACATGTTTTTATTATAAATTTATTATTATATGCAAAATAATTTATCTTATCTGATTTTATTTTGTAATATATTAAATTTGAGCTTCATAGATAACTATTCATATAAATTTAAATTGTATTTGTTTCTACCTAAATAGTTTCATCTTATCTTTAAAAAAAATAGCTTAGACTTTTATAAAAAAATATACTCACAACATAAAATTTTGATTTTTTTAATAATAATAATTTGAATAAATTAAATATTTATTATATTATTTATTTACTTATAAAACCCATTTAAACAAATTAATAACAATAGGAAAAAAATATCCTATTTTTTATTAGGAATGAAAGAGTGTACTGTTACACCTTTAAAAAAATCCTATTTTTTCTTGTTTAACAAGGGCATTAAGAAAACTAATTCATATTTTTTCAAATAAAATTTTTAAAAGAAAAAGTTGTATTCACGGTTAAGGTAAAATCTTTTATATTGATATTCAATCACAATCCTTTATTTATGTTTGTTGATTTTACCACTTAATACTTTAAAGATGCTGCTAGTACTTCAAGGATATTGGTTAATTTTTTTAATTAAAATTTATATAGAAACACTGTTTTTTTTAGATTTAATTTTAATTTATCTTTTATAAAAAAAATGTTCGTTTGTTGAGTTGAAAGTTCATTAAAATTTAGGTTAAATTACCACTGGTGTCCCCTATTTAGGGGGTAGCTTACTTTGTGCCCCCCAATTTTTTTTTTGCACCTTTTGCTCTCCAACTTTTTCAAAAGTTTAATTTTTGTCCTTCCGTCAAATTTAGGCTAAAGCCAATCCACTAGACCAAAGATCAAAGTGTATTTTATTTTGGAATTCCAATATATTTAAACTAATCAATAACAACGTTAATTTTAAAAATATAAAAAAGTTGGACAAGACTGGAATCAAACCCATGTCGGAAAGTTTAAATACTAAAGTCATACCATTAGACCGAAAGTCAATATTAGTTTTCTTGTGAGATTAAATTTTAATTAAACTAATTATGTGGCAACATTAATTTTATATTAAAATTGGACAAATTAAGATTTGAACCTAAGACCTCTAAAAGTTTTAAGATGATACCACTAGATAGTAAGCCAACTTTGGTTTTATTGTCTCTTTTCCTTTGTTTTGTTTTACTATTCTTGATCATTTATGTTGTAAATTGTTTAAATAAATAAACTTTTTTAGTTGTTACTTTAATTTATAATTTTTAACTTTTAATTTAAATTTTAATTTCTATCTTTTATTTTTAATTAGATTTTATATTTTATTTTCATATTTTAATTTCAAATGTATTGTAGATCATTTTATGTTATATATTTTATTTGTGATTTTTAAACTAAAATTAAGAATTAAAAGTTGAAATTAAAATTTAAGGGTTAACAACTAAAACTAAATTTTAGTTATATTAACAAAAATATAAAATTTAAAATCTAATTAAAAATAAAGAAAGAAAATAAAATTAAGAATTAAAATTTCTCCATTTTAAAAATTTTAAAATTTGTAAAATTTAATATATTTTTAACATTAATGTTGCCACAATTAGTTTAATTAAATTTGAATCTCACAAAAAAACTAATATTGACTTTCGGTCTATTGGTATGACTTTAACATTTAAACTTTCATACTTGGCTTTGATTATAGCCTTGCCCGAGTTTTCTATATCTTTAAAATCAACGTTGCTATTAATTAGTTTAAATACATTGGAATTCCAAACTAAAACTGACTTAAACCTTTGGTTTAGTGGATTGGTTTTACCTTTTCTTCCTTCACGACCTGAGTTTGATTCCTGCATTGTTACAGTTTTTTATATTTAAATTTGACGATGACTATTATATGTTATATTATTACAAGTGTTGAGTCATCCCATTAATAACCAATTACATGACAAGTAGAAGTCAACATTAATTGTTTAGCAACCAAGGCTTCCAACTTAATGGATACACATAAAGTGCTTATTTTTAAAAGTACAAAAGATTTTTGTAAAAATATAAAATAAAAGTTGGATACCATGTTATAAGTATTGGCACTATTGTCCTTTAATCATATTTGTAGTTTCATCTCAATAATATACTTAATACTTAAGGTTCTATTTAGAGTGATTCTCATGTTTGTAGTTTTAAAATGCATTTGAAAACAGAAATGTGTTTGACTACAATGATTGTAAATTGATTTTTTTAATATTTTCAAAACAATTTTTATCTTATTTAAAAACAATTTGGTTTTGAGATTTTAAATTCTGTTTTTACTTAAGTTCACCTCTTGACATCACTTATCGTCACGCTCCATCATTGCAAGTCGACACTATCAATCGTTGTTGTCAATTGTAGGTCACCAACCATCATCACTAGCTTTGGATCTCTATCCACAGTCTTTGACTGCTGTTCTTTGGCCATCATTGCTTGTCTTCAACTGCTAGTCATTGTCTTCAACCTCCGATAGCTATTGTTGGTCTTCAACCTCTGTTGTCGGTCACCAATCATGTTGTCAACTATCATCCTTAATTTTCGACCACTACTATTGACTGTTGTCTTCGATCTCCAATAGTCATCATCAATTTTCTATCACCTTCTACGAATGTTGCTATTATAATTTAAAAGGAGTTTTCCTTTTTAGAACGTTGTTATTACAATTATCCTTTTTTATTATTTTGAGATTTTATTTCTATTTATAATAATTACTTAATTATTATACATTGGGTGTTATTGTAACGGGGAACGTTACAGTTGAAATTTAACAATTTTTTTAAAAAATTTTGAAATAAATAAATGTAGCTTTTATAAATTCAAAAAAATTAAAACTAAAACTAATTTTTGTTTTTATAAAACTGAAACCTAAAAACCAAAAACTACAAATTTAAAACATTCTTTTTAAATCTTAACTACACTATAATTTTTCCCCCTTAAAAATCAAAGATCGATAGTTGATGACTAACTGTCAGTGTCGAAGGTTGAGGTTAGAAGTGACAATCGATGACTAGCAGTCGGAAGTGGTAGTTGATAACCGTCGATCGGGGGTTATGACTAATGACCACTGATCGAGGTGATAGTTGGTGACCGCTAAATGTAGGAGTGATAAAATGGACCGGCCCGCTCTGCCATTAAGCGGGTTGGCGGGCCAGTG
The DNA here is from genome assembly GCA_037954015.1 of Psophocarpus tetragonolobus. Taxonomy (NCBI): domain Eukaryota; kingdom Viridiplantae; phylum Streptophyta; class Magnoliopsida; order Fabales; family Fabaceae; genus Psophocarpus; species Psophocarpus tetragonolobus. The sequence goes on from CM075689.1 coordinate 7,959,693, forward strand.
GGATGACCGTGAAAATTTTGAAAAAATGATTTATTTTTTATTTTTTTAAAAAAAATATAAAATTTTATTTTAAAAATTAATTTTAATTTTTTTAAATGTTGTATGTTACAAGAATAAATAGAAAAATCACAAAAATAAATTATGAATAAATTGGTTTTATTATTTTGACAATATTATTCTTTTACACAAATAAATTCATGATAAAGTTCATTTTATTTGCTTAACAAAGTCATTTTTATAAATTCTACTTAATAATTTATTTTATATTTTAATTATTATAGTTATTTTATTAATTTATATAAATTTATAATTTTTTAAAAACAAAATAAAATATTGATGGGTTGGCGGGTCAGTCCGCCCTGCCCCACCTTTGCCTGCCAAATTGGAGGGTTAGGCAGGACAGGTCAAAATGGACTGGCGGGTTGAAAACATTAGCCTAACCAAGCAAAATGAGGGTTGACTGCCAAACCTTGTTCGTTTTGCCATCCCTAGCCAATTGTAAGAGACAATTGATGATTATCGATTAGAGATGATAGTCAAGGGTAGCAGATAGTGACCAACGATAAGAGGTGATAACTGATAACTGATGATTACCAGTTAGTGGTGGTGGTCACTGGTGACAAGTAACATTAAATGATAAATTTAAAGAAAAACAAAAACATAAATATGAAAACCAAAATTTATTATTTTTTATATTGGGTAAAAACTGTTTAAAAAAAACCAAAAAACAAATTAGAACAATTTTTTCCCAAACACATTTTTGTTTTTAAAATATATTTAAAAACTAAAAATCAAAAACTCAAAACTATCTCAAAGAAAACATTTAAAAAAAAAACTGAGAATTACCTCAAACAAGACCTAAAAGATCTCATTAAATGTCCTTCTGTATTAAAGACTTGAAATTCTGAACTGATTTAATAATAACACCCACGATATAATAGGTATCATATAAAAAAAATTCTTCTAAAAATATAAGGCAAATGTTTTTATTTATAAACCGGAATAAGTTTGATAAAATAAAAATCTATTAGTTGTAATTAATTCCTTTAACTCATATAGTTAAGATACATAAAAGAAATAGAAGTGCTACCAACAAAAATAGTTTTGACAAATATATTTAAAAAAACATAACTTACCCTTATTAATATATTCACTACTTTTCAAAAAGAAAATTTCACTGCTTAGTAGTTATGGGCTTATGGCCTACTGGTTGGAATTAAACTCCGGGTGGGTCTTACTCAAAAAAATAAATTCAAGTGATACTCTAATTTTTTGTTTTTGGTGAAATCAAGTGATACTCTAACGGTTAAGGAATATAAGGCCACGTCGATCCACCATGAGATGAAATGGAATGAAAATTGATGTTGTTGGATCAATTTTTACGAATATTTACTAAAATAATTTTTTTACAAAATTAATCATCAAAGTAGATTATTTTTAACTATGAACTTGATAAAATCGCAGTTTAGAATTATGACTTGACTTTCATATCATTTCTTCAACAAATATTTTAAAATAAAATAAAATAACACGTATCAGTCAACTTAAATAGTAGTGTGTAAGTGCATTTTTATAAGTTTTTTTTTTTTTTTTTATAATCCTATGAGTTGTTTCATTGAAAGCTGACTGATGTTATTCAGAACTATAAAACATAAATATCAATTGTGATTTTAGGCACACATTTCAAAACTTATAAAACCACAGGCCAGCCTTGCATTTTATGGTCCAACTTTTCATATTTACATATGTACATTTTAATCCCTACTTTGCCCCATCATTTTAATCGACACATTTCGAGAATTATAAAACCACACGTCAACCTTGCAATTTTATGATCCAACCTTTCATTATTTATATTTATAAATTGTACATTACAATCCCCACTTTGCCCCATTATTTAAATGTTTGTTTTGAAGACAGCTGTAAAAATGTCTGACCCACCACAGACATACGGGTTAAAAAATAAAAAATAGGCTTATTGTATTATATACGGGTTGATTTATTTACAATCTGACTTACCTGGGTTGAGTCAGGTTGACCCATCAACCTACCTAAATTTTATTTTTATTATTATATGAATATGATCTTTTTAATTTTATTTTTAAGTTTTAAATTATTATGTTATTTGACTATATTCTATTAAAATATATTTTTTAGTTTATTGGTATCATTTAATTAATATTTTATATTTTAAAACTAATATTTAACACGTTGTAAATGTAGATTTTTAGTAGAAAATATCATTCAAGTATTTTTGTTTTATTTTTAAACTCATTAAATTTAAAATTAATGTTATCATAAAGTATTTAAATTTTAATATTTTTAAAAATAGTTAAAAAAAATTCTAAAAAATATTTTTTTAATTTTCGGTGAGTTGCTGGGCTGACCCGTTTAACTCACCAATCCGTGGTGGGTTGGGTCAGACTCACTTTTTTAACCATAAAAGAATGGTGAGTTGAGTTGAGCCAACCCGTTTATTAGGTAGGTCGGGCTTAATGGGCCGGATTGACCTGTTTTAACAGGTATAGTTTTGAGTGAGTTCAAAAGCACTTTCTACTGCACTTAGCTAACATGATGAAAGGTAGAGGCATAAAATCACAAGTTTGACTTGCGATTTATAGGTCTTGAGATGTGTGCATAAAACCATATTTGTGATTTTATATCTCCAAAAAAAGATTGATATACTTTCAATGAGTCAACTCATTAAGTTACTAAAAAAACCTTTACAAAAACACTTACAAATTGCAATTTGAGCACTTACAAACTTTAGACCAAATTTATGGTCAAAAGTTGGTAAGTAGTTTTAAAAGAGACGCATTTTAGTAAATAAGTGACTCAAATTAATTAATCACCTATAAGTTAAATATAATAAAAATTTTTAATTAAAATGAAATATAAAAGTGTGAATATTTTACCGTCATTTTTTTTCATTTCCTTCCTCTTTCCATACTTCCAAACTATGTATGATAAAAAAAAAGAGTTTAATTGATATACACTATCAGTGTAAAAGATTTTTACAATGACATTCAATCACAAACCACCCTTCATTCATGGTAAATTTATTGACTTTACTCATTATTACTTTAAAAGTCATAAATGAAAAGTCACAAATTGAACGTCTAAAAATCTTTTACACTGACAGTATATATCAATTAAACTAAAAAAAAAATAAAATCTATGTTTACAAATTCCTATAGATGAAATCCGTAAAAATATATGGATTTATAATTTAAATAAGTATCCACTATGTGAGTTTTTCTTTTACACACTCTCTAATAAACACAATATGAATATCATAATATTCGTACTAGTGAGTATTTCTTACCCACTAAATTAACATACTAGACTTATTTAATTCTATGATAATAATATTTTTGCAAATAAATCAACTGAAATATTAATTATCCAATTTCATTGTTATCAATGTTTTTTTTTATCACAAATGCATAATCATTAAAATTATTTTCTATAAAGGAAAGGATCTATTTGTATTAAATATTTTATACATACATCAGATCAGTCTATTTTTAAATCCAATTGATTTCATAAAAAATAATATAATTTTATTTCTAAAATGTACAACAATAAAATTTCATATAGAAATAATTTTTTTGAGAAAATACTTTTAAAAAATATTCACAGATGTCCGTAAATATTGTTAAAAGGAGTATCCAACAATTAATTAAACGGATGTTGCATATTTGCTTTGTGGGGTCGATGTACTTAACCCGTAGTTGGTGGAAACAGAGGAAAAACATGTTATCTCCTAAGTTCGGTAAACTATGCATATTGTGGTTTCACAAGAAATTTCTCTATTTTGCGAATGCTAGTCAATTCAACTACTTAAAAATTTCATAAAAAAGGTATAAAAAAAAGAAATCGTAAAAGGACGGTTTTTGGGCTATAAAGTTAAGAGGAACGATGCTGGTGGCACTAAGGAAATGACTGTTGAATTAATTTCGGCGAAATTTCCAGTGGCCAGATCCGGATGGTTGTTCATAAACTGTGATGTGACTTCCCCACTTGAACTGTTAGGTCCAAAATAATCAATGGTTCTTTGGACATAACTCTGCTTCAATCCCTTTGCCATTTCCAATAGCAAGGTTTTTAAAAAAATAAGATGTGCACTGTCTTGGCTTGGTGGTCCCTTATGTCAAGATTCCTATTTACGTGCCTAACCCTTCTGGAAGGAGGGGAAAACTTGTTCGCAATAATCAAATTCAAAATCCAAATACTACGTACCACCCATTATCCCAAGTGATGACCCCCGAGATATTGACTTATTCACATACGCGTTTGCAATTTCAAATACTTGTAAAGGAAATAAACAACTATACTAATTTGCAACTTCACACAGCGTCATGTGCAAATTATATTTCATTATGCAAAGTCCAAGCACAAAAGTCACTCACACTTAGTCAGCCTACGGTTTAAATTGAATTTTAACCCCTATCAATGTTACCATAGTGTCACGTCATTTGTTAATTAATGTGGCTGCTTCAGAGGATTAGTTATGACTTATGACCTCAGCTTATTTTACCTATCTATGTGCCGTCCCTAATGGAGGTTTAGATATGTCCATAGCGTTGAACAAAACTAACTCCAGCAAAATGAGCACTCCCTTGTTCCATGAATTCAAAAAGCAAGCTTCTTTCTTCTTCAAGGAGAAAATCAAGACTGCTAGATTAGCTCTAACAGATGTCACCCCTGCACAACTGTAAGTCTAACTCTTTTTACGACATCATCGTGGGGTTTTCGTTTGTTATTTTGTTGACCAGTGATCACCCTTCGATTTGTTTCATAACCAAAACTAGTTCTGGGATTTCTAATATATACTTTGTTTTCCCTATGTGGATGTATTTTACTATTTGCAGGATGACAGAAGAGGCAACTAGTGGAAATCCATGGGCCCCAGATTCCAGAACTCTCAGATCAATTTCAAGGGCTGCTTTTGAGCTAGAAGATTATTGGAGGATTGTGGAGATTCTGCATAAAAGGTGTTTCCAGTTCCCTTTTGTTTTCCTTAGCATGATTTCCACTTTTTTGTTGATCAACCAATCATGGATCAACATCTGATACTAGTCTAAAACAGGTTACTTAAATTTGAGAAGAAGAATTGGAGGGTCTCTTACAATTCACTCATCGTGCTTGAGCACCTGTTGACTCAAGGACCAGAGAGTGTTGCTGAGGAATTTAAGGGTGACAAAGATGTCATCAGCCAGATGAAAGGTTTTCAGTATATTGATGACACTGGGTATGTTAATATTTTTTGCCTAAAATCTATGCTTATTAATTTTATTCCTCTTTACACTGGTTCTACTTCAAGACAGTGAATGCCTTTTGTGTTTGCAGGTTTAATTGGGGCCTAACTGTCAGAAAGAAATCAGAGAGGATAATGAAACTGCTGGAAGAAGGGACTCTTCTCAAGGAAGAGAGAAAAAATGCTAGAAGGTTATCTAGAGGGATTGAAGGTTTTGGAAGTTTCTCCCATCGTTCAACTCCTGCACCAGGCATTCTACGTGAGAAATCAACGCCAACCATGCTTGGAAGCTATGACTCAAACTTCAACAACCATGAAGATCAGGAAAACCAGTCCTCTTGTTCAAACAATGGCGTAAATATGGACACGGTAGCTGTTAAATCTCCTAGCCATCAAGGTGGAACTTTCAATTCCTTGGTTGGTGTGGAAACCAAAGGATACCAGGAAGATAATCTTGGCAACAATCAAGTACTTCAGAAATCTGAAACGAGTTCTAAAGAAAACATGGAGCCTAGTAAAGAGGAGTTCCATCTATGGAATTTGAATGGGGAGTCCAAACCACTTTTGGATTGTGAAGAGGATTCCAGGCTTGGTAACATCAGAAGAACAGAAGATGATCACCCCTTTACTTCAACAGAAATGCATTCCTCTGCCTCCCTTCTTTCTGCTAGAGACGGAATTCTACAAGGGTGTTGAAGCAATTTGAATATTTAAGATGTTTGCAAATATTGCATTTTCAATTCAGAAGAGCATATTCTAAAGAATGGCTTATGGTAAATGTACTCATATTTCATGGATATGGCAGCCATTATGTTACTGCTAGTGCTAGAATTCCCCCTCACTATCACGGTTTGTTACTGAACAAAGAAGAGAGATTTTTTTCTAATTTGGATTGCGTTTCTCTGTATTTAATCTGGTTAGAGATTCAACCTCCCGTAGCCACTTTAACGGCAATCACATAACCTGTTTTTAAGATGCTCAAACAACTGTGTTAAAACGGGATTTAGTGAACCATTGATTACTTAGGGAAAATTACATCTTGCTTATTTTTATTATGGGCGAAAGGTTTGTTTAAGTTCTAGACCATAGATTAAAGCAATTTCGTAAGATTTTACTATTTCAGCTAATCATTTACTTCAAGATTCTAAGTATTTCAATTCACTTCCGCATAACATTCTATTAGCTCTCGAGTTGTAATTTTGAATATACAAGACTGATTCAGAAAGCACAAAATATAGAAACCATCGAACCCTCTAACTAAACACTAAACGATTATTGATTTCATCTATAAAGCAACAAAGAAAGGCAAGCCAATTGTGCAAAAATCGATATGTAGATATTTACAACATTGATAAATGAATTAATAAAACTTCAAGATTTGCAAAGCCAACCTTGGATAGCAAGTCGAAGTGCATGATTGTGAGTAAGATTCAGGTGACTCAGTTTTAAATTAGTCATAGGAGAAGTTTGGTGCCCATTGGCCAGCCATTCACTTATGGCCTTCCCTTCGTAAGTAAATCCGTCTGCTGCAACTTGAGGATCATGCATGATTTCCTGAAGAATGAACCAAATAAACATGAGCCACAAATACAATAATTGTGAAGATCTTGTAAAAAGAAAATTGGTTTCTCTTCAACTCATACTCCGCATCCAAGTTTTTATAGCCCTCTTGCTGCTGAATTCAGGAAATTAAGAATGCTAAGAGAAATCACTGTAGAGTTGAGCAGGTCTAGTAGCCCAGGTTGACATCATGGTTAAATTTCAGTTATTCACACTGGTTATTTCCTCAGCTATATTATATATTTCAATTGAATCATTGCATTAACACTACTACTAAACCTAGTTCATATAAATATCAAAAGTGAACAGTTACCTGAAAGATTGGACACAAGAAAAAAGATGGCACCAATCTCTCTTCTGAAACATGCAACTGTTCCAATTCTCTCACCAGAGAAGGTGTTAACTCTGGTCTGTCTCTACTGTTAAGTTGGCAGCATTGCAATCCCAGTTCAACCAATTTTGTTGCCACAGTGGGATTCCATTCTCCAGCTGAAGAATCCAAAATTGAAGATAGTTTTCCCCATGAAACTGCTCTGCGTACTTCACCAGCTAAACCAACTGGAGTCCTACCAGTGAGGAGTTGCAAAATGATGAGCCCAAAAGAGTATATATCAGATTTAGGTGTTAGTACTCCAGTTCTATGAAACTCGGGATCTGTATATGTAAAAGAACGATTTGGCTCAGTGCTGAAGTGGAAACTGGGAAGATAAAGTGACTCCTCTTTCACCAGCCTGCTGAACCCAAATTCACATATCTTGCAACTAAGTGCAGAGTCAAGAAGGACAGTTTCAAGCGTCAGACCTCCATGGATAATAGTTTCTGGTTTAGAAGAATGTAAGAAGCAAAGAGCTGTAGCAATTTCGGCTATCCATCGTGCTCGGATGTTCCAAGTCAAAGGGAAAAGACTGCTTTTTCGGAATAGATAATCTAGGAGACTTCCACGAGGCAAATACTCATATACAAGCGACCAGACTTCAGGGCAAACACCAAGCAAAGTAACCAAATGAGGGTGCTGGACACCACCAAGAACTTGAACCTGGTTACACGATAGTTGGATAACACGCAATATGCAGGACAGTCAAGCCAAGAAAGAAAACCAGAAAATATTAGAAAAAACTATTTTAAAACCAGCAAGGTTCTGTTGGAGCATGGATCATCTCTCATCTCCTTAGTATATTGGTAGTTTTGATTTTGCTATTATGCAAGTCAAACACGTTTTAAAGTGTAACTTTGTATTGTTTGTTTAGAATAGACATGCATGAATGAGTTTTATCCAAATCAAGATTTTAGAATATGTGTTAATCTTGTTCAACGTCAGTTTTTATAAGTTTTATAGTTAAGAACAAGCTCTGTATCGAAATAATCAATTACCAAGTTTAATAATATCTATTATTTAATCAAGAGCTTCAACTAAGATTGAACAAAATGCTAGTTTTTGAAAATCTGATTGTGATAACCGATTACAACATTTCGTAATTGATTACACAGTTCATTTTGCATTTTTCTCAAAATCAAATTCCTCTTTTTTAACAGGTTACTAATTTTCGTAACAGATTCCAACAATTATAAAACTGAACAAGAACTAAAGAAAGGGGCGAAATAATCGATTACACCTTTCTGTAATCGATTACATAGTTTTTAGTTTTTATTCCAGCAGCTATTTAGCACACTTTAATCGATTACGTTGTTTTTTAATCGATTAAACTCTTTAAAAATCATTTTTCTTTAAATAACTAACTGCTTATTTTTCATAGACAATGAGTGAAAAACTCTTAGGAAATCCTTGAAAACACTTATACATTCTCTGAACAAGTCTGAGAGCAAATCAAACATTTTTTCTTCACAAAGATTATGGTTCTCCAATCTTGACCTTGGAAATATTGTGAAAACATCAATGTAGATTATCTGCACGAATCGGGTGTATGCTAATCCAATATTTAATTTCGTTCTTGTACAGGATATGCAAAGAGTTTGCATTTAGGTTTTTTATCAAAGTTTAGCCTATCTTTCCTTGTAGGGTTCAAGGATAGAGTGAAAATAGAGTTTAATTTTTGTGTGTTCACAGTGTTTGTAATACACAAAGATTAATATAAGAGTTATCTGGTGTGGATAAATCAAACTGGATGTAGGTCTTTTTATGTCAAACCGTTATAAACTCTTGTGCATTTTTCTCTTTTCTCTTATTGACAAATTTTATTAATTGTTTGATTTGAAAGTTTGACTAATCTTGGTTTGAATGGAAAAAGTTTTTTGTGATTAAAGAAAATATTTTTGAAGAAATCTATTCACCCCCTCTGCATTTTTATCTTGTTACACTTGGACTAACAGTTTCTAGATAGGGGGACTTACAGATTAGAATAACTTATGAAACAAAAGAGGCATTGTTGACAGTTCATAGAATTGATGTATTATTGTAACTACAATGGTGATGGAAAATTAAAAGGATGACACATACAAGATACAAGTAGGATGGTTAAAATGGAAAAGAACATCATAATTATTTGTAATCACAAATTTCCTACTAAGGGTCTGTTTAGGTAAGATTTTCTAGAAGTACTTGTAGGAGAAGAAAATACAAAGAAAAAAGTCCAAAAGATGTGGGACTTTTAAAAATTAGCTTGTAAAATGTCCAACATTATTTTTAAAAAATTTGTGGAGTTGTTTTGACTATTTTTTTCCTAAAAGTGTTCTTGGAGAAAATCAACCAACCAGACCCTAAGTTCAAAGAAAAGTTTTATCGTAATGCTTCAACCTATACTTTATTGTAATGAATGTTAGATTTTATAAGGAGATTCAGGAGAAAAAAAAGGAGGGAGTGATATGAAAAGATTGTGTATAAGGAGAGATTGTTGTGGCACCAATTAAGTAAAAACTGATAGGAAATCAATTTCAAAAGCAGAGGCCAGCGGGATAGTTGTGGGAGAACTGACCTCTTGATGAAACTCTGTTGATCCTTGCATGTTGTGTGGATGGAGCTTCCTTATAGCAACTGTTCTACCCAGCATTTCGCCCTTATAAATAGAACCATATCCACCCTCCCTAACTTTGAAACTCTCAGAAAAATTGCATGTGGCATTTCGAAGATCTAATTCTGAAAATTCGGCAAGCTCAGGGAATTCTTTGGCAATCTCAATGACCCCATTGCAGTGATCCGCTCCAACTTGTCCGCAACTTTTCCACCGCTCAAGCCAACGTAGAGCTTCCATTTTCTGTTGCATGAGCTGCTGCTTTTCATACTGCAGGTTTGAGATGGATTCTTGAATCAGTGAGAGTTCAGCTGCAGCTTCATCTCGCTTCTGGTTGGTTTCATGTGCGCAACTACCTAGAAGGGAAATACTTCTTGCTGTCCTTTCTAGCTCACTAACAATTTCTTCTTTCTCATCCAAGAACATCTGTTGCTCCTGTATTGTAACTCTCAGTGAATCCTCAGCCTCTTTTCTGAGCTTTACTTCATGTGCATGAGCAGATTCAAAAAAGTTTACCTGAATAAAGAATATGTTGGAACAAAAGTCTTGATAAAAACCATCAAAAGAGTATACATTAAATATTATCCTAGCGAAACTTCTTAACAATAAATTTGGGCACTTCAATCTATAGTGAATTGGGGAAACTAGTCCTTGCTGTCGCTTTTCCATTTGTTCTGCAATTTAAACGAGAAAACATTAGGATTTTACATGTTTTTTTTTTTCATAAAAAAGTCTTGTGTATTAGATCAAGATTTTTAAAAAATATATAAAATTCTTGTGGTATTCAATCATTTTTAAGCGCAACAACAAAGTCTAGAGGTATTCAATTAAGATTTTTTAAAACTTATGAAAAGTCTTGTGGTATTTAAAAATATACAAATTTTGATGGATTATTATTTAAAATAGAGTTTGAAGAATTTTCTATGACTTTTTAATAAAAATTTACCCAAAAACAATCTCATCCAAATTATTGAGATTTTGTTAGAGTTTCCTTTTCTTTTCCTACTTTATCAAGTAGGCATTGCCTTTAGAGCTCCACTGTCAATATCGTCTCAAACTATTGTTACCGCGACATCGCCATTGGACAACCACCATCAGACTACCATTATCATTGGGCAATTGCCACCGAACTACCACCAACATTGACACAGCCACAACTATCAAACTACCGTCCACATTAACACAGCTACTGGATTACTATTGGCATTGACACCAGCACCTGACGACCACCATTATTAACACCACCATAGCCATCACTTCTACCACAATATACACCTTTAAACTAATTTTGTAACAAAAAATTATAAATAAAAATTAGTTTTAGGATTTAAAATTTTGAAACTTAATCATAAACTACCTACCTTAAACGTGTCCTAAAATATTAAAAATTTTGTATTAATTTTTCTCTTATTTGTTTAAACCTTATTATTTATTTATTATATTTTTCATTGTCTCTTATAACTTTAAATGTTTTTCTAAAACTATATGAAATCCATTAAAAACTTATATATCCATAGAATCTTTTAACATCTTATGAATTTATTTAACATCTATAAAGTTTTATAAAATCTTATAAGTCATTATATTTTTAGCAAGTCTTTTAAATTTTAAAATTCACATAACTTTTTTATACTAAAATTACCTTTTAATATCCAAATTGAATACAACCTCTTAAGCTTTAGAAAAATTATTTATAGAATCCAACTATTTTGCAGATATATTCTCTCTTGAATCTTCATCATCATGGAATACTTTATCAATGTTTCTTAGATATGTAAGAAAGTATAATTGATCCCTCATGGCAAGCAAGAATTTGTTTGGATCCTTTCCTTACAATAAGAACAAGGTGAATAAGCTTTTGTGCTGTCAAAAGTCCCAACAGATTAGGTTATACATACCTTACTAATGGCCTCAATGGCTTTGAGTTCCAACGTTTGGCTCTTCAAGCGCTCTGCATGTGCCCTGTCTGTTACAGCATCAACTTCTCTTTTGGCTTCAATAAGTTGACTATCAATTGCTTCCTCAAACTCTGAATGAATATCTAAATGCCAACCAGTCAAATGTTGGGGAGAACAATGACTACTATAACTGTATGATTTGGATGAAAAAGTAGCTTCTGCTTCAATGATTTCACTCTGAACCATACTTCCTGTAGTTCTTGTAGAATTTGTTTGAAAACATTCAGAATGAAATAGTTCATTTGTACCATTTGGAAAAAATCTACAACTCAAGCTCTCTGCAGTTGTAGTCTCAGGTTGGGTACGTGAAGACAAAGAACGAGGAGTGTCAGAAGCTTCTCTTGTCCAAATGTGCTTACCATTGTAGACGAACCATATTTCACAGAATGGGGGAGCATTTTTGGCAGCATAATTTGCTTTACTGGAATTCCTTTTGACATTGATGCAACTGCATTTTTCCATTGGTTTTGTAAAAGGAGAGGTTTATTCATCCCTTTTATGACAGAATAGGTATGAAAAAGGAAATGACTGGAGTAGATTGTATTGTTCAAGTTATAAAAGCAGAGGAAGGGATAGACATAGAGATAAGAGAATAACTTCAAATTTTTGGATCAATAGAACCTACCAAGTAGGTCTATGTTTGTTTTAAAGTTATATAAGTATTTGAGTTTAATTGGTATACACTGTCAATATAAAGATTTTTTACACTGACAGTCAATCACAACCCTTCATTTATGGTAGATTTGTTGACTTTACTCGTTACTATTTTAAAAGTCACATAAATGAAAAGTCATGATTGAATGTCAATGTAAAAATCCTTTACACTGACAGTGTATACCAATTAAACTCTAAGTATTTTTGCAAATTCCTATGTAAAATTGAGTGTTCCAATGCATGAATTGAGAAGGAAAAAATTGTTGCTTCTAAATTAGAAATACCTTTGAACTCTACCAATTTTCATCAAAGCGTGCACTAGAATAGTGAATAAACCAAGTTCAATGTATACTAACTAGACAGCTTTATACAGGCATCAATAATTGTTCAGCATGAGTAACAGAATTATGTAGGTGTTCAATGCTTTACTTACTTTTCTGGTACTGATCCGATAACAAGCTTCCTGATATTATGCACAGTAACCAAATCAACAATCCCTTTCTGGACTTGATCAGCTTCACCAATGACACTGCTTGCCTTAATCTGAAAAGAAATTACTTTAGCAAGGGCCATTAACTATTGTCGTCTTCCCACAAATTGCATTATACAGATTACAAAGTGAGATAATTTCAACAAAAACAAATTTCAGTTATAATTTATTCACATATTCTGAAGGAAGAAAACATGAAAACAGAATGATAACTAACTAGATTTTAAAAATGTGGCTAAATGCAAATATGACTGTCAGTGTCAGCACGGCAGGGTGGACAAATATGACACTGGAACCATATTTGAGGTTTGGTTTCAATACATATTTTCGAAACCTTTACCATTAATTATCTCCAAAAAGACCATAAAATAAAATTGTTAAAAAAAAGAAGAAGTAACTTCTCCAGAAGCCAAGTTTGGTCTCTATAGTTGGTATAAAGTAGAAAGACGAAAAAAGATGAAAGCATACCTTAGCTGCACGGCAAAGGCTCAAGTACTTATCCAGAAGCCCCTTGGTCTGTTCTCTTTCCTCAATTCTATAAGCAGACACAACTTGAGGACTAGCTTGTGATGCTGGAAATTTCCCCACTGAACAAGATTTGAATTTTAAATCTATAAATTGTTGGGACAGCAAAACTTAAAGGGGAAAAGAATCCAAATTCAAAAGAAGGGTAGCCACATGAATATAAAAGGCCATGACTTACATGGTGAAGGAATCATAGTAGAAGGTTCGTAAACATGAAGTAAGCAAATATGAGCATTGCTGAAACGGGTGAAACACCATTGGAGCAAAGTCGCGGCTTTCTTAAGCGACTTCCCAACTGCCACGTGGACCTTCTCATCATATTCGTCCATGGCCATGCGTGTAGAGTGTTAGAAGACATGGCGAGGAAAGTGTGAAGGGTCCATTGTTGAAGGGAAAGGGAAATTAGAGGATTGAGTTTGATGGATGTTTTTCAATTTCACTCTTCAAACTCAGAGAAGAAGGCTTGACTTTTGCACTGACTCGGATGCCCTGTGGTGTCTCACTTCTCTTCTCTTTCTGTCTTTACTTTTTACTCTTTACTCTTTAATCTGTGCTTTGTGGTCTGCACCAAACCAAACTTGCTAGCTTTTGGTACATCAATGTTCTAAATTCTCAGAAGGAAGGAGAATAAAATGGAATAAAATTAAATCAAAACATGTGAAATGAGATGGAAAATAGAAGGAGAATATTAAATATTTAAAAATTATAAAACTTGTTTCCGTATTATTTTTTTAAAATAGTTTTTAAAAATAAACGTGGTTTTTAGAATTAAATATAAGTAGTTTTGTTTTTTTTTTAAATTTAAAATACAATAAAAAATATGTTATTTTTTATTAATATTTTTATAAATATGAATTTTTTTTTATTTTTATATGTTTAAAACAATTTTTAAATAACTTATCAAATAAGTTTTTTTTAAAAATAATTTTAATAATTATTTTTAAAAATTAAAAAACAAAATCAAATCAATAAAAAATTATTACGTATTTGTGATGAAGGAAAAAAAATGTAAATAGGATAAAAGAGAATGTACAAGAAGTGTAGTATGGTCAATTTTTTTCACTTTAACCCACACTTTCACCATTTTTCATCTTATTTTGGGTGAAATTTTTTAATATGACACTTTTCAAATGTAAATTACTCGCATGCCAAGCAACCAAATTTATATTTTTCATTTCAATCCAATTACATTCCTATATTTATCGTTTTAAACCAAACACTCAAAAACAACCTTAGACAACAAAGTAAGCATAAAATAAAAGTTATTGTTGTTGGACGGAAGATTTTTTTAAATATTAAATTTTTAAAGAATGTTAATTTATAAAAGGAAGAATAAAAATGTTTATACCTTTACGAGAACATACAAGATTTGTGTAATGATAGAACAAGATTTGATTAAAAGTTATGAAATTTTTATGAATGTTAATTATAAACTAATTATTTCTAACGAAGTTGAACAATAATGTATTTTATAGAAAAAATTCATTATATAGGATATAGTTTCTCTAAAACAAAAGAACACTTCATTTTTGTATTTTTTTTAGTATAATTTTAAAGCCATTACTATTGTCATGATAAAATAATTTCTAACTTTTTTTTTTCCTTACATAAAATATTTCCTAACTTAAACATAAGGTTCAACCATTATTATCATGGTTTATTTGGTGACAAGAACATAAAAGTATAAAATAACTATATTATCTTGTTATTTCGATATATTTTTTTTATAAAAAGAAAGATTGGGATAGGAAGAAATAAAAATAGAATAGAGTATTTCTCTTTCTTTATACATGTATACATACATATAATACGATATTATATGAGTTTAATTAGTATGTCCAGACAGCGTAAAAGTATCTTAAATTGATGTTTAATCATAATTTTTCATTTGTTCATGACTTGTAGAGTATCATCAGGTAAATTGAACAAACTTACCATAAATAAAAGATTGTGATGGAATATATGATAGTACATAGTCATTAAACTCATATTATTATTATTATTATATATATATATATATATTATATGTGAATTAAAATTTGTATTCATAATATTATATGCATTTGTAATTCTGTAAAATTTAAAAATATTTTTTTAGTCACTGAAATTAATTTATTTTTTGTATTAATATTGTTTGTTTGTTAGTTTTTGTGTATTTGGCTTTGTTGAATGTGAAATCGAAGATTGAGGGGTAAGGTTGAGGAGGAGAGTGTTTTCTGTTACCAATTTTCGAACGACGTTAACCGAAGAACAAGGGTAAAAGTGAATCAAAGACTAAAAAACTATTTTTGAATTTTAAGGACTAAAAGTGATTTTTGGTAAAACTTTTGGGATAAAAAAATTTTGTTTGACAACAATTTTATAAAATTGTTTTTAGTATTTTAGTCTTTAAAAACTAAAAAACTCGTTTAGGTAGTGTTTTTTTTTTTCTAAAAAGTTTTCAAAAACAATTATGGTCTTTTAGTTACAGGAATAGTTGAAAATAATTTTACTTTTCAGTTTTCTATTTTTGTTTTGAAAACTCGAAATACATCAGAATAGGTTGTTTTTTGCTTTTCATTAATGAAATTTTAATAAATATGAACAAATTTTTCCATTTTTACATCTTCAAAACAGTTTTCAAATAACACTTACCAAACAAGTTTTTTTTTTCTTCCCAAAAATAGTTTTTGAAAACTATTATTAAAAATTCTTTTCAAAAACTAAAAAACAAAATCAAACTAATCAAATCCTAAGTATTCTCTTAGTTTTGACCTGTAAAATTAAATTATATTATTAATTAAAATATTAAAATTTAATTAATTATTATTTTAATATATTTAGAGAATAATTATAATTTTATAAAAAATATATTTTTTATAATTTAAAAAAGCATATACATAAATAAAAGTAATTGTTCAAAAACTAGTTAAATTTATTTTTTATAATTACAAAATTTGTGAACACTCTTATCATATCCATTGTCCAACTTTTACTTTCCCATATCATATCATATTTTAATTACTAAATAGACTTTTACAAAATTATTATAAATTTTAAAAAATTAAAAGAACCATCCACATAAATATATTTAATTAATAAATAAGTATCATCTGTATATTAAATTGCATTTGAAAATTAAATTACATGTTCCAATATGTTTTCATTACACCGGTTGTTTTCCAAATTATTAATATATATTTTTATACTATTTTTTTGTTATCAATATATATATATATATGATTAAATTATATTAGTTAATAATTGCTCCTAATTTTTTAAAACAATTACACAAGGTTAGTATAATTTATAAATGAGTGTTCGCCTTTACTTTTCAAAAAATTAAAGGTAAAGTGTATAGTAATTGATAAAAATAGGAATGGTTTATGCTAGACCTTTTTTTCTCAAAATACTTTGTTTTTTAATTACAAAATAATATAAAAAATTATTTATTTAAATATTAGACTTGAGAAAAAGTTATAAAGTTAGTATAATAACAAAATTCACATGTAAAAATAAGGGAGAGAAAAATTCACTAATAAAAACTTACACTTTAACAAATAATATTTAGTATAGACACTATACGTCAAGTTGTAATCAATATAATCTCTAATGTGACAAATCTCCAACTCATGCAACTCAACAACTTCTTTTAAAGTTAACTTTCTCATAAACATAATGTTTTCAACATTATCTTATTTTGTCATTTTTTTAAAGCGTAAATATTAATTTTTTTCATATTTTTAAAGAGAACTTTTCATATTTATATGAAAATTTATCTTATTTTCAAGCCTAAACTGTTTTTTTTTTTGCATTTTTAATATTTTCCTCCTCTTTTTAACATTAATTTTTTTTATTTTTATGAAAAAAATTTAATTTTTTATAATTTAAATATTACTTTTTCAATGATAAATTTGTTTTAAAGATGAACTATTTTCACTTTTTATATATTTTATTAAATCTTATATTATTTTTCAAACTTAGCTTTATCCATATTTCCAAATATAGTTTGTTTATATTTTCAAATACATTTCAAATTTATTTTTAACACGTATTTTTTCAAAGTTTGAACTTTTTGAAAGTGTTTTTTTAACCATTAACCTTTTCTTTTAAATTAAATTTTCATATTTTGAAACATACTATTTTTCACCTTTACCTCATTTTCTCATATTTTTAAGCATAAAATATTAAATTTTTCTCATATTTATATTTCTTTTTCACATTTATATTTCTTTTTTTATATAAACTTTTATTCTATTTTCAAGCCTAAACTATTTTTTTTCATCTTTTAATATTTCCCCCCTTTTTTAACATTAATGTTTTTATTTTTTTACAAAAAATATTTTTAGTTTTTTTTGTAGTTTAAAGGTTACTTTTTACTTGATAAATTTGAACTATTTTCACTTTTAATATATTTTATTAAACTTTACATTATTTTTTAAACTTAGCTATTTCGATATTTCCAAACATAGTTTGCATTATATTTTTTTAATGAGTTTAATTAATATGTACTAACAGTGTTAAAAAATCTTATACTGACATTTAATCAGCTCTTCATTTATATCACTTTTAAAATATTAAAGGGTAAAATCAATAAACTTAGCGTAAATAAAGAGTTGTGATTGAATGTCCAGGTAAGAAGTATTACATTGATAATCCATACTAATTAAACTCTTTTTAAATACATGTTAAGGTTTGATATTTTTGAAAAATATTTTTTTAACCACCATTAAATTTTCTTATAAGCTTTCTTTTTCATATTTTGAAACAAAACGTTTTTCAAATTTACCTCAATTTTCTCATATTTTAAGCATATGGTATCAGCCTAATACACGATCCTCTTCTTCCTTCATTTTTTTTCTCCAACACAGGACGCCGCTCCTTCCTTTCTCTTTGCCTTCCATGACCAACGACAACTCTTGATATATTAGCAACCCTCATGAGCCATCAAAACCCTTTACTTGCATCACTCTTAGTAATGTCACCAAGCTTCTTCCCTCCAATTACCTCACCTGGAAACTTCAAGTTGAAGCTCTCCTTGATGGCTATGATCTTCTCAAATATCTCGATGGATCCTTTCCTGTGCCAGCGCTGACAGTCTCCACCACCGTTGAACTTTCGGTGCCAACTCCGAATCCTACTTATCAAACTTGGCGTCAACAGAACCGTCTTATATACGGTGCTCTCCTCACCACTCTTTCTCCTGAAGTGGCATCCCTGGTGTCTCAAACAACGACATCACATGATCTTTGGACTCTTCTCCAGTGCACCTATGCCAAGGCATCCCGTAGCCACCTCAAGCAGTTAAAGGAACGTCTCCACACGGTGTCCAAAGGTACCCAATCCATCACCACCTACATGCATTCTCTGAAGCAAACGGCAGATCTCCTTGCCTCACTTGGCTCTCTTGTCTCTGTTGAAGACATGACCGACCATGTCTTGCATGGCCTCGACGACAGTTATAAAACTGTCATTGACGGCGTCAATGCAAGGGACACTGTCATTCTTTTTTATGATCTCTTCGAGAAGCTTCTCATTAAGAACTCTCCCTTGTTGCTGCTCAACGACAGGTTCCTGCTCCCATGACAACCTTGAATGCACAGGCTCGACCCAACCATTATGACAAAACTCGGTCTGGGCAATTTTATGCATCATCAACTTCACGCCCTGACAATCGAAAACCGTTTCTTGGTCGCTGTCAGTGGTGCAATGTCAAGGGCCATGTCCTGTCTCAATGTCACACCTTCCCATAGCAACACCCTAGTGTCCTGATGCCTCATCGTTCCTCTTCTGCTAACCGTAGACAGGTTCAGGTTCATACTGCAACTACTGGCACATCTCAAACTAATTTTCTGGTTGACAGTGGAGTGACGCATCACGTCACCAATGATCTTACCAATCTAGCGCTTCTTCATCTGTACAGGGTCCAGACTCATTGTTTATGGGTAGCGGTTCAGGTTTAAACATCTCTCATTCTATAACACTTTTACTTAATGATCCATCCTTCTCACATACTTTGTGTGTTCCTTCCATGCAACAGAAAATCCTTTCTGTTTCTTAACTCACCAAACAAACTAACTCTGCTGTTGTTTTCTTGCCAAACTTTTTTTATGTGAAGAACTTGCAGACGGGTCAAACAACCCATAATGGCTCGTGTGTGGATGGACTTTATCTCTGGCCAGCCAACTTTCTGTCCGTCCACTCTGTCCGCACAGACTCCTCTGTTTCATGGCACTATAGACTTGGGCATCCCTCCTCTTCTATCTTCATATTTATTCAACAACATTTTTCTTTGGGTTCAAATAAATTCCAGCAATCAGATTGTAACTCATGTCAAATTAGCAAAAGTCATAAACTTCCATTCCATGAATCCACTCTTAAATCATCTTATCCTTTGGAAATGATTTTCTCTGATGTATGGACTTCCCCTGTTTTATCAATTGATGGTCTTCGCTACTATTGCATGTTTGTTGATCATTTTACTCGCTATATTTGGCTATATCCGATAAAACGTAAATCTGATGTGAAAACTGTATTTCCCAAATTTAAGTCGCTTGTTGAAAATTTCTTTCATCACAACATCAAAATTCTTTACACGGATAATGGTGGCGAATATATTGGTCTTCGTCCTTTTTTAAGCACTCATGGAATAAGTCATCACACCACCGCACCTCATACACCTGAACACAATAGAATTTTCAAATTTACCAAAATCGGCACAATGCCGAAACCAGTCTCTCTCTTCTCCACCACTCAGGTTTGCCCCTTACATAACGCTCAAGTCAGTAAAGGAGTAAGAAGATAGAGATTAGAGTGTGAAAGATTAGATACCTGAGGGGGGGTCTGGTACCTCCCTTTTAAGGAGGTCTTCAGGTGCGGTTCCAAGTTACCTTTTTTACCGTTCTGCTTGAGATTTGTCTCCAGTTTCCTTTTTTACCCTTCTCCTTAAAATTTATCTCTAGTTACCCATTTTAGGGATTTTGGGCCTAGTTATTGTCGGGTGAAACTACAATGAGACCTTCCCGTAAAGGTGAGGTAGAGAGAAGTAGCGATAGATCACTCTTATTTGTATCTCTTGTTGTGATGGTAGAGGTATCACAACCTCCCACCTGCGAAGATGTTTTTGGACTCACTTGACAGCGCAGTAGCCCACTCCAATAAGGTACATATGCCCCCTAGCCTTGAGGTTGATCCAAGTAAGATGACACTGAAAAGGCTAGAGAGTAAAAGAACATGAACTTGTCAGTGTGCGACATCAGAGCCGCAGGGGCCGAGAGGGCCGAGAGAGTAAAAGAACATGAAGATTGACATGTTTTTTGTGTTGGAGTACTGTTACAGGTTTTTTCTGTTGTATTTAGAGAGTATTGAGTAAAGCGATCTAGCAGGACAAGTAGTCTGTAAGCCGCAGGGGCCGAGAGCGCCGAGTAGTCGATAGGGCGCGGGGGCATAGAGCGTCGAGTAAGTGATAGGCTGTGGGGCTGAGCAGGCTGTGGGGGCCGAGAGTGTCGAGTAGGCAATAGGCTGCAGGGGCCGAGAGTGCCGAGTAGGTGATAGGCCGCAAGGCTTAAGAGCACAAAGTAGGCGATAGGCCGCAGGGGTCGAGAGTGCCGAGTAGGCAATAGGCCGCAGGGGCCAAAAGCGCCGAGTAGGCGATAGGCCGTGAGGGTCAAGAGTGTCGAGTGGGAGATAGGCCACGGGGACGAGAGCGCCGAGTAGGCAATAGGCCGCGGGGGTCGACAGTGCCAAGTGGGCGATAGGCCGCAGTGGTCGAGAGTGTCGGGTGGGCAATAAGCCGCGGGGGCAGAAAGTGCTAAGTAGGCGATAGGCAGCAGAGGCCAAGATCCTTTGTGGTTGACAAACTACGTGGTGGGTTGTGAAATTTTCTACCAAGGTGTTGAATGAGTCGATAAAGTAGCAGGAGAGCCTCGACCACTAATTGAGAGCGGTACCTGCAAGAGAAGTATGAAACATTCTACACAACACACAATCATTATTTGAGTAGAGATTTACCTAGGTGAGGACTGCCTCAATGTGGTTGTCGAGGTTGGTCAATCCTTCATAGAGTTCAATCACCAACAGTTTCCAATCTTGCGGGAAAACATTGTCGAGTATCCCATCGGCAAAGAGACGTCATCAAGGTACAAGGTGACAAGTCACGAGAACAGCATCTCTGTTGGTCTTCTACTTCTCTACTCCTTTGCTGACATCAGTGACCTTGCTCTGAGTTGACTTATTGCGTGTTGAAGTGTGGTGGTTCGTAGAGTGATTATTTCTAGACGTTCCTTTGTCGGGAAAATCTCTGCGAGGGTGGGATGGTGGGTGTCTGCAATGGTCCTGTTGTGACCTTTCACTTTTTTTTTTAAGTTTAATATTTTTTAAAGTGTTTTTTACGTCATAGACCTTTTCTTTTAAAGTTAACTTTTTAATATTTTAAAGCATAATGTTTTTAAATATTACCTCATTTTTTCATATTTTTAAGTATAAATATTATTTTTTTTTCATGTTTGTAAACAACACTTTTCATATTTATATTTCTTTCTGATATGAACTTTTATCCTAATTTCAAATTCTTTTACATCTTTTAATATTTTCCTTTTTTTTAATATTAATGTTGTTTTCACAAAAAACATTTTTAATTTTTCTTATACTTTAAAGATTACATTTCAATGATAAATTTGTTTTAAACGTAAATTATTTTTACTTTTTATATATTTTATTAAAATTTATATTATTTTTTAAACTTAACTTTTTTCATACTTTTAAATATAGTGTGTTACATTTTCAAATTTATTTTTCACACTTAATTCTTTCAAAGTTTGATCTTTTTGAAAGTGTTTTTTTAATCACCATCAACCTTTTCTTTTAAAATTAACTTTTCATATTTTGAAACATAACGTTTTTCATATTTTGAAACATAACGTTTTTCAACTTTACCTCATTTTTTCATATGTTTTAAGCATAAAATATTAAAAATTTCTCATATTTTTAAAGAGCACTTTTTATATTTATATTTTTTTTATATAAATTTTTATCCTTTTTCAAACCTAAACCTTTTTTTTTTGCATCTTTTAGTATTTTCCCCCTTTGTTAATATTACTGTTTTTTTTTTTACAAAAACATTTTAATTTTTATTATACTTTAAAATTAATTTTTCAATTATAAATTTATTTTAAAAATAATTATTTTCATTTTAATATATTTATTAAACATTATATTATTTTTTAACTTAGCTTTTTTCCATAAACATAGTTTCAGTTTGCGTTATATTTTCTTAAATATATTTGAAATTTATTTTTCACACTTAAATTTTTCATAGTTTAATATTTTTGAAAATATTTTTTTAACCACCATCAACTTTTGATGTTACTCCTTGTTAAATAATTTTTTTATTATTTTAGTCCATACTATCAAGCAGCAATATTAATAAGTGATTTTGCAACCAAATGACTCACCAATTTTGAAGAAAGTCTTGTATTCTTTTATCCAAACTGTGATACTACTCATCTCTGTCTCAATTAGTATTGTTTCTTGAAAATAGAAACTAAAATCAATTTTTTAATGAATAAAATAAAAAATTAAAGTATCAAAACAAAAAAAAAAAACATGTGTTATTTTTAGGGGGAAAAAGCTATTTATGCAATAAAAAATCATGGAGACTAAAAATATATTATTACTTTAATTTGCTTTAGTATTTTGTTAGAAAATATACTTTATTGTGAAAAAACACTTTATTAATATATTGTAAGCAATACCTCTTGATTTGAGTCTTGATTATGAAAGAGATGGAATACACCCGTACCTAACCAATAGAAAACTTCAATTTTATGGGTAGGTGTTGAAGTGAGACTGGATTTGTCGTTGGTTTTACACCATGCCATTGATTATATGGAATTGTTACACTCAAATTACTTTATCTTCATTATACTGTCATTATTTGTTTAACAATTTCATATAATGATGTCTACGTGAAGATATGGGTGCGCCAACTACACGTTGAACGGCGTTGATTTTTATAGTCCAAACTAAAGATCAACCGTTGAACAATTGCCAATATTGAAACAAAAATAAATGAAAGAATTTACTCTGCCATAAACTCAGTTAACTGATAACATCACGATTTTTTATAATATAAAACGAGGACGCCGTATTTCCTTTCACCAAACCAACCTGCAGCATTTAGAAGCATTTCCTGTGTACAATTGAAGGACCAGCCTCATCGTACTCAGCCTTTGCAATCCACATCTGCATTTCAAACATGATGTCCATATTAGCTCCCACATGATGCAAATGGCAATAAATTTAACTCACTGGGATATTTTCTCAGGGAATTGAAAAAGTAGACTAAAAGGAACTATTACAATTAAAATATTTCGTGATCTTAAATAAATTTAAATTAACGGTAGATAAATCTTTACCTGTTGGAAAGTGCTGAGAGAAGCTAAGATTGAGCCACCAATCCAGACACTGTACTTTCTCTCAGGTGGAGCAACCACCTTAATCTTCATGCTGCTTGGGGCCAAAGCTGAGATTTCCTTGCTCATTCTGTCAGCAATACCAGGGAACATGGTAGAGCCACCACTGAGAACAATGTTTCCATACAAGTCCTTCCTAATATCGACATCACACTTCATGATTGAATTGTAAGTTGTCTCGTGAATGCCAGCAGCTTCCATTCCGATCATGGATGGTTGGAAGAGAACTTCAGGGCATCGGAATCGCTCAGCACCAATTGTGATCACCTGTCCATCAGGCAATTCATAGCTCTTCTCAACAGCAGAGCTAGTTTTTGATGTTTCAAGCTCTTGCTCATAATCAAGGGCAATATAAGCCAGCTTTTCCTTTACATCCCTTACAATTTCACGCTCAGCTGTGGTGGTGAAAGAATAACCCCGTTCTGTAAGGATTTTCATCAAGGCATCAGTGAGATCACGTCCTGCTAAGTCAAGACGGAGAATGGCATGAGGGAGAGCATAGCCCTCATAAATGGGAACGGTATGGCTGACACCATCTCCAGAGTCTAGAACGATACCTGGACAAATTAATTCAACAAGCATGAAACAAGGCAAGTTAGTCAACCTCAGAGATGGAGTTTTCAACACAACTTAAGCATGATACCAGGTTAACAATTTTAGAGTGTAGCTTATATAGAACAGAATAACTTTCTTAAAGAAGTAATGACTAACCAGTTGTACGACCACTGGCATACAGGGATAGAACGGCCTGGATGGCAACATACATGGCAGGGGTATTGAAGGTCTCAAACATAATTTGGGTCATTTTCTCACGATTAGCCTTTGGGTTGAGAGGTGCTTCGGTGAGCAGAACCGGGTGCTCCTCAGGAGCAACTCGGAGTTCATTGTAGAAGGTGTGATGCCAGATCTTCTCCATGTCATCCCAATTGCTCACAATACCATGCTCAATGGGATATTTAAGAGTTAATATACCTCTCTTGGACTGAGCTTCATCCCCAACGTATGCATCTTTTTGACCCATGCCAACCATCACTCCCGTGTGACGGGGACGACCAACAATGCTAGGAAACACAGCCCGTGGAGCGTCATCCCCAGCAAATCCAGCCTAAGAAAATTGCAATACAGTTGACTCGTAAATCAATAGAAATTGAGAAGTACCATTAACATTTATGGAAAAAACAGCAATAAAAAATACTACAGTAACTAGACAAATCACTTTAGGAAACAATAATATTGGAAATAAAATCATCGAGATATCTTACTTTGACCATTCCAGTTCCGTTATCGCAGACGAGTGGCTGAATATCCTCACCATCTGCCATTTTTTTTTTTTTATTTCAACAGCTGAAAAAATAAAAATAAATCGCTCAGCACATTGAGATCAAAGACTTTTCACATGCACACGTTACATAGAACAGGAATTGAATCCCCTACAGTTGATAATTGAACAGCATCAGGTTCAGTTCTAAATCTGACTGTGATTAATTTTCAAAATTCATTTTGGCACATCAATTTAATACAGAAACAAATCTTTTGAAAGATTAGGATTTGTATAGTTGAAAATGTAAGTGCAGAACAGCTCAACAGCAGAAGATCTCAATCCGATAGAACACCACGAAATTTGGAAAAATCTATTAAAAGACAAACAAACACTAAATTTTCACATAATGCAAAATTAATATGAAAAGCAATAAACACAAATCTAAATCGTTGTTGTTCATATCAGACCAGACCACAAGTATAACCATGAATTTAACACTAACGGTTATGATTAATCATTGCATTTTAAATCACTTTACACTCGTTCAAAACTCAAACTAACTGTTTTCATATTCAATTCAATTTAATTACAATACAATGATACTATAAAAAGTTTAGAATCGTTACAATGTTGATTAATCTTGAATTGACATGTTTGATTTTTATGATGAATACATTAAACGTCATACATAACATATTCATTAACGGCGTATCACAATATAATTCCTTATTATATTTCATTTTATTGGATAAAAGAGTATAATACTCGTATCGTTATATTTATATCACATTCAAGATTCTAAAAAGTATTTGTGATCGCTGCTCGAACTGACACAAGCGAAAAATATTTGGAGTCACTGTGATAGTGTTCTGACTGCAATCACAGTCGCATTGATTACATTTTCTGACAACATAAAATATCGTGAGGAAATCGAAACCGCAACCGCGGCCGCAGTTTAAAATCTCGATGACATTGAATCGAGCAGGAAACTTGAACAGCTCATTTTTTGATCTGATTTTAATCTAACAAGAAAATGAGAATTGTTTTTGACAAATTCAGATTTCAATCTTATCAAAGAGGTTATGTTATGCGGTATAAGAATAAAGAAATCAATAAATAGCAGTGATTCCAGGATCAGAACGCAGATTGCAAAAAGAATCTAGCATGAGAACAAGTCAATAGGAAACAAAGAACGTAATGCGAGAAAACGGGGAAGGAACGATTGAAAGGAGGAAGGAAGAGAAGAGGGAGAGAGTGACCTGAAGAAGGAGATGCAGATGGGTTTCAAAGAAAAAGAGGACTCTCCGATCTCAGCTGCCCGCTCTTTGGGTTCAAAACTGAATGATGAACGGAAGTAACGTCCTCTGAGGACTTGCGTTTTTAAACTACCCTTTTGCACCCTCTACCACACACCGTAACGCATCAACACCGTCCCTTCTCATTTCCGAAACTCAATTCCCTCGCCACACGTGTCCCCTTTGATCTGTGGCTCCGCATACACATCCTGTGTTTTATTGCTTATTTGCCAAATCAAACTTGCGGTTAAACTTCAAATGTGGCCCCACTACTCACTTCCACGCCTTTTCATAGCTTCCCCAAATTCGGCCATGCCATTAATTCTATTCTTCACAAATCACACCCTTTTTTTTGGGCCCAAATTTCGTTTTCTAATTTCGAACCAATGGATTAAAATTAATTGTGTTCACCTCCTTGCCTCATGGCTGCAAAAGCAACATTCAACATCACACATTTTTTTTTGTGGTATCGCACAATACCCTCGGATCTAAAGACGATGATGAAAAGGACGACCAAATATTGAAACTATTTATAACTATGCTACATAAATTACAGACCTTATTATTTTCTTTAAATGATTAAAGAAATTGTGGAAATGACATAAGCAAAAGTATATTAGGATATATTGTTTGTTTTTCTATTACAAACACAAGTATTCAAAAAAAAAATATCGACAAAATTTTTTAAACAAGGAAATAATTAAAAAAATACTCGTGGTCACACTTTGCCCAATGAAAATGGAAATGGGGAGAAAAAAATGTGATATTGCAATTTTTTGTTACATTAATTTTTTTCTTTTTAAAAAATGTCTATATCCATGCTAGTATTTGTATTTTTCTTTTACCATCCCACCAAAAGAGTAAATAGCATATTGTGAAAACTAGTTTGAATTGTCTTGTCGAACTGGAACCTGGTCATATAATTGGATTGATTTTTTTAATAGATGCACTTGGTTTGTTCTGAGCCAATTAGAACCGGTCGATTCCAATAAAAATTAGTGATCTCAGCAGGTTTGACTTATGTTGAGCTTGAGTTGTTTCTTTTTTTAATTGAAACAACCTCATTTCTTACTCTTTTTTTTTAAATTTTTTTTTATTTTTCAACACAACTTGTGAATGCTGGAAGTGAGAATTGTTATGTTTTATATATATATATATATATATATATATATATATATATTATATACCAGATTAAACTGCGCTAACTTGGTCCGATCATTGATCTATTGACTCATTGTCATGACCAGGTTGATTTTCACAAAACTGGTAAATACTATGTATACTGGATTTTTACATTATATTGTTATTTAATTATAAATAGTTTAAATATATTTTTATTACTTAAAAAATTGTCCCTTTTGATTTTGGAATTTAAATTTTAAGTGTTACGTCATCAAGTTTATCCCATTTAATATTGTTGAGTCAAAATCTACGTCATTTTCATGATAGGTACATTTTTCAAAAATAAAAATTTTTAGGTACCAAATGCAAAATATCAACAAATTTTAGGTACCAAAATCAAAATAATTTTATTTTATAGGTACTAAAAGTTATTTATGCCTAGAAAAAGTTAATTACCATTATGATTGTATCATACATTATTTTAAGATTTAAATATGTTTTAGGTTCCTAGTATATTAGTGAGTTTCTTATAAAATTATTATTTTTCTCTTTAGTTTCTAATAATTTTTTATTTTGTTTCAAGCTCCTAAAGTTCTATCTAAAACACTTTTTAAAGTATTTTAAAATAATCTAAAGTGCTATATAAAATAACTTAAGAATCCAAAACAAAATAACAAATTATTTGAAGCTCAACATAAAGCAAAAAGTTTTATTTGTAACAATATTTTTTTAATATAGGTTATATTAGTACATTTAAAAAACAAAGGGACCCCATTTAGTCCATTAAATATTTAAAGATAATTATTTATATAGAGTCATTTTGCAGTTCAACAAACTTCTCTAATGATGTTGTATTGAGCAATAATTGTTAAAACTTTTATCATAAGGAGATTAATTGAGGTACACATATTATGACAAAGAAGGCGTAATGTAATGATAATGAACTTTTTTCTAGTGTTAAATAATTTTTTTATACCTATAAATAAACTTATTTTAATTTTAGCATACCTAATCTTTATTAATATTTTAATTTTGATACTTGAAAAAAATTTTTTTGGAAAAGGTACTTACCATGAAAATGAGGTGGATGCTTATTCGATACATTTTCTGACATGGATTTGATGACGTAACATTTCTATCACTCATATCATCTGTTAACAAAGAACACTTAACGATAAATATCATATTGAAACATTAAAAATGTTAAGTATTAAAATAAAAAAATTGAAAATTTGGGTACTAAGATCAAAATTGACAATTTTATAAGTACTAAAAAGATATTTAAATCATTATAAATTATCATTACAATATATTTGTTAATTTTTATAATAATTATTTTTAAAATTATGTTAATAATATTTTTAATTGGTTAACAATGTAAAAAAAATTAAACTAATCATACATCTTAAACTTTTGGCCAAAATAATAGAAGATTAAGTGATTTATATACCTTCGCCAGTTTAATTTTTTTTTTTTTTTAAATTTACGTAGTACAAAAATATTGTACGGTGTAAAGATTTAAAGTATTCATGCCATTGATATAGGAATATCATCTTTAACTCCTTATACTTTTTTCTATCTAGATATCTCTCGAGTCAAGTGTTAATTTTTTAGATACAAAACTTCATTAACAGCTTCGTTTTCCACAATATACATATACATTTTTCCACATATATGGATATAGGAGAAACGTAATTATATGCTAACTATACTACAACATTAATTTAGGCACATTTCAAGCTTTTTAATACAACATAGAGATAAAAAAACCTACATTAAAAAAATGGGGAAAAGAAGAGACAGGGAATTCAACTTCTTTTCGATAATATTTGTTTGATAAAAGAAATGAATGACAAATAGTTATTATATTGCTATTAACATAAATTCAAATATATAAATATGAAAGCAAGATATACAATGACAAGAACAAATCTCAGTCATTCAAATAAAAATTAATTTGTTGAAATCAAATCATACACATCCATTCATTCTCCCTTTCAGTATTTATTATTTGTCACTCTTTTTTCTTTCTCATTTTTTGACCGAGATTTTTTGGATATTCTTCTTTCTCCTTTCTCAATGATTGAATTTTCTCTTCTCACTTTCATATATAAGGGACATATTTTAGTTTATATATGAGAGTGAGAGGAGCAAATATTAGCCAATGGAATAAAATTAATAGTCAAGATCAATCACTCATCCTCTTTCTTTTGGCATTTATTATCTGTCCCTTTTTTCTTTCTCCTCTATTAATGACTGAGTTTTTTTGGATATTTTTCTATCTCCTTTCTCAATGGCTGAGATTTGTTTCTTTTACTTTGATATATATTTGGCTTTTTCATTAGATATGTCTCTTATATACCAGAATAGTAAGAACCTTTTGTAGCCCTCCAAATTTAACTAAAGGGTTGAGATTAAAACAACTTCTTTAAAAATATCATGTATCTTCTTCATTGTATCACCACCTCATTCACGTTACCATTACCACACCCTCATTACAACCACCACTGATGTTGTTGTCATAACAACCACTATCGCTATCGTTGTTGTCACCGCCACCACTATCACTGTCACCGCCATGGTGGTGGCGGTGGGTGGGGGCAACGTCAGTGGCGACAATAACAATGACAATGGTGGAAACAGTGATTGGTGTGGTGGTGGTGGGGGTACAAAGTAAAGGAGGTAGTGGTGATAACATTGGTGATACATTAAATGACACGTGATATCTTTAAGTGAGTTGATTTAATCTCAACTTTTTATTTAAATAGATACAAAATATTTTCATATAAGAACAACATTCTCATATGATACATCCTCTTTCCCTCCCCCCTTCTCTCCCTCCCTCTCCCTCTGTTTCCCTCTCTCTCTTTCTCTCTCTCTATAACAATAATTAATTTACATCAATTTATAATATGTATATTTTTATAACCATATTATTATACAAAATTATCTAAATTTCGCTAACTAATCTTTATTTGAGAATCTTACTATGACTAACTACTTTTAATAGTATCTCTCTTCCTAAATACATTTTTTTCGTAAGAAAATCAAATTCATTGTTGCACCAACCACTTATTAATTGATAACATTGTATATAATATACACCTAAATTATTATAGAGCACAAAAAGCTTTAAAAAATTAGAGGGAAAAGGTTTAAGACCTAATTTATTTCATACTCTCATGATTACAATATGCTCTTTAGGTTTGGTCCTAGCAACCTTGCCTTATCAGTGCATAGGGGAAATAAAAACTGAAAGAAGTAAATTAGGACATATGTCCTCTAAATTTTGAAAGACTGAATCTGAAACTGTTGAGACTGAAGGATTGGAAAGCAACGATGAAGCATCTCAATTCATTGAAGTTTTGATTTTGTAGAGTTAGCTTAATTCATTTTATGGTACCAAACACGTTTAATGGGTGTGATACTTGTATTAATTGTTTAGATAAACATAAGAATGTGTTTAAGTAGCAAAGGGATCAAATTTACTAAGTGTTGATTTACCTCATAGGTAATCAATTACTTAAGTTGATAATAGATTACCTGAGCTAGAAGTACTGAAAAGTCATAAAAACTTATTTTTCTCGGGAGGTAATCGATTTTCATAAAAGGTTAATCGATTATCCTACTTAAAATTTGGGTTCCATGTTTTATGCTCTCGGGAATAATCGATTACCTGAAAAAGTAAATCGATTAAACCCGAGACCAAGTTTTTTGGGCCTGTTTTGAAACATCTAATAAGGTGATTGACTAATTAATCAATTACCCTGTTTTCTAACCCTTATAAAAGCAATTTTAAAACATTTTTTCATAAGTTTTAAGAAAGTCCAAAAGAAAGCTTGCCAACTCCTAACTGAAAAACCCAAAAATTGATGACTTGAAGAATCAAGAATTGATTGATCAAAGGGAAAAAGAATAATGATCTTGAATTCTACTGATTGGGTATTTATCACAAATCAGGTGATATTATTCTATACCATTTTTTTTGTGTTTTTGCACATGTTTTTTATAATCTCTTATGTACTCTTGTGATTATTGTGAAATCTTGCAACGGGGTGTTATAAGTGATGCATTGTGAGTGGCGGAGTGTCACATTTTAGAAAAATCTTATGGGGTGCAAGAGGAAGCCTCTTTTGTTGTATTGATTTGAATCTTTCTAGGTAAAAATTTGTATGTTTAGTGTGCATGTATTAGATTTTTAATGGAAAGCAGATTAGTGGAAGGCTAAATTTGGAAACTAGATGTAGGTCAGGTTGATCGAACCAGTATAAACAACTGTGCAAATTCTCTTTTTCCCTAAACTCTTTGTGATTGATTGAATTGATTTCTTGATTGTTTTACAAGTGGGTTTTTATAGCTACAACTTTATTTGAGTCTTTTATGCAGCAAAATTGATTTGTTGGTATTGTGTAATTGAGATTGTGATTGGGTGATTGAATCATTGAATCTTGATATTGTATTTTCATTACCCATTACTTTAGCTTGTAAAAGATTGGGTTTGGAATTTATATTGTGGTTTGACTAAGTATTATTTGGAAATCATTATTACAGGAATTGTTTTGGTCAAGCTTGGTGTTCAAATCTTAGAAAAAGTTAAACAATATTAGATAATCTACCTATCTAATATTGTTTATAAATGATAGGGTAAACATAAGTCATGCCTCCCCTAAAATAGAAATAATGTCAGTTATGTAAACAATATTAGATAATCTGCCTATCTTAGTTGAACCATTTGGTTACTCAATATAATTGCATGGATTCATAATCCACTTTGCCAATGTATGTGATAATAAAAATGTTACTTTACACCATTCCTAGGAACTTACTTGTGTGGCAAGGACAATTTGTTGAACATTCGACCTTGTTGCTCTAAATACTAAGGCATTCCTTGCTTTCTACAAATGCCACACTGCAGCATACCACACAAAACACCATATTGTCTTTCTCTCCGTAGCCCCCCGAATAGTCCACCAAACTGCTCCAGATGACTTCAGATTGTTATAGGGAGCATTGCTTGTAGCCTCCACCAATCACACAGTGCCCCCCAAACTCTACTTGCCACCTTACAAGATAGAAAAACATGATTCATTCATTCTATAGTTTCTCCACACTAGTCACACCTAGTTTCTTCCCGTTGGAGAATCCCCGCTTTTCTAAATTATCTTTATTGGTAATCTTTTAGCATCCATCCTCAAAATCAGCATTTGAATATTTGGGGGAATTCCCTTCTTCTACATTGTTTTGAAAAAAAACATCATGAAAGTGACCAGTCTCAACTAACAAAACCCTATACGCTGAAAACATTGAATATTGTCCTGACTATCTGCCATCCACACCCAACCATCCTGAACTCCTATTGATGATACTGTCATGCCTATTTGGCGCAATAAGTTAGCCAACATATTAACCTCCCAAGCAAATAACTTCTTACACCATCCTTACCTCTAACCGTTCTCTTCATGTCTCACATATATTCCACTTAAGCATTTTGATTTGCTGACACTCTATAGAGCCTTTGGTATTCCTCCTAAAAGCTCTAATTTCTCACCCATACCTCCTTAAAAAAAGAGACATTTCCTCAATCTCCAATACTATGCCTAATGTTGTTAACCCACCAGTTTGAGTTTCTCACTCCCCCTAACACAACATAATGCATATCTATTCACTATCTGGAACAATGAGATCTCTCTAAATTTGATGTTGTTAAATAATTAATTTTGAATCTCAAAATTGAGTTTAGAAAAATTTTGATATATTTGATTTTACATTGAAGAAGAATTCAAAATTGATTCTTGTTTCAAAGTCTATTTTGAAGTAAACCAACTTGAAGTAACTTATCCTATCGATCTAAAATTTTATCCTAAATTTTATTCTTAATTTACATTTATAATAAAAATATCCAAACATATGTCTAATCTTATTTCATTCTGCATTCATATGAATTTTAATAATTATATCATGACAAAAAGATAAATTATACCAAAATGATGAGTTACGATAAGCACGAATTATCACCGCAAATATTTATTGGAAATCAACATTTTAGTTTTTGACCCCACCATATCTTTAATATTTTATGGAATTTAATTCATAGAAAACGAATTCATCAATTTATTGTACTAGAGAATTTTTTTACAAATTATAATTAATAAAAGTAAAATTTAATTTTAATATCAACAAAACACAATTTGTTGTATTCAATATTCTGTTATATTTATGTACCAAAAAATTATTCTATTATATTTCACATAGTTATGTTATTTGATATTACATGCAATCTAATAGTCTACTGCCAGTTCAATAAGTATATTAAATATAATGGTAAGATAATATATATGGTGATCAAAGATGAAATGCAATATTATAAAGCATGAGTGTGGGAAATGTAATTATCAATAGGAGAGATGAGAGAGAGAGTAGAGAGAGTAAGGGTGGGGGCAGGTGAAAGAAGATGGAAAATGACATCGTATGCTCGGAGGGGCTTGTCAAAGGATCTTATGTAGTTTTACTTCTCACACTTTTTCTTGAGGATTTCAACGAAAATGCTCTGTTCAAGGTCTTCAGAAGGTGGGGAGAGGTTGGAGAAATTTTTTTGGAAAGACATAAGAGGAAAGATAGGTTTGGGTTTGTCATTTATGTGATGTCAAGAACCCAAGGAGATTGGAGAAGGAACTTGACCAAATTTATATAGGGAATACCAAGCTGTGCGTTAACATGTCAAGGTTTCAAAAGGAAGTTGTTGGGACCTACATATTCCAACGTGTAGGGCTCTGAGCAATGGCGGGAAGTGCAGCATGAACGTCCAACCTCTTTTAACCAGATGTCAATGGAGCCTACTCGTGATAAAGAGAAGAAGTGAGTCCTTCATAGGACAGAAACTCAAGTCTGGGTTATTCAAGAGTCTAATGGAGATTGACTTAGTAAATGTACAGTAGGAAAACTTAGAGACCCAAAGCAACTAATACATGTAAAGGAAGAGTTCTGTATGCAGGGGCTTGGTTCGTTCAAAGTAAAGGCCCTTGGTGGTGATATGGTGTTACTGTTCGACCTGGAAAATGTCAACTTAGAGGACCTCCAGGAATCTGAAGACCCTTGGTGGTGATATTGGCCTTAAACATCAATAGTCGACTGGTATGGGTGAAATGTAGGGGTTTACCGCTCAACTGTTGGAACTTGGATGACTTCTCAAAGTTTGCTAGTGAAATGGGTTCCTTGGTAGAAATTTCGGTTGAGTCTTTGTTGTCAGAAAGTGAGGAGTATGCATGGATATTAGTAAAACTAATTTGATGAATTCAATCAGTTGGGTTAAAGAAGTTATTATCAATGGGATGCTTATGACCATTTCAGTGGTGGAGGATCACATCTATGTCCATAAGTTTGCATATGGCATATGCAAGTTTTGCAGATCACTTAGTGGAATAGATACGTCAAGTCCAATTTGGGTGATTTTGAGAATTCGATAATGTCAAAATGGGAAAAGGAGCTTGATGAATGGTCTGAATCAGAAGTAGGGGATACATTTGATGGCATGGTGGAATGTTGTGGCCGATTGAAGAAGGATAATGGTGAAGTTGAAGGCTCAATAGGAAAACGGGTAAGGGAGAGAGAAAGGAATAACACACCCACATTAAATGCTAACCAAAACAAAGGTAATGTAAATGGAATGAGCAACAAAAATTTAGCGAATATAAGGCACACGAGCAGTAATTCACTAAACGTCAACATGCTTAATAAAGAGGTGTCTCAATATTTGGAAGACAACTGTGTTATTGGGTCAGATAATGATATTGTCAAGTTTGGGAGTTTGGAAGTTCAACTTGAGAAACACTCAGAGGGTGTGCTTGTAGTAGGGGTTGGTCATGCTGGCTCTAAGAAGATTCACCTAAGAGACCCAATTGGCCAAGCTTTATGCCAAGAGATGCAAATGATTAGCAAACTAATAGTGGCCCAATAACCAGTACTGATAAGGGGTGACTTAATAAGTTCGAGCGCTTCTTCAAACACCAGGGGCCAGGTTGCAACGTCTAAAACTCACAACACAGATACTCATTTGCAGGCTGATGAAGATGTACTTGGCATTGGTGATGAAATATTGGAGGCAAACACCAAAGCCTCACCTGTGCAGCTCGTAGAAAATGCTTTTAGAAGCGTATTAGGTAAAATTCAGAATGTGGATGAATTAGGAGTCTTAGTTGGTGCCTCTCTAAGTACGACTCCGCCATAGTATCAGGTTCAAAACATGACGTGTTGTTCTACAAAATGTTACAAAGTAGAAACTCAATTGTTCTACAAAATGTGTGAATGAAACAACAAAGAAATGCATGTGGTGTGGATGATTATTAAAAAAAAGGATAAATTAAATATTTTATAAAATATAATATTTGACTTGATATTGTCTAAAAACTAGACTAACTTAGTAACATTTTTTATATTTTCTTTATGTTTTTTATGATGATTAATGAACCTTTGGTGTTTTAAACATGTATCATACTTTAAGTTGTAAATTTTATGTAATTATTAATAAGTTCCCATGTGTCCTTTTTATTTCCAAAATTTTCACTTTTCAAAAATTTCACATGTATCATAGGGCATTTTCAATAATCGAAGTATCATGTACTCACTTTGTGTATCTTAAAGAATATTAAATAACTTTAAGAGTGATATGTAGGATAACAAAATAGTAGAGTATACATCGGCTAGGGTGAGGTTTGGTGAAACTTGTCACCCAACCCAATTAAAATTGTTTGGGTTAGGTTGGATTGAGTTATGTAATTTTTACTCAACTCAATTCAACCCACTCACTTATGAATGAGTTTTCGATTGGGTGAGGTTGATTAATTTTTTTCAGTTTTGAAATTTTAAAGTAGTTTTTTATTATATTTTTAAAGAATTTATTTAAAATAATAATTGTTATAAAGTAAAAATAAATGAAAAAATATAACTACAATTAAAACATTAAAGTAAAATAAATTATGGAACAACAATAGACAAAGTGTTATCAAAATTCAAGTCATAAAATATAGCTAGCACAAAAATAGTGTAATATGTTGAATCACTATAAGACCTCATTCAATTTTATATTTTAGTATTTTTATTTTTAATTATTTTTATTGATCAGGTTGGATTGAGTTAGATCTAGGTTGAAAAGTTAAACTCATCACTCAACCCCTAAACAATTAAGTTGTTTGACAACAGTTTTATAAAATTATTTTCAGTATTTTAGTATTTAAAAATTACAAAACTCGTTTGGGTACTGTTTTTTGAAAATAATTTTCAAAAACAGGTAAAAAACTAAAAGAGAGGAACAACTGAAAGTAGTTTTGTTTTTCAGTTTTCTAATTTTGTTAAGAAAACTCAATATACAATCAGAATGTATTATCTTTTACTTTTCATGAGTGAAATTTTAATAAATATGAATAAGTATTTTTATTTTTATATCTTTAAAATAGTTTTTAAATAATATTTATTAAATAATTTTTTATTTTTGTTGAAAATTATTCTTAAAAATTATTTTTAAAAATTAAAAAACAAAGTTCCTCTTATAGTATTGGAAAGTTATATGACAACAAAGGAGCAAAACATGGCTGGACAGGTAATATTTAACTTGAATTCACTTTTGGAATTTTCCTCTCCGGTCATTTTTTTTT
The DNA here is from genome assembly GCA_037954015.1 of Psophocarpus tetragonolobus. NCBI lineage: Eukaryota > Viridiplantae > Streptophyta > Magnoliopsida > Fabales > Fabaceae > Psophocarpus > Psophocarpus tetragonolobus. Next base: position 7,996,882 of record CM075689.1, read on the forward strand.
CCCCTCTGGCGTCTGTGATTTGAATGTTAGTGGTGGGTCTTTATTATGTTTTCTGAAAATAATATATAATAAGAATAATTGCATAGGTTGTGGGTCTAGTCTGCGTTTAATCGCTGTATGATTGTTTCTTATGAATAGAATTCAGTTTATCTGGTGTCTGCTACGAGGTTGGACCTTTCTACAATCCTTTTTCATTTCTTCCATGAAATTGATTGATGTTATAGGTTGAAGGATGGTTAGAGCCACTGAATATGAGGATTGGGATGATGGGTAGAAAATGAAACAGTTCCGAGTCAACGTCACTCAACACGTTACTTTTCCGATTCCCCAACAACATCTTGCAGCGATTCTTCATCAAATTTAGACACACAGGTCGGTGAAAAGAAACGCAACTTTTTAATTTATTTTATTGTTTTCTTTTGAGGTTATGATATATACCTGCAGCTCCAGAACAGTAGTACCAATTGATCCTGTTTTCTGTCCGTACGTTGCGATTACTCAGAGAGGTCATGTGATATACTGACATGACTAGAATAGAATATGCCTTCATTTTTCGTCTTTTTTAATTTGTCTATTACTGCAAATACATGCCTCTGTCATTCATTGATGTGCCTCCGTTAATCAGGTCCTTCGCCTTTCGGATTAATAATCTCTTTTCTTGATGGATATTATTATGTAAATAGTTTTTAATAAATTAGCTTAGGTAGCAAGTGTGTTATGCATGTTTTACTTTACTTTTCAGACAAGAGTTGCTTCAATTACATTGAAAATTAATTAATTCAAACGCTTTCTCAAAGTTTATGTCATTTTTTAAAAGTTAAAAAAAATGCAATAATTTTTCAAAATGGCCTATCAATAAGGCTTTATTCGATAACAACATCCAAGTTTTCTAACTTAATATAGTATTGTGTACCAATAAGGGTTAAAGAAAGTTTTAAAGGGAATATAGTTGTATCTAAAATTTTCACTCAAAATTAATCATTTAAATTAAAAAAATTAAAAGTAAAAATGTAACAAATGATTAGTTTTTTTAAGGAGGAAGGATCATACCATTTCATTCTACAAGTCGTGGTAAAATAAAAAAAAATTGTGGGCTAATTTTTTTAATATTCAATAAATAACTTAATATATTGAAAACACATGTTGAGCTTATTGAAAAGAATATGAGTTTGGTTTCTACAAATTAAAATACATCATTGAAAAATGATAATTTTTTTTTTTAAATATGAGTAGGTTGATCTTCTCGATTAATGATTAATCTTATGATAAACCTAATAGTCGACCAAGCTTAATTGTAAAAAACTTTGGAGTCTCGTAAAAAGGTAAAAAATAGGAAATTTCAATTAGCATGACAATGTTATAAAAACAATCGACTTCAAGTATGGTATGATATATTTGATGATATGAATGTTCGTTATGGATGAATTACTTGCATGCATGCTAATATGACTCAGATTTCAGTTCATAGGTTCTTTAAACCAATAAGATCGCTAAGAAGAGGAAAAAGAGAAGTGTTGAAGAGGAAGTCCAGGGTTATTAATATTGGTACGTAGAGTGTCCCTGATGGTGAGAAGTGAGAAGTGAGAAGTGAGAAGTGAGAAGAATCGATTCCTTCATAATCCATATCCCTTGGTGAATTTGTGGCACTAGAAAAAGAGCTGCTAATGAAAATAGAAAGAAGCAAATAATCCATCTTGATAACGAGCTTTATTTGTTTTTAAAAAAAGCAAAAGAATATGTATGATATTAACAAAGAGTTTCAGGAGTCTGTAAAGAAAAAACGAAAAAACAACAGAAGTCGAAGACATCTATCAGACTTCCTCAATAGCAGAAAGCAAGACATGTGGTCCGTTATCCCCCACTCAAGTCCACCGCTGCATGTGTCTTGATAACGAGCTTGCATTGACTGATCAAAGCAATGAAGAACCATTATTAATTACTCCCTCTAAGTCCATCAGTTCAAGGCAGAGTCCACAAAAAGAACGCAGGGCATCAAGGTACGACAACACATGGTTTGTCTCAATTGAACGAACATGTATGTTTGTGTGGGCAAGCTTATCGTGCTTTACTGTTTGCTTTCAGTTCCTAGGTTTCCACTTGTAATTTTTGCTTTTCAATGTTCTCAGCTTTCACCCAATTAATGATTCTTCACACTTCACATACTAGTTCCTAACATACTTTCTTACCTTTTATCATTAAGGAAAACCACACAAAAATTAAACCTATAAACATTACTTACTTTTTATACACGCATGGCTAGCTTGCGGCTCTCCAGTATTTAAAATATGTTTTAAATATTCAATTTGATACGCACAATGGTCAACATAAAGTATTTTTTCTTAAACATTTTCTTGTCAATTATTGATTAATCTGTTAAACATTATTCGATAATCATCTTATTTTAGTTTCGCCCCTTTATTTAATAACAACAAAAACTCAATAGTACATAAATTGTCCGTCGCGTAATTATTTTTTTTATAAAGAAATGTTATTAATTAATTTCTTGGGATCTCACAATCATGTTAGTGGAAATATTTAACAGGAAGAATTATGAGGAACATAATTTTCCATGTACTAGATAAAGGAAGCGCATTACGTGTTTTTATTTGGTGTATGTATTTGCACATAAGCAAAACCGATAGCACGAAAAATAAGATCTAATTAGGTTAGACCGAACTATATTCTACGCGAAGAGTACGAAACATATTAAAAAATTATTAAAAATCACAGTATAACCATAAATTTAATTTCAGCTGTGTTTTTTTATAAGCTAAAAAAGTTCTATTAATAAGGTATAAGAAATATTTTCTTAAATGTTAAAAGACAAAGTTTTGCTGTATCCAAGAGAAAAGACATGAATCACACTGTGTAATAATTTCTGATGCTTTTCGTACTTATTGTTTATATACTATCAAGTAATTCCTAAAAGAAAATATGTCAACTATTTTAAATTTTTAAATTAATTAATTCTTATAATTAATATACCATCTAAACTGTACAAATGTGAAACCGAGTCTTATAATATCAATTAATTACTGTACAAATTACTCATGACTTTCAAAATAATTATCCAAAAAATTATAAACAATGATATTATTATTAGAAATTGAGTCACTAAACTTTGTTAATACACTTGGAGAATTTCATATGCAGAAAAACACTTATAATATAAAAAACAGGTTGATTATATCGATTAATATTTTAAAAATTATATTAATAAAGAGTTGTCAATTAATCGTTATTAAAGTGTTAAATTTTTTATAAATGTCACCAAAGATTATAAATCAAAATACTTTATTTGATCCTTAAGCAACACAGTCCTATATTTACAACATAATTTATGCTATTTGTCTAGCATTATAGCAGAGAAAATATGCAATTCAAACAAATATATTGTTGTGTACATTTCTCAGTAAAACCTTAAAGCATACATGAGAACTCCTGATATCATGGTTTATGCTTGGGACCCATGGATCGAAATAATAGAATAGCATGAAGTAAAAGCAGGTATATTGGTCCGCGATAAGTCACCTCATTATAACAAATTTCCAAAACAGTGAAAACTTCAATGTCTAGAGAATGATGCTTTGCTGATGGCTCAACGTACTTTTTGAAATTTTGGAAATTGATTGATCAAATTGATTGCTGTATACAATCAACACATAGCCCCTCCCCTTTTGAGTATTATTGGTCTTCATACCTGTCACGTTTTCACCCAGATTCATGTGAATTTGCAACCCTTGTGAAAATTTGATCCAGATACGAAGATTACGAGATTCTTAATTATTTAAATTTAATTTTTTTTTATAACAATGGTCCATGTGATTGTGAATATGATCCATTCTTGTAGATATTCGTTATGTAACTTTAAAGCAGAAACCAATGCTAATGTCTTGATCAGAGTAAATTATATTAATGCTATGTCATAAACGCGTTGTTATTATTATTATTTAAAAACACATCGTACATTGAGAACAAACCAATAATAATAACATTGACTGTGCAAATATTTGACGTATTAATTTAAATTGTGCTTACTTTATTCTGATGAGATAAGACTTTCTAAACATATGAAGTACATACTTACGAAAAGATGCTGAAATTTAGCTTATTTTTATTTATTTGAAGTATGTATTAATAGTTAATACCTAGTTAAACTAGTAATATATTATATCTAATTTAGTCCTGGAGAAAATTGACATCTTCATTATGGTGAAGGCAGTGTATGAGTATGACATGACTTTTGATCCTACTTTTCTGCTAACTGCTTGTGAGTGTCTCTTTCAGTAGGAAATTATTAGAACAGCACAGGAGTTTATGCTAATCAGTATTCAGAGTTATTGCACCAATGATGCTAATTCTGCCCCTCAACTTGTTATCTGGAGCCCACTCAGGTGCAGGTGATCCTGACATATGAACTTGTCCTGATTGTGTTTATATTAATTGTAAGGTTCCTTTTGTGCAGTGTGTGCTCAAATAAATTATTCAGCCTACGCAGACATAATCACATGGCAACCAATTAACAGCAAGCCCGGGCATTTCCTTTCAGTATTTTATTCCTCATTTTGATATGCAGAAACAAATCGGAAGCAAATACACAATACATTTTCATATGATCTTAGACTCCTATTTTTTGAGAAAAAGATTTTCTCATTCCAATGACGACGCCCAAAACCATCGATGCTGGCGATGCTTCTTCTTTCTCAAGAAGTAATAATAATAATAATAATAATATTACAATTTACAACATGACACGCTCCTATTTCTTTCCCCAACCACCCTGAACTGAACTCCAATCTTACTCACTTTGCTTAGTTTCCACTTTCCAATAGTAAAATAAACCTTTCCACCCTTTACTCTATATATTTTCATTTTGCCTTGCCGGTCAAGCAATAACTCTCGTTACCATATCTTGCCAATAGTAATAATTATTGATATTGATAAGGCCAAGCACCACACCAAGAACAGCACCACATTTCACTGTTGTTTATCATCTTCCCACTCATTTTCAGCAGCAATTTTTCCAGAGCTGCGACCACCCACCTTTCCATATGAGCTCACACTTGATAATCCCTTCAAGTTGCTGCTACCACCCTCATTCATGTTTCGAGTTTTCTTAGACTTGTTTGGCTTGGAACAATTGATATCAACCACATCTTGATCAATATCATCAGGGCTTTCTTTTTTGACAACCACCAATCTGGCTATGGAGCTTCGGCAGAATGGACAAACTGGTGGAATAATACGCGAAGTAGAAGGGTTAGGCTTGTTGTGACAACACAGGGCTAGTGTGCATTGTGCACACATCTGGTGACCACAATCTTGAACTTCAATTGTACACACTTGCTCAAAGCAGATGCAGCATAACTCTGTTTCACTAACCTAAATTATCAAAAATTAAATTAGAATGCATCTGTATATTAAAACAAAAATCCAAATAATTAGACTTCCTGTATATGTATTCCACAAGTAATCCAATTGCAAATGTAGCAACAAAGTATAGCAAATTCAAAAGGTTACTATAAATTTAAAGGGAGTATAATTACCTCAGAGATATTGTCCGCTATCCCATCAGAATGTGATGGAGATGGAAGAGAGAAATCACTCCCTTTCAATATGTTTTTCTCCCTTTCCCTGTTGGCGTCCATCAGGGCCCGCTCTAGTAATTCTTTGGCATCTGGATTAAGCTCACTGATGATCTTCAAAGACGATGGCCACACAAGAGGCTCAGCAGATGAAAGATTCAACAATGCTGCACATGCGCCATGTCTATGTTTCAGAGCAACTACATATGGTACCCGCCTGCATAAGCACAGCATAAAAACAAATCGAATTCAAGATATTGTTGAATAAAGCATTGCTTACTAAATTTTAATAAAAAATTCATATTGTTAGATAAGGTAATTTATTTCCTAAACAGAAAAGAAGTTGCACAAGGAAAAACGAGAAGAGTTCAATTAAAATACAGTTAGTTAGTAAAGGTACTTTCCACTACCAACTACGAACCAATCCAAGATTGCCATGTGAATAGAAATCATTGACTTTTGTGATAATTTACTTTTAGGCATATTAGTTGAGAATTATCAGAATTAAACTCAAAAAACAAATGGGAATATAAGAGGAGGATCAACCAAAAGAGGTGACAGAGTAAGATCAATCAATTTGTTTGTATCGTAAGTAAAGCTGTACTGTACCCTGAGGCATCACGTTGAAGGCGATCTGCACCCCATGCCAACAATTCGCGGATACAATCCAAAGATCCCCCTTTGGCTGCAAGATGAAGAGGAGTGCTACCAGGACAACTGCATATAGCAATTCATTATGCCACAAAAGCAATGAATAATACATCAAACTCGACTTCAAGACTGTCACAGTCACAACTTTGACAGATCATTACCCATATCTTCCAGTTGAAGCCGAAACAAGAGCTCCACTGTACAATAGAATATGTACACAGTCAGGCCGTCTTTGACGGGCTGCCAAATGCAATGGTGTTGCACCCCTACCATCTCTAATATTCACAAACCGAGCAAACCCCCTACAATCAATACAATCATTTTCTTCTTTAGAAATTGGAAAACCAACATAAGAAATCACCCCGTGAATCAAATCAGTGGTGAAAAGGGACCAACCAAGAAGCAGCCACTGGACTAGATTGAGCAGCAGAAAGAATTGCTTTAAGGCAAGAAGAATGGCCATAGTAAGCTGCATAGTGCAGGCAGGTTCTTCCGTAACACGCATCAAACATTAATACCTGAAAAAATAGAAAATTAATTAATAGTGGGAAAGTAATGGAATAAATATGATTTGAAAATAAAAATTTTGGAATTTGGCATACATTAGCACCGGCTTGAAGGAGCTTTTCCACACAGGAGATCTTTCCGTGCATTGCAGCCAACATAAGGGGGGTCTAAATGGTTGAAAAGGCAATGAAGCAACATTTTATTTAAAAGTGGAAGGGGAAAAATGGCACATTGAATTGACAGGCACAAGTTACCTGCTTTTGGCGATTCAAGACGTCTGGATTGACAGATCCATCCAAAAGGCAAGATAAAACCTGGAGAAATTGTAAGAGTAGTTTAGGGAATGAGAGAGAAAGAGAAAGTGATAAGAGAAGGAAGAGGGGACCTGGATCTGGCCATTAGCAGCGGCAATATGAAGAGGAGAGTGGTGATCATAGACAGTGGTGTGGTTGATAAGAGAAGGGTGTGTTTGTAACAAAGCTGCAACGGTGTCTAGGTCCCCATGCTGCACGGCACGGAATAGGCCATGCTCATGGCTCCCTCTGCAACTAAGCCCCTGACCCATCACTCTCCTCTCTTTACTACTTCCCTGACTGCGCCTCCTTCATTGATTCCTCCACGTTTTCAATTCAACCACATTTATTGAGCAGCTACTGCAGACTGCAGATATATAGAGAGAGAGAGAGAGAGAAAGAAAGAAAGAAAGAAAGGTGGGTGTGTCAGTACTCAGTCATCAGCAGTTACTCAGTCTCAGCCATGCTATCAGACAGATTCCCGCAAAAGGCTACCCCCAACTCTCTAACTAATATCCATCCAACGTTTAAACTTGAAACCCACTACCACATTTTTTCAGCTTCACTAGTCAACTTGTCTAAAGGGTGTTTCCCTTCCCCAATTTCACTGCAACTCCTTTCATCCTTATGCCTGCTTTCCTCACAACACTCTCTGCGGTTAAACATTTCATTTATTATTCCTTTTCTATCTAAATATTAGTAATATACATTTCATAGCCATTCATACAAAGATTCTAATCTGCTGCCTCCTACAAATCATTTAATCAGTAATCTTAAATTTAAATTCCATGTTATTGCGTTAAATATATGTTACTTGCAGTAATCATACCTTGTGGAGGATCCATGTATTTATGTCAAGGAAATAATTGCAGTCAGATTTATTTTACAATCAATTCAAATTTGTCTTTTAAATAATTACTATTGAATGGTAATTATCGTTATATTTTAACCATCTAAAATTTTATATTAATATGTGAAGAGGGTGTAGTACAATAATATGAAAAATGATAACTCAAAAAGATCATGTATTTTATTATTTTGTTATTTGTTTAGTAGTTTCTCTACTCGCCAATCGTGAAGTGTACACTAGGTAGTGGGGGAAAAAATCATACCGCATGCTTTCTACTTCGGATTCGCACCATGTACCACGTTGCATTCACAGCAAATTATTATATTTTTGTCTTCAATCTTGTCCTGAATATTTGTCACATGCACAACATATTTTTTTAATAAACCTAAAGCGTTAAGATGAATTCTATTTCTATTAAATTGCTAAGATGAAATCTATTATTCTTTCGAACTGAGATTTAACTGTATAACAATGACATTGCTTGAAGAAACAAATACCCTTGAAACGAGTTATCATCAACAATGAAACTTTGATTACTCAATAATCCACTCTCCCGTCAAGGAAGACATTGTTTTATACTTTAAGAATCAATTTTGAATAGGTCAGATAACTAAAGCAAATTTTACTTTTAAATTTTCACTTTTGCTTGTCTATCAAAAAAACAAATTTCACTTTTTTTTGAGAAAAAAAAAAAGCTTTTCTATTACATTCTTAGTTTACGGGTGACAAAAACAAATTAGGAAAATCAAACTTCAAAAAAGGAAGCGGATTTAGCTGTGTCTAATATTACACGAACATGCATGTAATGCATTAGTGCTGCCTCAATATATTTAGACATCAAAATCAATATTTTTTTTATCTTAAATATTTTATATTAGAATATCATTATCTTTAAATACTCAATTTTAAAAGCTAAAAAAAACCTTGTTCTATATCTTATTTCCTATTTAATTAATTGTGTCATCAATGCAAACTTAAATTTTTTATTATATTTCATTTTTTTATTTTTCATTTTTTTTACATTGAAAATATTTTAAATTGAAGATAAAAATAATATGCTATTGAATTCCTCAATTTTATGCATTCTCATTGTCATATATATATATATATATATATAAGTTATCTTTTTTAAAAAAAAATAAATATAAAATTAAAAATATATTTATGCATTAGTTTAAATAAATTCTCATTAAATATATATTAATTCTTTAAACAAACAATGAAAGGAAATGTAATATACTAGAAAAAGAATGAAATGGAAAAGGAAGAAGATATAATATAATAGGAAATTTAGAATTGTATTGATAAACGATTAATGAAAGAGGAAATATGAAGAGAAAATAAATATTTTTATTTTTAAAATTGAGCATTAAAAGACAAAATATTTTAATATAAATTATTTAAGATAATAAATATTGATTTTATGTTTTAAATATTTTAATATAGGTTGTTAAATGCTGATACACTAAACTAAAAATGGAGTACATGAGCCTTTAAAGCTCTTGGGCTTCGTGGTTTCTAGGCTGCATTTTATCAAAATAAGTGGCATGTTGTTGGCCCCTATAGGCAGTTGGTTAAGAAGGTGTCTCAAGATCCCCAATTCGTTTCTAGCATTAATATTGATACTTTTCTTTCATTATTAATTCCTAAAGTTGGGAACGTTATCAAATAGAAGGATATTAGAGTAATAAGCTTATGTAATGTGTCTTACAAGTTTATAAATATTCTTATATTGTCTATTGTAAAACCATGTGTTTATATAATAATTAAGCATGTGAAATAATTAAAAGAGAAATTAAATTCGATATGAGTATAATTAATTAATTAATCACGTGACAAGTAATTATGATATTTGTATTGATATTATGTGATAATTTGATAAATATAATTAGAATTAAGTAGATTTTAAATGTCAAAATTTGATAGAATGATGGTTAGTGAGGTGAGGGGTGAAGATAAAAAATATTCTCTGGAATTGAGATATTTAAATTGATATTAGAGGAAGTATTTGAAATTTAGGGGGATTACATTTAGCAAAACATAATTATTAAGTACACCTTCAATTCTATATAAACTTTCTTCTTCTTTTTTCCTTTTTCTTTTTTCTTGATTCTTCTTTATTCCCATCACTTCTTTCTCTCTTTCTCTCGACCAAATCTTCCTCCTCTTGCATGGTTGTTGACTGAATTGCAAATTCAAGAGAAATTCTTGTCATTCCTCCAGATTTCAGTTGTTGATTAAAATGAGTTTTAGGTGTTTTCTACAATGAAAATTTTCTCTCTCTTCAAAATCATCTTTTAAAAGGAATAAATAGGTAAGAGAAGTTATATCTTTTATCTTAATTTAAAGAATTATGATTTATTGATTGCAAAGTTAGTTAAGGGTGAGTGATTGAGCTTTTGACCTTGATTGTGTATTTTATAAATTTGAGTGTTATGTGTAATTGAGATGAAAAATGTTTTGGAAGTGTGATTCTTGAAGTTGAATGAATTGGTTGTTCTTTGTAAATATTGAGAAATTAATGTTCTGGTGTTGATTTGGATGATAAATGAGATTGTGTGGCATGATGCATGTCTGAAAGAGATGTTATAATGAATTTGTTGGGTGTGGCAGTTACAATTGAGTAACTTAGCCTTATATATATATATATATATATATATATATATATATATATATATATAAAAGGTGCATTGATGTTAGGGATACAGTTAAAGTCAATGTAATCCAGGATAAAATATGCAAGGGAGTATCCGTATGATTTGCATTGTAATCTTGGTATAGATATGCAAGGAAGTACCTGAATAGATATACTTAGACAACAATTGTTTTGTCTTATGGGTCTGGTAGACGCTAGAAAATAATATGTGGTTGTCACATGAGTATGCCTATACATTAATTGTCATCATATGGTTAAGTAGATGTCAGATGTCAATTGAGAGAAGTCCTTAGGTGTCCTTGATATCCGAACTTAGTGGGATTTTCAAAAAAGTGTTGTATCATATTATAATGTTGTACTGGTTGCTTATGTTTAAGGAAACATAAGTGCGTTTGTTTGTTTGATAATACTTTTGATGGATTATTGATTGAAAGTTATTACTAATTGTAATGTATCTACTTTTGATTGATTTATTATTGTTGTAAGTTTATCATTGTATTATGTACTTGTTTTGTATGACTATGATGATTGTGCTTTGCATAGGAGTAAATGGCAATGATGAAGCAGGGAGTCAATAAGCTCGAGTTTGGAGAAAGTTTTGGGTAACTAGAAAATTAAGTTGTTTTCTTTGTAATAATAAATGGATTGTTTATATATATGAATATAGACTTTGAGCAATGTTGGAAGGTATGTTTAAACTTAGTAAATGGGAACAAAAATTATGTATGTAGAGTTGTGAAAGCAATGTATGATAAAAATATAATTATATAGTATGAACATGTGTTGTTTTGAGTCTAAATGTGACTATGATTTATGCAACAAAAGTTCTGCAGTTCTACAGAGTCTTACCCAATGAACATTTGCCTTTGCCAATCAATTGCATGACTTTGCACTCAACGTCATGTCTCACTTAGCTTAAAGCACTCTCTGCACAATTTTTGTAGGTGTTTTTTGCCTAACAACACCTTTCACTGAGCAAAGTCCCTTAATTGGAAAACTATAACGCAAACCTCTAGTTAGGTGACACTTGTCACTGGGCAAGGTGTCTTAGTTCTTGGCTAGGTGAACTATGTAATGTATGATTTGAGTTATTATTTAAAATTTTTAATATTTTGAATTTAATTTGTATTGAAAATGGTATTAATAATGGGTAGTAATACTAATTATATTAGTATTTATCTGGGATGTTACATCTACAACCATTGATGGCAGGTTAATTGGTCCCTATCAAGCTAGTTTCATTCCTAGTAGACAAAGTAAAGATAACATCATCATTGCTCGGGAGGTTTTTCACTTTCATGTGTAGGAAAAATGAGCTAGTAGGTGGATGATGATTAAAATAAATCTCAAAAAGACTTATGATAAACTCAATTGACGGTTCATTCATCATATGTTGGAGGATGTGGGTTGCTTACCAAGTTTTGGCACTGTATTTCCACCCTTAGAATGTTATTTTTATGAAATAGAGAAACATTGAGGAATTTAAATCTGAGAGAGGTTATAAACGAGGAGATACCATATCCCTTTACCTTTTTGTGTTGTGTATTGAAAGATTGTCTTAGTTAAGTCAGATTATAGTGCAAGTTAAATATTAGAAGCCAATTCAAATTATAGTGTAGGCTAAATATTGGAAGTCAATTTGAAACCTTTCGATTTTGTGTGCTAACCGAAATAGTTATTAAACTGATTCCATATCCAATCGGTCGAATTGGCTGGTCTAGTTCGATTTTGAAAATTGTGATTCAAATGGAACAAGTAAAGAATTACTTATCACTAATCGCTACAACATAAGACAAATGAGTCTTCTACTCCCCGCTTTGATCCTGACGAATCATTCAACACCACAGTGATAGGTTTGCATTGTGGGACAAAAAACAACATAAGGCACACAACACAAAAAATTTATTTGTTTGAGAATCAGAAGAGATGGAGAATAAAGAATTATGGATTTCAAATTTGAAAAAAAAAGGATGTGCATGTGAGATTTTGGAAGAAGGTAAATAATAGGGTTTTGAGGGTATAGTGAAAATGAAAAGGGAAATATAACAACCATTGCATTGTATCAAATATGAGGTGTATCTTTAGGGTATTTTAGAAAATATGTAAAAACAAAATAAGTAGGGAATAATATTAATCATTGTATGTAGGAGTATTTTTGGTTCAATTTGATTTAATTTTCAGCAAAAAAAAAATACAACCAATTAATTTAAATTTGTTTAGTTTGATTTGGATTTCAGAAATAATTTTTTGCGATTCAAACCAAATTGAATCAACAATACCTTACATACAATGATTAATTAAAATAAAAATTTTTTCAAAAAATAAAAATAAAACTTTATTTCAAAATAACAAATAATATGATATTAAATAAATTAAATAACACAAATATTTAACATACACCAAATTAAGTCAAACCAAACTAATTAAAAAATTTTATCCTAAAATACCAAAGTGTTTAATATACCCCAAATTAACAAAATTCACAAGCATAATTACTTAAATGTTCAACTAACAAAGTCATATGTAAATACATTTGATAATTCATTAATAAAGGTAAAAAATGAACTTGACAAATAAGTAATAAATAAAAATAATAAAAAATATATAAATACATTTAATTGATTTGGTTCGAATTTTGAAACCCCAAATCTATGAACTAAACCAATTGAGACAAGAAGGTCTCAGTTGGTTCGATTTGATTCTAACTCGAAAAGAAAAGAAAAACTAAACTCATTTAATTGGTTCAGTGCTTCAGTTTGGATCATTGAGTTGATTTAAACTGATGAACACCCCTAATTGTATGGAGGTATAAATAACATGATCTTATTCTCACTTCAATAATCTATCATCTAGGAAAAATTCAACACTACTTATTGGCCTATATAACTTGGCGCGTAAGGAAAAAAAATTCCTAATCCGTTATTAAACATGATAATGATGATTGAGGTCCAAATAGGAGTGTTCATGCATCTTGATTGATCTGTGAATCCATTGATTCAAACTAATCCAATTAGATCCATGAATCAATCCAAACAAGTAATGTGATCAAACATGATTAAACCCAACATTTGTCGATTGATTTACGATTTGAACTTTACAAGTTCGTTCATCCATTAACTAATCTGTTTAATTTAAGGTGTAATAATTTTATTATATATATATTATTTATTTATTTATTTTTGTACAAGGTATAAATAGCAAATTAGTAATACACAATCAATAAATCATAGGTTCAATCCACATCTACCAGTTCCCTCACTTTGTCAGGGTGTCAATGGACACTAAAAAAAATCAAATTCAAATAGGAATGCATTAAGTTGCGGTAATGAAGATCACCAGTTATTAAAATTTTTGCCATGTTTTTATTCTTTTAGGATTCACATTTTATCTTTCATAAATTACTTTTATATGTAGTTTTGAAGAAACAATATGTGTTTAATATTTTACTTACAAATGTTTACTATTTTATATTCTGAGTTTTATAAAAAAAAAATAGATCTATTTTTTTTAATCTGTGGATCTAATCCTGTCCGATCCATTTTTAATTGAATTGGACTGCTTTACAAACCCAATCTGATGAAAATTGATCAAATCATATTTCATTTTACCCTAAATCCAAGGGAAATTCTTTTAACACCTACTCTCATTTCTTTTCCTACTTCTCATTGAAAAACAAACTTTAAAATACCCAAATTACCCCTACTCCTTTTAACCTTATTCTATTATCTCTTCTTTTAAAAATTTTATATTTAATAATATAATTTTCTTATAATATATTATTTTAAAATTTGATTGAAATTTTTATTACAACAAACCAAGTGGTCCGTAAGAAAAAAAATTATATTTTACAATTTTATATTTTAAATTTTTTATTGTATAATTAAAATTTGTTTATTTATTTTATATTTTTAAATTTTATTAAATTTTATATTTTAAGAATATAATTTCTTTATAATATTTTAAAAAAGGTGGTTTGTAAGTAAAAGATTTTATGAGTTTACATTCAAAACCACCGAACTAAAAATGTGTGCATAAATTCTTTATGAGCCTATTGTCGTCCTACAAAATTTTTATGTGTGCATAGTATTTTAAGAATTTTAATTTTACATGGTAAATGGTAAGAGAAATATGATAGATATTAAAAAAAATTCTTTAAATTCAATCCAATTAATTAAATGTATAATTAAGTATCAATCAAAATTGAGTGTGAAGCATTTTAAATATCCATTAGCTTGAACTAGGATTAGGATCTTCTCCATTTATTATCTCTCCATTTCCTTTCATTACTAAGTTTTTTATTACATAAATGTTACATCTTATAAAATTTATATCATGTCTATTTAATTAACTTTTTTCTAAAGTATAGGAAATGGTAGAAAATGGAAAGAAATTGACAAAAAAAAAAAATTGGAGAGAATCCTTACTCCTTGAACTATGGGTGGGTATGTTGATCGAGTGGGAAGCAACTTATTATACGAGTCAAATATGTTTGACTTGCAAGATAAATTATCTTTTAGCTTTTAAGTTTTTATCTCATTTGCATGGATAATAATTCGCATATCCAAATAATAATCTAAAAAATATTGTTAGAAAAAAAAACTATCAACTAGAAGTTTTTTTTTTCCTTCACTTTTTAAGCTAAAGTCTATCAACCCGAAAATCAAACTCATAAACTACTTGATAAAATATATAATTATATCTCATATAGTTAAATAACTATATTTATTTAACACACACATCTAAAAAATATAATATTAACATAATATATAACTAAAATCAAATACCAATGCCTTGGATCATCATGTATTCAAATCACATCATTCATGTACTTGCTTATTACATGTCAACAAAAGGAAACATGGTTTTTTTAGGTGAAAAGGAAGCGTGATGATAAATAATTTTATTAAAATATCATTCTATTATATTAACACTTAATAAACATGGAAAGTATAATTGAAGTGGTGCATGTGGATAACTCGTGAAGCGAATTAAGTATACAAAATTTGTAAATTTAATAAATGAAAATCAAAAGTTACTTACATATTTTATCTCATATATTAACTCTTAGAGTTACATGTAGTCACTCATTTTGATTACTTGACACGATGTGGGAATTAGAGATAAAAAAGTGAAAAAAACACATATATAGAGAGGATAGAAGATATCCACTTACTCAAAAAATAAGTATAAAAACCTTATTTTTCATTATCATTCATTTTCTTGAAAGATGTTTTTTCATTTGTGTCTAATGATAAAGGAATGAAAGATGTTTTTTTACTAATACGTTTTTCTCATCCTTCCATTTTTTACTAATAAGTTTGGTTTAAAAAGTTAATTTTTAAATTGTGACCAACATTATTAAATATAAAAATCAATTAAATTATTTATTTTATCTATATTCTACAAATAAAGTTTTATTACATCTACTTTAAATCAAATTTATATGTTTTGTAATTTTATCAATAAATTTTTTTTAGACAATGCACATCACATTGGGCGGTGCATGAGTTAACATTAGATAAATGAATGTTAACAATACATTCTCTAATATACATATCTTAATTCCTAATTCACTATTTATTGAAATTTATTTAAAAATAAAAATTAAAAAAGAAAAACATTAAGTAGGATGTGAGCCATTTCAAAATTTAAATTTTAACTAATAATAAAAACTAGAGTTAAAAAGTGTTTTACTAGTATTTCTCATCTCTCGTAAATTGAAGGAATCATTTATCCCATATTTAATTGCAATATATATTAAGTATTTAATAACTATAAAAAATTTATTAAAATAAAATAACTAAGTACTTTTATAAAATCAAATTAATTAAACACGTATTAAATTATTCGTTTGATATTTACAGAGAAATAAAGTGGATGAAGATAAAGAAGAGATAAGTAAAGAAAAGAAAAATGGAATAGAAATAAAATTAAATATTAAATTGGTTTGTTTTTTTTAATAAGTATTAAATTGTTTTGTCTAACAATAATAGGTCAAAATAAAATAAAAATAAGATAATAAATGTATAAAGAACCATTTATACTCTTATGTAATTAGAAAAATATGTGTCCTCTATCATCTAATATGCAAAAGTGTAAATTTACGACATGCTTTACTTTGGGAATAGATATTGACAAACGGTGGAATCCATCAATTTTAATTTTAGGCTTTCTTTTAATTATATTTTATGCCTCTTAATTTTTCATACTGTTTTAACTTTTAAATTATGACCTTGTATTCTATAGTTTATAATTTTTTTTTTGAATTTGTACTCAATCATGGTAACATTAGCATCGATAAGTGACAAATATTAACTACTTAAACGTAATATCTATTCAAAGGTGACTTAATTAATTATTAGTATTTATCATATAATTAAATTATTGTCAGATTATTCTCACCTATTAGAATTAAGTTTTATCACTTTAACAATCAGCGTTAATTAAACAAAGGCCAAATACAAATTTTACAATTTTAGAAATTGAAGTAGATATATCGTGATTTAAAAATTAAAATATAATATAAAAATTAGAAAATTTGAGATACAGAACATGTAATTGAACCTTAATTTTATTTAACTACAATCAATAATTTATCATACTATGTCTCTAAATTAACTTCTGTTTATTATTTGTAACCTTCCAATCCTTCCAATGTTGGAGGTAACCTCCGTTTATTATTTGTAACCTTCTCATCCTTTCAATGGTTGAGGTAACCTGTCCTCTATGTTATTCTTTCCCAGAATCAGTTAATCATTTGTATTTCTCCTGTAAGTCTAGCTACTTTGTTTGAATGTTGTGCTTTAAGTGGTTTGGTTATGTCTCAGTTCTGCCTTCTGATTGTGAAATGAATTCCTGGAGTTTCTTGGGGTTGTGCAATTCAATAGATAAAAAACTACCTCTGTTCTAAGTATTATTTGGATGTCAACTTTGTGGAGCATATGGATTGCGAGGAATGGTGGTTTTCAATAGTAATCCCTTTTTATCAGATGAAGTTTGGCAATTAGCTATGCAATAGTCTTGGATGTAGCTCAAAGGGATAAGTATGGTATCAAACATATTTTTTGTTGAGTGGTCCTCTAATCCAATATTGTGCATTAAACGCATTTTGTCTAAGCGTAATCTTTGTATTCGTCTGGCGCAATGTTAAAGTTCTTGTTAGGAATGGTCTCTAACTTTTGTTTTCCCATATTAATTGTTATTGGGGGCAGTCTCAGATACCTGATGTTTGTGGGGTGGTATTTTCTCTCTGCTATTTGTGGGAAATTTGTACTAATTTGTTTTTTCTTTCTTTAAGTTTCTATATCCCTAATTTCTTCACTCATTTCTTGTGACTTGTGTAGAATTATCATTAATAAATTTTTCCTTTTACAAAAAAGACTTTCTTTTATGCATGTCCTTGTTATAGTAGTCGTAGTCATACCAAACACAGTATAATTGTTAGAAATAAGGATGACAACGGGGCGAGATGAGTGTGAGTTTAGCCCTTCTCGACCCCGAAAAGTGTAGGACAAATTTGGGTATAAAAGAAGCAGGTATAAAATTTCAATCCCCATATCCGTCGGGTATTTTTTTGTTTGGGTATATCCGCAACTATCCGTTATATTATTTTTTATAATTTAAATTTACTTATTTATAATTAAATAAATTATATATATTAAGTTATTAATTATATATAAATAATAATTAATAAAAAAAATTATAAATTAAAGTTTAAGAATTAACATTTTTTATTAAATGTATAACTTTAAACTTATTATATAATTATTAAAATTATAATGGAAGGTACGAGTTTGAGTAGTTGCATACTCATACCTGGTTCATCATATCAGGTAATACCCGTACTCGTACTCATATCCGGTCAAAACGGGTAATATATACTCGCCAAAGTCAGGACGATATCCACGAGTATGAATATTATTGTCATTCCTAACTAGAAAAAATATACAAGTTGGGCCAACTTGACAGTCCAAGGGTCTACAATGACATTACTTCTATAAATAAAGAACAATTAAGAGCTCTTTGTGAGAGTAAAATAAGAAGAAAATATTTAAAATTTATTATATGTATAATTAATTATTTTATAATTAGTAATTTTTTATAAGTTTATTGAACCGTGATTTAAAAATAATTAATCTTATTTGTATGAAAAAAAATAGTTTTTATAAAATAAAAAAAGTAAAAATAATTGAAAGAAAAATAAGTTGTTGAAAAATAATCCTAATATGTTTAGGAAATTTTAAAATGTGGATATTGTAAGCTATTTTGAGAAATAACATTGACATTTGAAACCTAATTTAAATTTAAAAAAAGCTTTTACTTGAAAAATAAGTTGTTTTTGAGAAGCTTTTAAATTTGTAACTTTATGATTATTATTCAACAATTTATTTTTTCTTTCAACTGATTTCGTATTATAAAAATTGATTTTTTTTCATCCAAACAATATTAATTATTTTTAAACTAATTTTTAGCAAATATTTTTTTTAAAAAAAAGACAATTTTTATTCAACAGACATTAATATAATTTTTTCAGCTTTCTCAGACATGCATACTCATAAGTTATAATTTTCCCGTTTGTTAAAAAAAACATCTTATTTATTTTAGAGAAAACTTTTATAAAATTAATCTAGATGTTTGGAGATCCAATTTATTTTTTCAAAAGAGTTTATAATCTAAAAAATAGATTATAATGTTTTCTAAATACTGTAAATAAAATTGTTTGTAGTTTAAGCTTATGTAATGTAATAATCTGTTGGATAGACCCAGGGTTATATTTAGAAAATTTTCATGTTTATTGGTTGAGTATAGAACCACATTGTCTTTTTAATTTGCTGCAGATAATCTTATTTAAATCGAATATGACATATATAAAAGTGATAAAACAATTTTTCTAAATATTTAAAAGTGAAAGTAGAGGTTAGTAATTAATGTGCAGTAGTTGAAATAAAAGAAGTTCCTTTTGGTGTAGAGTACAAAGTATTTGTGTATTATTGTGAAAAGATAAAAGTGTGGTTGCAAGTTCAGGAATCAGTGCAAGATAACGGGATGGATACGTTAGAACTTAGAAGCTGCTTCTAAACAATTAAACATGATCTCAATACATGCATATGAGTTGTTCTAAGTCTATGCTCACCACATGCACATTGGCCACTGGATCCTATATTGACGGCCCAGATTCATTTTCAACTAACACATCCCAGTCGTCACCATCCAACATAACACCATGATGACTGCTTACACGTCCACCATGTGCCGCAAATTGCTCCTCTTCATTGGCTCCTACCTCCTACCCTCATTTCCTTACACCATCCCAATCACCCATTCATCCAAACTTGTTATTTTTTTTTTTAATTTATATTTCATACTTTCACATCTTTTTAATAATCTTATCTATTTTTTTACACCAAATTCAATTTTGTGTTGCAAATAATTGTAGATTGGTATTATCTTTTATTATTAGATATAATGATAATATATCTTATAATATTTGTATGATTATTTGAATGGATTACAGTAAGATTAACTTTATGATGAGTTTAGTCCATCATAAAAAGTTCATTTGAAGGGTCTCTCTTATCTTGCTGGATTATAAATTTGATCTAATAAAGCAAATTAATATACACATTATCCACTACAAGAGTTCTTATTGAACTTATATCTCTACAAGAATCATACATAAAGTAGAGTGAGTTTTTATTCATCCTGAATAGAGTGAAGAAATTCAATATATATGAGGTACACAAATTTTTTTTCCTCTTACTTTATATTTATTTTCTATATATATTATCATCTTGTATCTATTGAGAATGTGCTCATTTTATTTTATTTCTATAATTTTTGTCTCAATATTTCACTTTTTGAAAAGATATTTTAATTATTTTTTATAAATTATCTATTTTTAATATTTGTTTGGATCAGGTAGAGAAGAGTTTGAAAAGATGGATCTTAACTTAAGAATCATCTTAATTCTATCATTAAATTGTTCTTACGTATATTCTTGAAAAATAATTTCATGTTTTTTGTAAGTGCCATGGGCTTTTATTTTTATATATAAAAGGTGAAATTATAAATACATTTAAAATTATCATAATACATTTTTAAATCAAGGAAAATATGAATATTTTATTCATATTTTACTATAGTTTTAATTTGATATATAATTAAAATAATGTATATATATAATTACAATTTAAAGGTTTAAGAATAAAATTAATATAAAGTCGTCAATTGTGTAATAGATTACGATTTTAATAAACTCTCATAATAAAAATCTTCTCAATTAATAAGTTAATATATCCCTGTATACAGAGAGAATTATATGTACATGCACAAGTAAAAGCATATTATGTTAGAATATGAAGAATAAATATCAATCCTATAATTCTAATTATTTAATAAAATTAAAATTAATTTCCCTAAAAAATAATAAAATTATTTAAACACAGTCTCAATCATTTATATTATAAAGCGAAAACTAACCCATCTTACATCTCATGTTTTCATTAGATATTTGTTTTTTGTGAATTATTTTCATTAGATATGTTACACACTTATAATATATATATATATATACCCAATAGAAATTTCTGTTATATAAAAACAAAAAAAATAAATATTAATCCATATGAGAGATTATATTCAGCTCTCTTTGTTTATTTTTATATAAATCTTATGTGACAACTTTAAGTGTTATTGAGAATAAAATTAAATATTTGTATTTTAATTTTTTCTATAATTAGTGCATCATCTATTTTTTCTTAAAGAAATTAGACTTGAGAAAATGTAAATATTAGTATAGTATATATAATAGTATAAATAATTTATATAAAATTAATTATAGTATTTATTATAGCTATTAAATTAATTTTAATTATATTATTAAATATTATTTTTAAAGAAGTCGTTTTAAAAACATAGTTCGGTAAGCTGTTTCATCATATATGTTCTCTATCTAAAATATCATAATATAGGATGACTATCTCATATTCATATCTCATATTTATTAACCGATCAAATGTTATATTATTTAATAAGCTATATATATAAAATATATAAAAAAAATTATAAAACAAAATTCATGTAATATCAGGTTAATTATTGTCAGAGATACCAATTTATATTACTGTAGTTTTAGTTTTCTTTTAATTTTTAAAGAGCGAAACCCCGTAGAAGTTTGAGTACCTATGAATTTGATCCCTTCCTCAAGCGGGATGTTAAGTTTGGCTGTCTACATCTTTTTTTAAACCTTTTATTTTATAATTATTAAATAAATTCCACAACATTACTTCTTTTAACAAAATTTCCTCTATAAACATTAGTCAAGCCTATCATATATCTAAAAAAGCTCAATTTAACTGTCCACCAGTTGTGTATATGTATTGTAGATTAAAGTTTATAAACATAAGTGATGTTAAAGTTATATTTATAGATTAAAAATTTAAAAATAATTTATTTCAAACAAAATTTTAATACACAAACCTATTTTTAAAACTTTTACTCTCTAAAAAGCATAGCCTATATTACAATTTGTTGATATGTTTTTATGAAATAATATGTATTTTCTTGATTTAAAATATAAAATGTTTGTAATTCTTAAAATAAATTCATATACGTCTTTCTAATTTTTAAATGTATTACTTTTAGTCTTAAAGAAGTTTTCATAGTTCTTTATATAAACATAAACAATTAAGCTCATCAAAAGTACGAAAAATCTACTTTAAAAAATAAAATACATTAATAGCAGTTGAGATTTTGTTTAATTTATATAATTATTTTGTCGTATGTGCATTTGGTTTTATTATAAATTTTAACTATATATTTTCTAATCAATATAGTTTAAATAACACATGATTTGCTTGGATGTTGAAATATTTTGAAAATAAATAAGTAATTAATAGAAGAAGTATTAAATCATTAGTACCCAAAAATTACAATATATATATATTATTAAGTGTTTTTCAAGACAAACAAAAGGCAACAATCATAACAGACGTTGAGTGATGACAATCATAAAAAAGCCACATGCATTTCAAAACAGAAGCATTGAGAGTAAGATGAAGTAACAATATACTTCAATTCAAATCTCATGTGTCTTCGTTTTGGTTGTATAGACATAAAAACTCTTGATTTACTATAAGACAAATAAAACAGGATTAATCGAAGAAGAAATAGTATGAGAAATCTTTCACAAAAAAAAAAAAAAAGGTATGAGAAACGTTATTTTAATTTATTGCATTAATAAAAGGCATACCCTGCTTTTATAAAGAGTGCGTACATATGTTATTAGATTAGTTTATGAAAAAAACAATTAATGTTACATTACTTTAACAGATCGCTTAGGAGACGAATTCTTGTCAGATGCACTAAAAAACGATCACCGTAGTCACAATTTGTCAAGGCTATAAATACCTAAAGAACCAGAGTGTTCATGTATATTCTTTTGTGAAATATTTATCGTGTATATTCTTGTAACTTTAAGAAAAAAAAAACTTGAGACCGGAGGAGATTTTTTATAAAACTCTTTATCATTTGTAAATCTTAATTCTTAAAAGACGTATTCATTATCTAAGTGTTAAGACATTGTAAGTTTTGAGTTCTGTAAAACTCTAAATTTAACAATTTAGAAGAACTATTTAAAAGGCATGGTATTGGAAAATACTTAACGTTAGCCTGGAGATAGTAACATAAAGACTATTTGGGGATAAACTAATAAACTATAAGTAATTTGGAAAAACTAATTAAAGTTTGTTTTTACATTTTATTTAAAAGAAACATACTTGACCTGCGATAACGATTTTAATTTATTTTTAAAATACAATTAATCTCCCTTGTTGTGTATTTGCAGATTTAAAAGAAGAAAATAAGTAAACTTTTAAGTTGTTTATATTGAGAAAGTAAAAAAGAAATAATCAGAGAAAGAAAATATATGTGTTTTATAATGGCATTTATGTCCAATAAAATATCTATATGATATGAAATAAAATACTAATAGATATCGTATTTTATTTTTCTGTATGTCTGACATATTTTGTGAAGAATATGTAATAAATCTCTCTATAAGATATTTTATTTTGTGTGGATTCTACGTACACATTTGTCTTTTTTTCAAATAACAGAATTTTTTTTTTTTATTCATTTTTGTTTGATAGATCTTGTGTTGAAATTTCCATGATTATTAACGTTTTCATTGATGGGTGGTATATGTATATATATATATATATATATATATATATATATATATATTCGGAAAAAAATTATAAACTGAGCCTTGAATTTATGAAATATTTATAGTTTTGTAATAAAACTAAAATGTTAAAATAAATACAATTTTACAATAAAAGGAATATAAATTTGGCTTAATTACATTTCGTCTCTTATTTTTATTAATTTTTTATATTTTATTTCCTATTTTTAAACTTGGCTTAATTATAATTTTTATTAAAATTATTAAATTTGTGTCTAGTTGTTAATTAATTATTATTTATTGACACATAAAATAATTTAAATCTATAATTTTTTTTAGTCTTGATAAGGATTAAAGATAATGTAAGAAGATTTAAAACAATTTATTCACCTTACTTAATTCCAATCTTGTGATTTAAAAATAATTTAATTAATTATACTATTTTTTATTATCCAAATTACATTTAAATAATAAAATTAAACTAGGTCATTTTATTAAATTATTGTCAACTTGTCTTAGTATGTTTAGTCAATATTTACCACTTAATGGTAAAATGTTATATTCACTGACTATGAACTCATAGTGATGCAAATTAGTAAAATAGAAAAACATAGTATAATTAAGTGTATAAATGTTTTTAAAAAGAGTAAAAGTAAAAATTTGATATGTTACAGAGAGAAAAAAACACTTATTTTTATATTTTTGTAGCCTACCAACTACATCGGCCATGGCTAAACTGGATCCAGTGTCTGTGTATGGCCAGCGTTCAGCTAACTAATTTGACTTTTATTCCCAACGCAAGGATAATATACGGACACCAACGTCTTTCTTTATTTCCCCACACTGTTTGGCTTCGGCCGCCACCCATTTTGTTCAAACCCCGTATTATACCCATCTCACTACTTATTTGCACACGCCACATTTTCAACACATTTTTTTATTATTCAACTCTTCTTCAATTCATTTATTAGTAAAGTTAATTTCATTAATATTTTTAAATTTGTGTTATCACCTTATTTTATATTTAACCCTATGAAATAATTTTATATGCCAAAAGAACCTACTTTTACGCGTCCTTTTTCTTTTCTTGGACTTTTGTATGATTTGACCCAGCAAAACTCGTACAACTTCATAAATTAATTTTAATCAACATGTTAACTTTTTTGTGTATAATATTAATCATATTGTGGATAAACTCTTTCAAAGAACAATATTGTCTCTCTTAACTCTTAAATTGCAAAGTGTGCATTTATTATTTTTTTAAAACTTTTGGATAAAAAATTCGTAACTTTTTTATGAATCTATGATGTTTACGGAGATGATTGAAAATGAATGGTGAAAGAGAGAGATGAAAAAAAAAAGTTGTTTTTCAAGTTACAGAATTTGTAACAAAGATAGAAACTAGAAAGTTTGTATTAGAATATAGAAATTTAAAAAAGTTATGATAATAGTGAGTGATATTGACTTGTTTCACAGCTTCATCGTTGTCGTAAACAACCTGGTGCAACGCGATCGTGAAGCGGCATATTTGCATTTCATCATGAAATCAGCATGTAGCTTTTGCTACACTCTCCACACAGCCATGGCAACTTGATATTTAGGATGAGGTCAACGCCTAATTAACTTTGTTTTTTGCATAGGATCAGTAATTAATTAATTCAACATTTGTCTCATTTGTTATTCATTTCTCATAATCCCAAATTCAAATTTAATACTACTTACTAGCTACTTAGATACTGGTATCCAAGAGCAATGGATTATTCCACTCAAACAATTTATAAACTTTTATTACACAAGACGTACAAATATTTCAAACAAAACTGGGAAATAAAAAAGAAAAAAGAGCCGGCATAACTATTAAAATCAGTCTCTTGTCATCGGTATGCATCAATATTATTTGTTCCGGTTTCTGAATGGACTAGGATAAGGAGTTACCAGATCATGGGTTAATTTGGGTAGGAGTCGATTCACCCACACGATTTGAATTACTTTCAAAAATATAAATATTTTATAATTCATATAATTTTATACTATAAAAAACATAAAATAATTAAATTATATAAAAAAAACACATATTAAAGTGTTGAAATTAATTGTGGATTAGTATCACGCAATATCTAATTATCATTAACCGACAATATTAGATATGATCATAATATCAATATGGTTATTTATCTTTAACCGACAATATCTTAAAATATCAATATGGTTATTTAACTGGGATTACAGTGAGATTGACTCTGTGATGGGTTAGGTCAATAAGATAAAAAGCCCAATTAAGAGAGGTCCCTGACTACCCTGGGGGGTTATAAATTTGTCATCCCATTAAGCAAATTTACACATCAGAATTGTTCTCTACAATAACCCCTCAGAAGGTAGCCAGAAGAACCTCTAGAGTTCTGTTCAATAGTGCTCATGGATATGAATGCCAATTCAGGTACACATTCATTTTCATTCTATTAATTCAATAGCATGATTGACATACTATAATTTGTGTCTAGTACAGTATAATTCAAAAAAACTACTTTATACTTTCATCAATTGGTATCAGAGCATACTAGATACATTTTATGGTTGTCAATTGAACAAACCCTATTTTTCAACATTAACATACATGCTTTTTTGAGAGAGGGAAAGAGACTGAATGATACCTGAGCGGTTACGCGGCGGCAGTCGAGTCGTCCGCCGGAAGCCGCGTTGCCTGCCGGGACCGGCGAACCTCCCGGTGGTCCCGACCCTGCCGCGCCGCACTATCGGAGATCGCGTCTTGAACGGACGCCCAGATCGCGGCGGAGATCGCGTCTTGAACGGACGCCCAGATCGCGGCGGAGATCGCGTCTCGCGCGCCCAGATCGCGGCGGCGATCGCGCCTCGCGCGCCCAAATCGCGGCGGAGATCGCGTTTTCGTCGACCGCCCAGATCGCGTCGCGACAGAGATCGTTTCGACCGCCGCTTCAGCGGCTCTTCGTCGCGTTTCGACCGCCCAGATCCCGTCGGATCTTGGGGCTTCAGCGCTGATCAACCGGGCCGCCCGCTCCAGCGGCTCTTCGTCGCGGTTCCGCCGCCCGTTCCAGCGGTTCTCCACCGCGTTTTCGTCCCAGATCCAGACGGATTTGGGCGTTTCGGCGCCTCCAGGGCTGCCTGCTCCACCGCCGTCCCGCGCGGGCTTCCCGTCGGCGCTCCAGCAGAGAAGGCGGAAACACCGCCGGCGCGGGTTTTGAGCAGGAACCGTTTCCGGTTTCCTCAAAACCATCTCCGCCAAAACCGTCTCTCTCTCCCTTTTGAGATATGTTTTTTTATTTTTTTTTTATTATTTATTTATTTTTATTTTTTTAAAATTATTAAATAAATAATTTTTTTGAAATTTCATAATTTTGAAATTTATTTAATTTTTGAGATGTAATTTCGAATTAATTTTAGCATATTACTCTCAAATTTTTTGAATATTGAATTATTACTTATAATATGATTTTTCTGTTAATTTGCATTATAATGACCTATCTATCATGGGCATGATGATGTGAATTTTGTTTGTCATATTTTAAGATAATTAAAATCATATGAAATAAAGCATGATTTATGCTATTAATTTACATAATTGTAATTTCACCTATCGTGGATGCATTTGTGTAAATTTATGAATAAATATTAATTCATTATATTAGTGATAATTATACCCTATCGGTGTGTTGTTATTAGTATAATTTGTTGTTGTACAATACTTTTCTCTTTACTTATGTTAATGTTTTTTGGTACCCTATCGGTGCTAGGATTTATTAATTTAAGTTATAATGTATTATAATTTGCTTAGGGATTTATTTTAAGCTGAACTTTTAAATCATTTTTTTTTCCTTTATTGTGATGTTCAGTTTTCTTCCCTAATTCCGTCAAAACTCTAAACGGAACAAATTATGAGGACTGGAAAGAATCATTAGATCTCTACCTGACCATTGGCAATCTGGATTTAGCATTGAGGACGACGAGGCCTGCGCCTCTTACAGATGAGTCTTCTGAAGCTCAGCGAATTTCTCATGAGAAATGGGAACACTCTAACAGAGTGTGCCTGAAGGTGATTAAATTCACCATGGAGAAATCTATTAGACAGAGCATTCCAGATATTGATGATGCCAGTGCTTTTCTCAAAGCAGTCGGTGAAAAATTCACAACTTTTGATAAGGCACAGAAAAGCCAATATCTTTCCTTATTTGAAAAGACCAAATATGATGGTGTCAGCGGTGTACGTGAACACATTATGAAGTTAATACATTTCTATAATAAGCTGAAGTCTCTCAAGGTTGAGGTTGGCGAAGACACTTTAATCTATCGCATCTTGGAATCTCTGCCTTCTCAGTTTGACATCATGAAGACTTCATATAACATTCAAAAGCATGACTATGGAGTGGATGAATTGATTGCAATAATCACCCAAGAACAGGAGTCAATGAAGAAAAATAAGCCTAATAGCATTCAGTTCGTTGCTTCTAGTTCAGGTGCTAAAGGTGCTAACAGGTATAAAGGAAAGAAGAAAAAGGGTACAGAGAAAGCAGAACGACATTTAGAACCCAAGAAGAAATTCTTTAAAGGTTCTTGCAAGTATTGTAAGAAACGTGGTCACAAGGTGGAAGATTGCTTTATCCTGAAAAAGAAAGAGGAGAAGCGAGGTAATCTGCTAGCACTAACTTGCTTTGAATCTAATATGGTTGATGTTCCTCCAAATTCCTGGTGGTTAGACTCAGGGGCTACTATTCATGTTGTGAATTCTTTACAGGGGTTCACAAGCCTGAGGAAACCAAGTGATGTTGAGACGAAGATTGTTATGGGAGATGGAGCTGGAGTACCCGTTGCTGACATTGGAGTCGTCTCTTTATGTTTATCCTCTGGACATACTTTATTATTACATGACGCTGTTTATGTCCCTTCCATGAGAAGGAATTTGATATCAATTTCTGTTTTAGACAAATGTGGATACAACTTTCATTTTGGTGATGGAAAATTGGTAATTTATTATAATTCAACTGTTGTTGGTTCAGGAGTTTTGCATGACAGACTTTACATGTTAAACGTAACTGATATGTCAGTTAACTCCATTAGTGGGAGTAAACGTAACAGGATTGATGAATCTTCCTCTATGTTATGGCATAGACGTTTGGGGCATATTTCTAGGCCTCGAATTGAAAGACTCATAAAAGAAGGGATTCTGCATGATCTTGACTTCTCAAATTATGACACTTGTGTCGATTGCATCAAGGGGAAGTTCACTGCCAAAACCAGGAATAAAAGTTCAAACAGATGTGACGATGTGCTACAATTAATTCACACAGACATATGTGGACCTATTACACCTACTGCTATGGGTGGATATAGGTATTTTATTACCTTCATAGATGACTTCTCCAGACATGGATGGGTATATCTTCTTCAGGATAAAGCAAGCTCTCTTGAAGCCTTCAAAACCTTTAAAGCCTTTGTTGAGCTGAAAACAGAGAAGAAAGTTAAGTGTGTAAGGTCTGATAGAGGAGGAGAATATTATGGTCGTTATGACGAGACAGGAAGAAATCTAGGTCCATTTGCTCGATTCCTTGATGAATACGGAATTGAAGCTCAATACACCATGCCTGGAACTCCTGAACAAAATGGCGTTGCTGAGAGACGAAATCGAACACTCATGGACATGGTGAGATGTATGTTATCACATTCATCTCTGCCAGAATTTCTTTGGGGAGATGCCTTGCGAACTGCTATGTACATTCTTAATCAGGTACCTAGCAAATCTGTGCCCAAAACTCCTTTTGAGCTAATGACTGGTAGAAAGCCGAGTTTGAGACATTTCCATGTATGGGGTTGTAAGGCAGAAGTAAGACCTTATAACCCTAAACAAAAGAAACTTGATCTCAAAACTATTAGCGGTCATTTCATTGGCTACTGCATCGGTTCGAGAGGATGCAGATTTTATTGTCCTTCTCACTCTACACGAGTTATTGAATCTGACCGAGCAGTTTTCTTTGAGGACGATTTGGACAGTGGGAGTTACACACCTCGAATGATGACCTTCAGAGAAGATCGAACCATGCTTCCATTACCATCTTATTCTCTTCCTACAGACATCTCAATCCCAATGGTTCACACAGATGAACAAATTGTTGAGAGGCATGTTGATGAACCACAACTCAATGATCAACAACATGATCAACAACTTGATGATGTTGATGTGGCTCCATTAAGACGATCTCAGAGAATACGCCGACCTTCTATACCAAATGACTATGTTGTATACCTTCAGGAGCACGAATATGATCCACATGATGATGACGATCCCATCACATTTCAGGAAGCACTTTCTAGTTCTCATGCTTCTGATTGGCTAAAAGCTATGCATGATGAATTGTCTTCCATGTCTCATAATAATGTTTGGGATCTTGTGGACTTACCAGCAGGTTGTAAGCCTGTTGGATCTAAATGGGTCTTTAAGACAAAACGTACTCCAGATGGAAAGGTTGATAGGTATAAGGCTCGATTGGTGGCTAAAGGTTATAGTCAACGGGAAGGTGTTGACTACAAAGAAACCTTTTCACCAGTTTCAACGAAGGACGCACTCCGAGTTGTCATGGCTTTAGTTGCTCATTTTGACCTAGAGCTACACCAGATGGATGTAAAGACAGCTTTTCTGAATGGCGATCTTGCTGAAGATGTCTACATGGTTCAACCTGATGGTTTTGTTGAAGCAGGCAATGAGCATTTGGTGTGTAAACTTAAAAGGTCCATTTATGGACTGAAACAAGCATCTAGGCAATGGTATTTAAAATTCGACCAGGTTGTCACTACTTACAATTTCAAGGAAAATGTTGCAGACCAGTGCATTTACTTGAAGACTAGTGGGAGTGATTTCATCATTCTCGTATTATATGTCGATGACATTCTCCTTGCTAGTAGTTGTATGAACCTATTGGTTGAGACAAAATCAATGTTGTGCAGACATTTTGATATGAAAGACCTTGGTGAAGCTTATGTTGTTCTAGGCATCCAAATTATTCGTGATAGGTCACATGGCATAGTTGGATTGTCTCAAAAGGGATATATCGAGAAGATTCTCAAGAAGTTCAACATGAATGCTTGCTCCCCATGTGCTGCACCTGTGCAACGTGGTGACAAATTATCTAACAAACAATGTCCTCATAATGATGAAGAAGTGGATGCTATGAAGAAAATTCCATATGCTTCCGCTGTTGGCAGTTTGATGTATGCTCAAGTCTGTACTCGTCCTGACATTGCTTTCATCGTCAATGCCTTAGGCAGATACTTGAGCGACCCAGGTTTGGGTCATTGGAAAGCCGTTAAAAGGGTCATGCGATATTTACAGGGAACCAAGGATCATATGTTGACTTTTATGAAGTCTGATCAACTTCAAGTCACTGGCTATTCTGATTCTGATTTTGCAGGTTGCCCTGATGATCGTAGATCTACTTCTGGCTTTATCTTTATGATGGCAGGAGGAGCTATCTCTTGGAAGAGCGTTAAACATTCTCTTACAGCTACCTCTACCATGGAAGCAGAGTATGTTGCTTGTTTTGAGGCCACTCGCCAGGCCATGTGGCTTAAGAAATTGATATCTGACTTTCACATAGTTGAAAGCATTTCCAGGCCACTTGTGATTTACTGTGACAATACTGCTGCTGTGAGTTTCTCTCGAAACAACAAAAGCTCTACTCGTTCAAAGCATTTTGATATCAAGTATCAATTTGTTAGAGAGCAAATTCAAAGTTTTCACACTCGGATTGAAAACATTGATTCTGAGGAGATGTTAGCAGATCCACTGACTAAGGCCTTAACTGTTGGAATTTTTCTTATTCATGTAACTCACATGGGTTTAGTCAAGGCTTTTGATGTATTAAGTTAGTGGGAGTCTGATTCTCTATTTTCTTTAAGAGACATGCTCTAGTTGACGTCATTTTGTTCATGTTTCTTATTAGCATTTTATTTATGCTTGGACCATTGTAGTGTCATTTATGGGACTGCATTATGCCATACATCTATGAAAAATATTAGTTACATGCAATTGATTAATATCCCTATCGGATATTTATTTTGTTGCTCATATTTTTCATATTGTTAATTAATATATGATATATTAGAAATTGTCGTTTTAGTTTAATGATTTGTATGTTGATTATTGATTGACACTATCCAAGTGGGAGAATGTTGAAATTAATTGTGGATTAGTATCACGCAATATCTAATTATCATTAACCGACAATATTAGATATGATCATAATATCAATATGGTTATTTATCTTTAACCGACAATATCTTAAAATATCAATATGGTTATTTAACTGGGATTACAGTGAGATTGACTCTGTGATGGGTTAGGTCAATCAGATAAAAAGCCCAATTAAGAGAGGTCCCTGACTACCCTGGGGGGTTATAAATTTGCCATCCCATTAAGCAAATTTACACATCAGAATTGTTTTCTACAATAACCCCTCAGAAGGTAGCCAGAAGAACCTCTAGAGTTCTGTTCAATAGTGCTCATGGATATGAATGCCAATTCAGGTACACATTCATTTTCATTATATTAATTCAATAGCATGATTGACATACTATAATTTGTGTCTAGTACAGTATAATTCAAAAAAACTACTTTATACTTTCATCATAAAGAAAATAGTGTTAACACTAGATTTGTGGCTTATTTGATGTTAATTTTCAGTGCAAGTCACAATCGTACAAGAGCAAAGCCGCAAACACACTGAATAATAGAGAGTGAAGACTCAACGTAGAGAAAACTATTAAGGTCTTTTTTTTTTTTCATTCAAAACAACGTTGTTTCACCCATTAAAGAAAAAAAAAACCATGATCTCCTGAGTCGTCAGATTGTCGAATTTCAGCCAAGTTCGGTTAAGTTGTTCCAGATCAATCAATTCTGATGCATTTCTGATCTAAAGGGCAGCTTAAACCGGTTATATAACTAATCCCTATCGAACCGATTGAATCATTAGGTTCGAGCTGAGTTTTAAAACATTAGTATGAATAATGTAAAGTTATTTTAGTTTGTCACTTTGATTAATGATTTTAAATTCAATTTTTTAATTATATAATTTCATTAAATATTAATTTAAAAATAATTTTTCTATCTACAATTATCTTATTCAAAATAAATAAAATTATTTTTAGTAAAAAAAAATCTAACTTTGATAAAAAAATAAAACTAAAATTATAGCCAACTTTCTTTAAGAAAAAAATTATCACCAAGTTATACACACTATAAATTTATAATCACTAATGTGTACCCATGTTTTACATGATGATATATTTGTATTGATGTGTATTAAAAAATATAATTACATATGCAATTCATAATAATAAAATTACTTTAAAGTTATCAATATCCATAAATATTACACATTAGTAGATGAATATAAGTAAACTTAAAATAAAAAATATCTTAAAAATAAAGTTTATAAATTAATGTACATGATTCTTGGATCCTGCATGAAAGACTTTGTTCATGCATCAATATTACTCGTAATTTTTATAAGATATCTTATAATAGGAAACGTAAATAGAAAAATAAATAATATACAAAACAAATAAGTTATGTGATCTAAAACATATGCATATCATTCAAATTATAATTAGTCTAAAAATAATTTGTAATAATATATCTTTTCTATCTCCCCACCTTAATTTTTTCTTCATATCAATACAAAGTGATCACAAAATTCTTAAGTTTTGTGACATGGTTACCTGAAATAAAACAAAATGTAGTAATTATACTTTTTTTTAAGACACATTAAATTGAATAAAATATAATAAAATATTATTTAGTATGGTGTTCTATATACCATGATGATACCTTTATAATGTGGTGATTCAATACATCCTAAAAATCTAGATGCAAAATGGTTGTTCACCATTAATAAATAAGATTATTGCATAGTTTTATGATGTGATTCAACTCATAATTGAATAAAATAATAACATCAAATCCACCAAATCTGGATGCAAAATGGTTGCTCATCTTTAATAAATAAGATGCAATCCAAAAAGTTCATGTATGTTTCTAATTACTATTTTATTTTTATCATATCAATGGTTCAAATTTAATATTATATTCACGGCTAGAAAATAACATTGAATACTAAAAATTCATATGTTTCTAATTATTATTTTAATTTTTTATCATACTAAAATTCAATTCTAATATGTTTTTTTATATCAGAATTAATAGAATCTCATTTAAAGTGCAACCAAAGTGATTTTTTCATTTAATTTATCTTTTAATTATGAGTTTTTTATACTTAAAATTACTATTAATAAACTAGGTACGACTAGTATGAATTAATTTCAAACACTGCATATTTATTTTGGTTCTTATAAGTTCAAGACTACATAATTACTTATAGTTTTCCTTCAATTGTAAACAATATTTTGTTTTAGTTTTTTATGTTACACTTTAGTTAATATTTAACCGATCCTTACATAAAAGATTAAGAACTATTACTTTGAATCTCTCTAAGACGGTTCTTATATGTTATTTAAGGTAAAATAAATGAAACTTTGGATGAAAATCTTTTCAATTTTTGAAGCCAAGTAATAAAAGTAACTAAAGATCAAAAAAGGAAAAACAAATCATAACTGATAATACCATTTAAATTTCAATTCCAAAATTAAAGGTAAAAAAAATAAAAAATAAATTCATAACAAAACATATATAACCATGAACATAATACTAATTAAAACATCAAAATAAAATTAAATCATTGTTCAAAAAACTAAATATAAGTCAATTCAAGTTCTTCAAAATTTTCAATCCTTCTCCTTCTTGATAAATTTTATTAACTTTGAATTAATACTATTTGTAGAGATATTAGGGTCAGCAGAATCCTAAGTTTTTAAAATCAGTCAGTTGTTAAATAGGTGAAAGTACTGGTTCACGATTCATTGGTTAATAAAATAGTATTTTTAATTATTAATGTACTATAACAATTAAAGATTGTAAAAAAATGTATTAAGGAGGTAATTATAATAAAAAAAATAGTTTTACTAAATATACATTCATATTGCTAAGTTAACCTTCATTTTTATTAATTTTTTAATTAAAAAGGGGTGGACTTAGGAAAACGGTGCATTTAGAAAAATCCAAAATTTTTTTAAAAAAATTATGAAATGGTCAAAATGGTTGAACAACCGATTTTACTAGTTTTAATATGTTTCTTTGCTCATCGGTTTTGAACATTGACTAAATCAGCAACGAGATCGGTTCACCGGTTTTCAGTCGAACCAAATAGTCTAGTTCAATTTTTAAAACTTGGCAAAATCAAAAAGTCTATTTAATGAGTTATATCATCCTCTTCATCATAAAGGAAAGCAAATTCATAATTTTTTTTTATTATTGCTCAATTTCTTTATTGGAGACTTGCTAATATTGAGTTAACTCAAGTTTATTTTCTTCCACACCTTTTGCTTGTGTCATCTCAATTGTGTAAACATCATCCAACATAGGTTTCTTATTGAAATTATCCAAGCATATTGGTTTTGACATCTTATTTGGAGAAGTCTTACTTGTTTTAGCTTCTACAGAATCAATAACCAAACCAAATAACTTATAATTCTTTTTAGAACCAATAGAAAAAATTCACTCATAAGATCAATCCACTAAGTGGTGCACTATAGGAAAAATAATTAACATCCTAACTAACTAAATAACAATTATATTTAGCGTCATCTTCAATCAAGTCAATAAAAGGATACAAAGTTATAAGGACTTTCCAATGCAGTGTATTGTTTTAAAAGTTGCACATCAGTGTTGAACTAAAAATTTGGATTAGAATTATGTTTAATGGTTCTATAATCACCACCACTTGTGTTTATCCCAAAGTTACTTATAAATTTTTGTTTCACAAGACAAAGTTTCAAACTTATAAATAAATGTTTTTCTTATAAAAACATGAATTATGAGACCTTATAAATATAACTCAAAGTTAGTGACTATAACATTTAAACATTTTAGTGAAGATAACTCGATAGAAAAAACATTACATCTTCATCCAGCAACACTATCTCCAACAAAAATGATCATTTTGAAACATTGAAGCTTAGAACTCACCATAATCTTATTATTTGCACTTTGATTTTTTCACGTTTCTTTCTCAGGAGTAATGAGAGATAAAAAAATATATTAATCAACCAATGATGCTTTCTGTGTGATGGATGACCAAACTAAAAGAAAAAGCCTTGTATTATTGGTTAGATCACAATTCTTCAATCTCTCAATATTCAGAATTCAAGAAATTATTACTCTACTTGTGTCAATTCTTTACTTTTTTTATAAATCAATCAAATCTTAAATGATAAATTTTCTGTTAATATATTATTTTGTTTCATATTACCACAATATATTATGATTTTTTAATTTGTTTATTATTTATTTTTCAAATGTTTATTTGTTAATGTAAATTTATATTAAAGACAACTAATATATTTATATTTAAATATAATGTTTCCGAATTTATAAATTATTATTCTATTAAAAATTTAAAACCAATTTCCTAAATATTCAGTCTAAATAAATAAGGTAATTTTCTTAACCAAAATTTATGATGCAGATACATATTATTTAAAAACAAATATATACATATTAGAATTAATAGGACAGTAATTATAATATATGAATTTAAAATATTTTTGTCATTTTTAGTAAAGCTCAATTATTATCATAATAAAATTAATAATATTTAATATATTAATAAACTAATTAATTTTATATTAATATATAAACTAAAATATTTTAAAAATGATAATTGACATATGACTTATGTAAAGCTTTATGAAATGAATTCATGATGACGATGATATACAAATTAAAATATTTTAAAATAGAAATTTACGTGTAACATTTTGAGAAATTTCATAAAATAAATTATTAATTACTAAAATAACTAAAGCTAAAATGACAATCTTATTTAAAATGTAATTATATTAATATTAATAATAATTATTTAAAATCTATTTTTTTATAAATAATAACTTTGCTTATAAGTTAGATCTTACTATAAAACATATAAGTTATAACATGTTAAATTTCACCATTCATAAATGAAAATATCAAAAGTGTTAATTACATGCAAGTATTCTTACAATTGGACCTTGAAAATTGTTATAGGATATTTATTATTATTAGGTTATAGTTTGAAAGCAGAATCACAAAAAGCTTCATAGTAGGATTTTTTTTTTCAAGGATAATCTATTTCTAACTTTCTATTATTTTTTAATATCTATTTTAAATAAATTATCTTTAATAAATAAATAGTATTTAATAAATCTGGTTGACTAACCTAACATGTATCATGACACCAATAAAACTTTCTTTTAAATGGGTTAACTTTTATTTTTATATATATATATATATATATATATATATATATTAATGTTTTCATACTCTCACATATATCATTCATATGGTACTTTTGCAACTACCATTAAATTTAGTTTTCATATATTATTAATGTTAAAAATTTATACCAAAAAGTAATTAGAAATCATCTTTTTTTTGTACCAAATATATAATTTTAATTATTTTAGAGAATTAAAACGATAAATTATTTTTGTTTTATTAAAAGAAATTATAATTTACTATTATTATAATTGTAGTATTATCTTATATATAATTATCCTTTTTATACTGATACTGATATGGCATTGCAGTAAATTATTTTACAAATTTGAATATCATGCTTCTAAATTAGGGATAAGGAATTTGAATTAATATCTTCCCTAATTTAAAGTAACATCTATTCCTATGTTAAAAAACTTATATGACATTCATTTTATTTCTTATATTACTCTTTGACAAACTATGGTGGGAAAGTAAAAAAAATTAGAATTTCTTTACTCGCGGGCAAACGCTAATGAAAGAGTAGTAGGAAAAATAAAAAAAATAATACTAAACACGTAATTAATTAATAAACTAAATTACTATACTAAAATAATAAGAAATTAAATTGCTCTACTAAAAAAAACAAATTAAATAACTATACTACAATACACTAACCAAATATTTAATTAAATAACTATATTAAACATGTATTTCATTATTAAGTAAATTAATATAATTAACATGTAATTATTATAATAAAAAAATAATAAATTAAATTATATAAAAATAATAAATTAAGTACACTAAAAATTAATTAAATTACTGTACTAAAAAAAGTAAGAAATTAAATAACTATATTACATATGCTTAACTATACTAACCCAATATTTAATTAAATAATTATATTAAATCTGTAATTCATTAAGTAAATTAATATAATAAACATGTATTTATTATAATAAAATAATAAATTAAGTATACTAAAAATGAATTAAATTACTATATTAAAAAAAGTTATTATATTAAAAAAACAAGAAATTAAACAATTATATTACTTGTATACACTAGGGTAAAAAGAAATGAAAAAAATTAATAATGAAAAAATAATATAAAGAAGAGAGAATCAAAGATAAAATAAAAATTTAGTAAAAGTTTTTAAAAGAATATACTTCAAATATATTAATTCAAGTTTGCTTGATGAAGAATCGGTTTCGGTCACTACCAAGCCCAAGAGGGTTCAATCGACAAAAACCAACGCATTCATTCTGGGTTCAAGACCAACCGTCAAAGCTTTCGATTAATGTGGATTCAAATTTATAGATTTTGTTGAGATAGAGAATAACAAAAATACAAGACAATGAAGTAGAAACACAAAAAACTTTGTCTAAAACCACTCTCAAGTCTCATCCACGATGCCACCCCGTCTCTCTCACTAACTCTTTCTCTCATTCTCCATGCATTTCCTTCCTTCCATGTTTAATGTGCGAGATCCTATCCACAGCAAGGGCGAAAGCATTGTGCCACAGCAAATGTCACCAAGTCAAAATAATTGCAAGGACAAAAGGGAGACTTATACACCTTATTGAGCTTCACTTTTTAATTCATTCTCTAACAGGAATGCTTTTAAATTTTTTAATGACAATATTAATATGAGTTTAACTATATATATTAAAGGGGATAAATAATCTTATACCAACGTCAGTTTAAAATAAATTTATTGACTTTAACAATTAATATTTTAAAAATTATATAAAGAAAAGAAATACAAATAAATGTGAATATAAAAATTTTTTATGCTATCGTGTATATTAATTAAATTTTAATAATATATAATTTTTAATTATAAGTTGAGTTTTATTTTTAATAAAAATAATACTACATGTAATATAAATTATTGATCATAATTTTTAAATATTATTTATATAAAAAATTTATATATTTTAAATACTAATATAATATATTTAAAAATATTTATTGATTATGTAGTTATTTATATATAAAAGAAATATTATGTTTTAGTGTGTAGATGTTAAAATATGAATTATTATTTAGTTTAAAAGGTGACAAGAGGTGTAACAAGTTTTGGTTTGGTCCGTGGGCATAAAAAAAAAGTCGTAAAAGTCAAAGACTGAATTTGTAGTGGTATTATTGGTTAAAGTGAAGTAGCTGAGTGGCTTAAGCCGAGCGCTGAGGGAGGTAGAGCCGCGCCAAAGAAGATAATTAGAAGAAAAGAAGCGTGATTGCGCGTTTCTCTGTATGTTGCTTGGTTCTCTTTCTCTAAAGTTAAAAGCTGAGTGTGTGAGAATTTGGTGTCGTTGACGAGCGAGAGAGAGCGAGTATGACACGGCAATCGGCGAGGTTTTTGCACTAAACGGCGGCGTAAAGCGGGATCTGGTGGCGCAGCCATGGAGGGCGATAACGCGAGCAAGGTGATTGAGTTGGTGAACCAGATAGCTAGCATCTCCGATTACAGGCTTCCGGTGAAGAAACAGTACTGCAACTTGGCGCGGCGGCTGAAGCTGCTGATCCCGATGTTCGAGGAGATTAGGGACATGAAAGAAGCCATCCCAGAGGACACTTCCAAGGCCGTGCTCGCCTTCAGGGAAGCTCTCCAATCCGCTATGCAACTTCTCAGATTCGGAAGCGAAGGCAGCAAGCTTTACTTGGTTTCTTTCTTACTCTCACTATTTTCTTTCTTCTTTCTATTCAACTCGCTACCACCACTAACCATTTTCAAGCTATACTCTTTTATTTTGCTTTTCCCTCTTTTTCTTTCCCTAATTTCATGCGTCTTTTACTTGTTGATTGTCGATCGCATTGTGTGTTGCTTGAGCTTTCATGATAGGTTTTTTACGGTATTTGCTAATTTCAACAAAACAAAGCTCCTATCACGTTTTTGTATTTGCTGAAACCTACTGCCAGGGTTTTAAATCTCAGATCCTTTTTCAAAACCTTGTCTACAACTCTTCAATACGTTGCACAATTTCTAGTTTTGGTTTCCTCCTCATGCTCCTGCTCGTCGATGTGGATATCGATGAAAGAATCCTCTCCTTTCATTTTCGATTGTTAAACTAGCTTTTGTTGGTATTGTATTAATTTTATATCTACGTTAGAACCCTACTTTACTTACAGTTCCATAGGATTCTTGTATGCTTGTTTTGACCTGTGGTTTCTCACAGCTCTGTTTCTCTTGTAAATAGGACCTTTTAGAGTTATGCTTTGAATAATTTTTTTGGAGAA
The DNA here is from genome assembly GCA_037954015.1 of Psophocarpus tetragonolobus. Classification (NCBI taxonomy): domain Eukaryota; kingdom Viridiplantae; phylum Streptophyta; class Magnoliopsida; order Fabales; family Fabaceae; genus Psophocarpus; species Psophocarpus tetragonolobus. The sequence goes on from CM075689.1 coordinate 8,037,222, forward strand.
AGAATTATGGAAACATGCTTCCAATAAAATAACTCCTGCTCCCTTATATGTTAAATTGTTAATTCAGTTGTCTTTACTCCATGTTTTCAGGTTCTTGAGAGGGACGACATTATGAATAAATTCTACGAGGTGACAGCACGGTTAGAACAGTCATTGGGTGCTATTTCCTATGATAAACTTGATATATCAGATGAAGTTAAAGAGCAGGTATAAATATTTCAATTATATATATAAACTATTGTATCCTGTATGCAACACAGTGATCTTAGTAAACCAATATTATTTTTCTAGTAGCAAATTTGATCTGTTGAATTCTCCTGTCCTCTAGCTAACTGTTGATATTAGAATGGATTCTGCACCATTGTGGAGCTTTTCTTATCTCTAATTCTTTTTTTCTATTTACATAATCTTGGTTAGTTCTCCCAATAATTTCAGGTTGAGCTGGTTCTTGCTCAGTTCAGAAGAGCTAAGGGTAGGGTTGATGAACCAGATGTTGGGTTGTATGAGGATATGCTGTCCCTTTACAACAACAGCAGTGATGCAGTTACAGATCCATCTGTTCTAAATCGATTAGCTGAAAAATTGCAATTGATGGGAATAGCTGATCTTACACAAGAGTCACTGGCTTTGCATGAGATGGTGGCAGAAAGTGGTGGAGATCCAGGGGCACGCATTGAGAAAATATCAATGTTATTGAAGAAGATAAAGGATTACGTGCAAACTGAAAATCTAGACAAGGATGATAATTTAGGAGGAAAAGGAATTTTCTCAAAAGTCTATGGACTTGGGACAAATGAAAAGAGTCATCAGGCTCCTGTTATCCCTGATGATTTTCGATGTCCGATTTCCCTGGAATTAATGAAGGATCCCGTCATTGTTTCAACAGGACAGGTATATGTGCATATTATATTATGCTACATGACTGCTAAGTTACAAATAATGTGCAGTTGTCCATTGTCTTTCTTGACCTGGCAAAAATTGAAATGCCGAATGATCCATTTATGTGTGCTTGAATGTGAAAATGCTGCAAAAGGAACCTTGTTCCAGTCTCTTGTTCTAACACAATTTTCTTAAGATATCTAATTTATATCTTGAGGATTGTATAATTTAACCCATTAATATGAGAAGTTCATGTTATGAGAAAGAATGATGTGAAAGAAAAATTAATGGTCCCTGCTTTATTTAAATTTGGTGAAGTTGTTGAGCTTCACATTACTAGGACAGATTGCAACATGTAACAATTGATTGGTATATTCATGGATTTTTGTGAAACATAAAATCTTGGTTGAATTTGGAAACTTGGTGAGAAACTGAAGGCCTTTCTATAGATTACACTCTTCTAATTTACCCATGTAATATATTTGCCACATGCTGATTCCTGTTCGCACTATTGACATTCATTTTGAGTTGTTTTGCATATAATGTCAGATTAACCCGTCAAACATATCTTGTTCTCTTCTGCAGACTTATGAGCGTGCTTGTATTGAGAAGTGGCTGCAAGCAGGGCATGGGACATGCCCCAAAACACTACAGACTCTCACTAGTACTGTTCTCACACCAAACTATGTCTTACGAAGTCTAATAGAACAGTGGTGTGAAGCCAATGGCATAGAGCCACCAAAACGACCCAGCAGTTCACAACCTAGTAAATCAACATCAGCCTACTCACCAGCTGAGCGAAGTAAGATTGAAAGTCTTCTCCTAAAGCTCACATCTGGCAGTCCTGAAGACCAGAGATCAGCTGCTGGTGAGATCCGCCTTCTTGCAAAGCGCAATGCAGATAACCGTGTTGCCATTGCTGAAGCGGGTGCAATACCTCTCCTTGTTGGTCTCTTGTCTGTGCCTGATTCCCGCACTCAAGAACATGCTGTGACTGCACTTCTGAATCTGTCCATATATGAAAATAACAAAGGAAGTATTGTTTCTTCAGGAGCAGTTCCAGGTATAGTTCATGTGCTGAAGAAGGGAAGTATGGAAGCTCGGGAAAATGCTGCAGCAACACTTTTCAGCCTTTCAGTTATAGATGAAAACAAAGTTACTATTGGATCTTTAGGAGCCATACCACCACTAGTGACACTGCTGAGTGAGGGTACCCAAAGGGGTAAGAAAGATGCTGCAACAGCACTCTTCAATTTGTGCATTTACCAGGGCAACAAGGGAAAGGCAGTGAGGGCTGGTGTTATTCCCACACTGATGCGACTACTAACTGAACCTAGTGGGGGAATGGTGGATGAAGCATTGGCTATTTTGGCAATACTGGCGAGCCATCCTGAAGGGAAGGCTACCATTAGAGCTGCAGAAGCAGTGCCAATTTTAGTAGAATTTATTGGGAATGGCTCCCCAAGGAACAAAGAGAATGCAGCTGCTGTTTTAGTTCACCTCTGTTCTGGTGATCAACAATATCTAGCACAGGCCCAAGATCTGGGAGTGATTGGTCCACTGTTGGAATTGGCTCAAAATGGTACGGACCGAGGCAAAAGAAAGGCTGGACAATTGCTAGAGCGCATGAGCAGGTTAGTTGAGCAACAGCACGAAATTCCTACACAAACTGAAACTCAAGTTCAGAACGAGGATATCCAACCACCTTTGATTACTAACCCCGATGATTCCTAAGATGTTTTGTTATACTTTGTTCATTTTTGTCTTTTTTGTTCTTTTTAAAGTGTTGAAAGAAGCATCTGTTTGGAGGAAAGGGTGGAAGATCACCTTCCTACTCCAGAAGTTATTTGTTTGTTTGTGTGATATTCAGAGATGTAATGCAGCAAGCTTATGAAAGTGGGTAAGCAGAAATGAGGCAAATGGGAAAAGGTACGCCTGACGTGGAAAATGTATAATTGTAACATGTACTATATTCGAATCATCCTCAGATTTTAATGAAGAGATGTTTTTGTTTATTTGTACCACATGATGTAAATGATGCTATAAAAGTATCTTTTATCTAGCAAATTAAGCTTTTGAAAATCTTTGTTCTTGACGTCATTTTAGAGTAATTGTGATTAAGTAGTTTGAAATTGAGTTCTTGTCATTCCAACTCGGCTATTAAGTAGGTAAAATTGTTCAAATAAAAGACAAGTTGAAATCGAATTTTGTCATTCCAATTGAAAACAAATTTTTGTATAAAATCTGTAAAATGTTCTATGGATAATTTAAATGAGTATTTGTTATCCATGAATATGAGTTTTTTTTTTTTACTTTTTTCTTAATAAACATGAGTATGTTTATTATGTATTGGTATTTGTTAAATTAAAATAGTATATATTTTAATTTGAAAAAGATAACATTTTTGTGAAACAAATAAATTTAAAATGTTAATTATTAAATTTCATTATTATTAATGTTATTGTTTTGTGAAAAGTTATGAATTATCTTTTATAAAAATGTCGATAGTGTAAAATGAAGATTTTATTTGTAGTAAATATTTTGTATATATATGTTATATTAATATATTTTTAGATCCAATTAATCTAATAAAAAATAGTATAATTTTAGAGTTTAATTAGTATCTACTGATAATGTACATTAATTAGTGTAAAACTTGTTATATTAAGAGTGTATACAAATTAAACTCATAATTTTATTTATAAATTTTACAATAAAAAATGATTTGTTTAATAAAACTTTATGTAAAAATATATTTGCAGTACCTGTGGATATTTGCGTGTATTAAAAAAACTTATGTATATTTTTAATACTAAATACTTGATATGCAATGGAGCGAGTAACTATTACATTCTTTGGTGGGTCAAGGAGCAGGTAACCCCCCAGCTTTTATATACCCTGATTTGTTACCATTCCTAGTTTATAATTATATTTTTAAAATTGGACTAGTGAAGGTACTAGTTCATGGTTCATTGGTTGAACCGTTATTGAACCAGTGGTGAATTGGTCTTAATAAAATAGTATTTTTTTATCATTAATGTATTATAACAATTAAGATTATAAAAGAAACAATGTATTAAAGATGTAATTATGAAACAACAAAGGTAATGTTACTAATACACCTTTATATTGCTAAGTTAAACCTCATTTTTATTAATTTTTTAATTAAAAATAGGGATGCATTTAACAAAATCCAAAAAATTTCAAAATAAATTACAAACCGGTTGAACCACCAATTTTTATCGATTTTGGAATGTTTTTTCAGTTTTAATACTAATTTTTTGTTTCACCAATTTTCAAGGTTAACTAAATCGGTTACTGAACTAATTTACTAATTTTCTGTGGAATCGCCATGTTTATAACAACATTTATTCCAATTTCTACTATATGATCAAATGCAACATGAGGCAATATAAAGGCATGAAGGAGAATTGTATTTCTATTTTGTTTGTTAGTAATTGTGAAATGGAAGTAATAACTTATGTAGGAAAAAACACCTATATAATGGATTTTTTTTTTCCATTTATCGAGATTGAGATAGGTATATGCATAGAAATGTATAAAATGAGGGCTTTAATTGCATTTTTTGTCTCCATCAATTTCAAACATTTTATCCTTTTCATTTTGTCATTTTATCCCTAAGCTTTTAAAAATTACAAAATTTTGCCCATATGTTAAGTGACTCACATTAACCATTCGTGGAAACACGTTAATCATTATGTATCATAAATTTGCTGGCCGATAAAAACTTAGTGGATTAAAAATGTTAAGCATATTTTAATCAGGTTAAACAAACATTAATGAGTTAGTTTGCAAATAAAGTTTTTTTAATCCTTAAATTGAAATTGTAGTCACCCACATTTCCACTATACTTGATTTGGAGACTCGTGACTAACGTCATGGAGATTTGACCATGTCGTGAAGACTGGACCAAGTCGAGGGCGTGTTACGACACCGTTTAATTAAGATCACTTGTTGGATCTTTGGAACTCATCTTCCTAGTGTGGAGATAAACGAAATGTTAAACGAGTTTCAGAGTCAAACTCGAAGGCATCAAGGGCTTTGTTATGGCAGGTTGAAATCTTCGCTTGTTACATAGCGGACTGAAGATAATCCAAGGAAAAAATTCTATGTTTGTGGTTCTTTCACAATAATGTTATGAACAACATTCTTCATATAGCTTTCCTTATTAGCTCTGCTTGGTTTATTAATGGTTTTTATCATTTTTTATAGATTCTTAGGAGAAAAAAATGATTTTTTTAATGGTTTGATCCCATTATGAGCTGCAAGAGAGAATTTTTTTTAGGTTGGGTCTGATTGTATCTTGGTTCATGGTAATTATACCTGTGTTTGTAGTTGTTGTAAGAGGAGTCTAACTAACCTTATTAGGATTTTTTTTGTGTGTGTAAATGGTAGAGTCTATGCAACTCTACATAATGTGTGAATTACGTTTATGAATACTGAATTAATAATGAATGAGATTTTTAATTTAGGCCACATTTTCAATTTTATTTGAATGAGAAGATATTTATGAATCTATCATTGTTGTTTGGTCAAATAACATTGTAGTTATTGTAAAAAGATGATACTTTATTAACTTAGTAAACTTGTGAAGTAGTTGTATTGTCATGGTCTTTTGGTCATAATGGAACTAAGCATAAGACTTGTCATATAAGCTCTTACAATGTGATTAAACATTGTTAAAAAAAATACAACCAAAAATACAAATAATATACTTAACCCTTGCCAATAACACAAGACATTACAAAAAAAGTTATCCATAATATGTTAGCTCCAACAATAAGAAATCAATAATAATATTTAAATTGAAACATGGGACTGATGTGGTGGTGCAACTAATTCTTGAGTTGGAGCTAAGGACCGATATGTTGGGTGTAATTGATTCTTATGTCGGAGTAAATGTTTGATATTTTGCGGACTTGGTGTAGTTGATTTCTAAGTTATACCATGGGCTTGATGTGCGGATACAACTTTATTCCACCGGATGACGCACTATCTCATGGTTGAAGCAGCATGTGCTTGATTTGTTTAGCCATGTCAGGATTAGCAGTGCTAGATCCTTTCCTTTCAAGATTTACAAAGAAATATGATAATGGTTTAAATTATCTATTTTTATATCGATAAAATAGAACAGTTGTTATAATTTAATTTATTTAAAGTTTTGTTTTTTTATGTAAAATTTGGATACTTAAAAAAATTAGTTATAGATTTATATTTATGCATATTTTAATTTTATTTTTCTATTTTTATTTGTTTGAGTCAGGTTTTTAAAGAAAGCTAGAAGAAATGTTAGAAGAATTGAAACCTAATTGATGTTGTAGCAGTACTCAGATTTTAATTCAGGGAGTTTTTATGGGTCTGGAGCTAGCGCCCAACTACCACGGAGGCCCGATGCTCGTCGATGCCCAACAACGATGGAATAGCCGCCCAACACCTATAAACCCAAGAAGGTTTATTTTTCGCTAATGGCTACCGATCACTCATGACATGATCACCATCGCTCATGTGTGAAAAAAACCCCATTTTAAAAGAAAGTTGTGTCTTTTATTAGTTGGATGAGGAGATATACCCAACTGACCTAGAGCTTCATTCTAGCACACATTCTACCTTCATACCACTTATTTACACCATATTTTGTAACATCAATCCATCAATCATGTCCTCCACCTCCATGGAAGGCTAGGTTCTTTTGGTTAGGGTTTTGGTGTAACTTTGTCCTAAACTCTTTTATATATATATATATATATATATATATATATATATATATTAATCTAAGTTTATTATTCATTGTTAGAGTTCTTCTTTTCCTTGCACTTTATTTCTATATGTTTTGTTGAATTTTGCTCATTGAATGAACTCGGGAGAAGAATTTTACTTGTGAAATGAGAATAGCTCCTAATGGAGTTTATTTTTCAGGAGAAAGTAAAACTCATTGACTATCTTGAGCTCCTTTTCTTAATATGGGTTATTTGACTTTAGATTGCATGAGGAATCTATAGTCTAAAGCCCAAATAACTTAGTCTTCTACTCTTGAGGAATCAGAGTAAGGATATTTTTATGAGTGATAGGAACGTGAGTGATGAACGATGATTGATGATGTATTTATGCATTAGAGGGATGACAAAGTGAAATCAAAATCCTATCAAGCTTCTCATCGCATTAATCTTAGTTTACTTTTCATGCACTTTATTTTTCGTAAATTTAGAGTTAGTAAATCAATTCACCATTATTTATAAGTAATTATTATTGAAATTCTTAGAGTATCAATTTAGTTCCTGGGTATTGACTCGATATATTTATGGGATACTACATACTATTGATGTACTTGCCAATAGTATGGTAGAAAATTTGCTCAACAAAATACAATTTTGTTATAAGCATACCAACACAGGTTTAAAAGAAATACATTTATATAAATTGGTTTTTCCTCGATAGGTGGCCTTAAATTTGGCCAAACCCAAAAAGAACAAAAAATATATCTCCCACTTTCCTCGAAAAATATGATGTTGAAGCTTACCTTGATTGGAAGATGAAGGTAGAACAACTTTTCACTTGTTTTTAAGTGAGTGAAGAGAGAAAAATGTCATTAGCAACCCTAGCTTCCAAGAGTATGCTATTTTTTGGTGGACCGCTCTAGTTAATTAGAGGTGTTGCCATCATAAACTTTCAATTTCTTATTGGAATGATCTAAAGGGAATTATGAAACGAAAACATGTCTCCTCTTCTTATGAAAGGGATACTAGGTGAGGGACAAAAATGTTCAAAATTAAAAATAATGAAGACATAAAGTATAGTTAAGTCTAAATGAGTTGAAATATTAATGAACTATTTGAGATCAACTTATTTAAATTTTTTTATCTAAATAAACAAACTCAAGTGGGAGATAAACAAATTCAAATATGAAATTTGACTTGATTATCTAAACGAGTCAAATCCATTTTTTATAGGTTTGTGGATAACTTATTTATTTAAATCATCTATGAAAACTTATTTTGTTATTTATATATTTCCCATGAAAATATGAAAATTTTTTTTGAGAGCACTAAAATTAATTTTGATCTATCTTCTTTCTAAGCGTAAAAAATTTTACGAATTTTTTTATTTATTAGATTATCATGTAATAGTATATAATTCTAAGTTAAATCTTGAACATATTTTTCTTTGTATAATATTTATTAAATACAAAATGTAATATATTATAATATGGAATTAAAATATTTATTAAACACTAAACGATAGTGTTAAAAACTAATTTAAGAAGTTTTTTCATAATAAATTAATTAAATAATAAATAAGTTAAATAAGTTTGAAATTTTTAAATAAATTAAGATAAAATTTTTAAAAAGACTGGTTTAAATAAATGAATCAATTTTTTTTTACTGCTAAACAGATAAAACTTAAGCAACCATATATTTCACAAAATTATATTTAACTAGACTTAAATAAGTTTTTTATCCTTAGAGTTTCATAAAAAATTACTTTTGATACTTAAAATTCAAAATTATTTTTTTTAGTCATTGAAATTAATTTTTTTTATATTAACATTGTCTATATGTTCCGGTATATTTGACTGTGTCATATATAAAATTAAAAATTGAGAGAGTTAGTTAGTCTGAGAAAAATAGTGATTCACGAGTGTAAGGATGTGATATCTGTTAACAAATTTAAGAAAAAAAAGAATTAAAAGTGAATAAGAGACTAAAAATTTTAAATTTTAAGAATTAAAAAATGATTATTGGTAAAATATTAGAGAAAAAACGTATATAAAGTGGTTTTTAGAAGCATTAAAGAAGTACGTATAGTATTAAGTTCCCAAATGAAATGTGAGGGTTTTCACCTCATGATATGCGTTCCAAATTGGTAGTTGCGCAGATTTACTTGGATTATTACAAGTGAATTTTCATTCCCATACCATTTCTATAATCTAAAAGATGTCATTGTGGCTATTTGAAGCTAAAAATCTACTTCTTAAATCAACCAAATTGATTTATTCCTACTTTGCCAATTCAGTGTCGTTTTCCAGGGATTTGGTGCACCTTTCGGTTATTGAGGGATTCGTCTTCAACATTAAAATTTTATGCTCTGCGATTTTGTTTCTCCGAAAGCGATGGCGCTAGCCTGCCTGCTGCATTTCTTTCATATTTCTTGGTTTTCGATGTTTCTTTCGTGATTCCAAGCGCAAAGCCAATTTTAGTTAACAATATCTGCAAACCAATTTTACCCCTACAAGGTATTGTTTTAGTTGATTAACACCAGTTTTTCTAGCATATTTTCTCTATTTCAAATAATTTATTCTAACATATTTTCTCTCATCAAGATATTTATGGTATTTTGGAAAGTTTTTTGCATCATGACATAGTATATATATTTGAAAGAAATCTAACTGGTTATCAAATTTTTATGGACCCTCCTATTACATAACGCTCTTTTGAAAATACATATCCAGTGATAATAATAATAATATCTTCAATCTCTTAATTTAACAAGCTTTTTTTTTAATGAAAAAAATTTAAGACTATCATGTGTGTACTAATCTTTACGTGATATATAATAAAAATTTTCAAGAGGTAATAATAGTTAAATATGTAGTTTCGATGACATTAGAGTGGTGAGTAACATGTTCATAAACTTTAAAATTATTAGTAACTTTTAAGATTTTATATTTTTTTAATAATTTAGATGATAATAAATTTAACGAGTGCTTTGTGATAGTATTTATTTTCTCTCTATTTGTATGGACCATATATAGTTGGTAACGGTGTATGTGTGGGCATTGATGGGTCCCCAGCTCACGTATCTGTGAAAAGAAAAAGGAAGGGAAAGAAAACAAAGAAACAGAAGAAGGGGAAAAAGAATATAAGAAGATGCAAATGATAGAAGGTAATGAAGATGGAGAGAGTAAAGTAAGACAAAGGAAGCATATACATGTTAGGGCCCTTTTAATTTGAGGCTTGGCACCCACCCATATAGATAATAGATAATGTATGTTTAGAAAGGATGAAGGTTGGAAAATTATATATGGTTGTAAGCTTGTAAGTGACAGAGAGAGTCAGTTCACAACTTCACACCATTCCATGAAGCATGCATGAATTTCTGAGCCTCCTTGTTCGTACCGTAGCAGAGAAACTCTGCAGATTTAACCCACACTCTGCACCTTACCTTCTTTTTCCTTTAACTCTCGCAATATGTTTCTTCTTTCAGACCAACACACACCGACATTTTTGGAATCTGGGTGACCATTACTTCCTACGTCCAAAGACACGGAGAGAGCTTTTGTCTGTGTTAGTCTTTTGTTGCTTTTTTCCTTCTTCAAAGCTAGCATTGGTCCTTACAAAAGTTATCATCACCTCAATGATGCTCTCTTTTTTCCATTAGATAATTCATTAATTCCCGGTGGGATTAATAGAATAATAAAGTTTGTAATTATTAGCGTGGAGGATCTTTGTGGACTGTGTTTGTTCTAACTCGAATGGCACCATCGATCGCTCCAAAGAGGGATATAGGGATAATGAGAAATGACCCCATCACGTAGAAAAAGGTCACACTTATTTTGACCGTAGAATTTCTTTTCTTTTCCTTTCCTATTAAGTGCCTAATTAACATGGCCCAAAAGGACTTTTATAATTAACAATCAATGTTTCTATCTTGCATCATTCTGCTGAAGAAGTTCTAGAACAATCACTCACTTCAGTTTGTTCCAATATAGAATTGCATGATTTTGAGTGAGATTTTGGCGTCTTCTTACAATGGTTACATTTGGCTTCCACTTTCAACCTCAAATCAACACACACATGTGCAACGTCCCATCTTATAAATCTAGTCTCATAATTACAACATCTTATGTTTGAACCTTGAGTCTTGACTCATGTTTAATGCATATTAAAATTCTTCACAATCTCTCCTTCTCCACCATTCCCCTACACTTCACACACGTTCTTCCTTGTTATATATCACCAAATTTGTTGTTTTAGTTCTCATTATTTTTCATGTACACTTTCCATGTCTTGTAATTTAAAATTGATGTGTGAGAAAAAAAATTAATCAAAATTTTTCTATCCTCCTATAGAAATTGTATATGTGAAAAAGATTTAAATACTTTCACGTTAGTATTTAACAATATCATGATAAAGAAAGAAAGACGTACACAAATTAAATTAATGTCACCTACATAAATAATGGCGTGAAAAGTTCTGTTGTCATTATTTTTTATCTTTCTCTCTCGTGGCATGTATCATCAAGTTAATTATTAACATAAAAAGGATCTTAAAGAATTTTTTCTTCCCAATTCTATAATGCTAAAAGTATGATATGAAGAGCTTTGTTGGAAACAAAATTTACCACGATTGAGGAAAAGTAAAGAGTTGCTCTTGGACATTAAATAACTGTAGCACTCAAGTTTCCAAGAATTTCACACTCTAGAAAGAGTGGGGGTGAGTAGAACTTAACTCCAGTACGGGCAAATAAGGCTGGCTAAAGTACTCACAGTGACTAAAGAGAAAAGAAAAGGTAAAAAATATGAGTAAACAGAAAAGAGTTATAAAGAAAAATTATGCATGTACACCATGTACTATTTCATAGCTAGTGAGAGAAAAAAATATATAAATATTATTATGTAATAAAAAAATAGATAGAAAGAAATAAAAGATATAGAAACCTATAAATTAAATAGGTATATGTTTATTATTTCTCTACAATAAAATTATCTATATACAGTGTCAGACGATTAGGTCTTTAACTTGAACTATCCAACTGGTGTATACTATGACTATATGTCGACTCCAAGATATACGACAAACATGCAAATTCGAATCACAAACAGCATGCATGGGATGTCTATGCATTAAGAATGTTTCACAAATTGAGAAAATAATAAACTTTCATGAAGTCTGCAAGATATAGGAAAATAAAGTGCTAGCTAGTTCAAGCATGAAATTTAAACAAAGTTATCCCGAGAAATACTACATCGGCTAAAGCTAGTAAGCTACCATGGAGAGGCACGTTCTTTAGTACAGTAAACAACATAACTTTTCTTATTTTCTGATATCTGTGCTAGATAGTGTTAGCCCAATCTGATAATCGTATGTAGGTAAAAAATAGTGTAAGTTTTTAGTTAACTAGCGCTTACAAAAAAAACAAAAAGTTTTGAGCTGAGTAGCGCGATGTATAGCTGGCAGGAGTGTTAAGTAAACTAAAGAGAAAGTTTTGTAGCAAAATGAGACCACAACGTGTCAGATAGCAGCAACACAAAACATTACATGCACATACAGTTATACAATTAAAGCAAGCCCATGTATATAGTACACATAAAACTAGACTGCATAAAAAAAAACTAAAAAGCATAACAGAAATCAATAACGGGAAATGAAATTACAAGAAGAAGATATCAATTCTACCATGTCTGCGTTAATTTCTGTGAATGCAACACTGGAATAAAGTCAAGGCAAGGTGTTGGGTGGAAGATCCAAGTCGTTTGAGAATATCTCTGATCGATCAAGGAGTGTGGTGAGATCGATTTGAAGTAATTAAAAATTCAGGCAAAGAAGTTCAATTGGGGTGATGTGGTTATTGGCCACAAACATGTTATACGGTCCAAGTTACAAGAGATGACTAGCGGAAGAGGAAGCAAGACCTGACATATCCGTCCATGAATAGTATTGGTTATTTTGTGAGACATTCAGTGGTGATCTCGACAAATTTAAAGCTCCACTTTCTTCCATTTTAACTGACGGAAGCTGAGAAACCCTAGAATTGGATGCTAAATCTCCAACCAAACTGGAAGGTGTTTCAATGGTTTCATTTTGATGAAAAGAATAGGAAGCAGGTGAAGTTGATTCAAAACCATTAAGGAAGGGAACCTGCTGCAAGCGCCACTGGTCCATTCCTGCAGCAGCAGCAGCACCTGAAGAATTAGCACCGCCTATTTGAAAGCCCATATGGTCGTTGTGTCCGTGAATCTCACGCAACCCAATACCCATATTTCCAACAGCATAACGGTTGAGGTTCTGAAGGGAAGCCATAAAGGGAAGGTTAGGTGGTTGTGGCAACTGGGCAATTAGCTCGTGAGTGGTTCCAGCAGAAGGGATTGCACTTGAAGAACCCGAAAGTGTTTGTTTGTCAGATGATGCAGGAGATTTAGAGCGACTCCTTTTGTTCTTCTTGTTCCTACGGCACCCTCCACCCACAGGAACGTTTCTTAAAGCACCCCCTCTTGTCCAATAACGCCTACAAGTCTTGCAGAAGTGGCGTGGTTGAGAGAGGCTATAGTTGTTGAAATAGCAAAATTTGGTGTTGGTGGATTCACAACGTGGACACTTGAGAGCTGCTTCTGGAGGTGGTATCTTAGCTAGTCTGGCTCGATCTGCCATGGAACCTGGCCTGATTGAACCCACATGAGGTTGCTGTGGTGGCAAAGGTGGAAGAAGCTGAGTGTTATCACTACCATTGGCTTGGGGATGGTTTGGTTGCTGCAAAACAGATCAATAACAAAAGGAAAAGGGATTATATGATGGAAATTGGAAACAAAATCTGGTATATTCAGGGAGATATTACAAGGAATACGAATAATTATCTTTTGCAATAATTATTATTTTTCACTTTCTTTTTAGGGTTCAGAAGCTGTGGCTAAAAATTGAGGAAAACCTTTACCTGCTGCCAATTGGGAGGATCTACAAAGACTGGAATAGAGGAGAAAACCATGGTGTTCAAATGCTTTTATGATTTTATTTATAAAGTTTGATGGCTCTTTAGGGAGATGGTGGAGAATCACACCAAGGGAATACCAGAGAGGAGAAAGAAAGGGAAAAAGAGCATTAAAGAGGAGGAGGGTGGAGGAAAGAAAGCAGGAAGAGGCTTTAATTTCTTTACTTTGCGCTTATTCCCTCATTCCCATCTCTTTTTGTTTTATTTATTTTTAGGGTTTTGAGTGGACGAAGTTTCTTAACCTATAAGCTTCTTTTTTTAATGGCTTGGTCTGTAAATTTGTTCAGCAAAAGGGGATAGTGGCTCCCATGCATGGAAGAGAAATTTTAAAAAAGAAAGTTATGATTATACTGTATATATGCGTGTGTAGCAACAATAACATTGCTAATCGCTGTCTATTCATGGGTGATGGTGGAATTAGCTTACATAATCAAACAATCCTTAAGCATAACCATCGACCTGACAGATTGACATGTTCCCAAGCAGATTATTAAATTAATACTCAAACAACCAAAATGAAATAATAAGATAAAATAAAAATTATGGACCTCACATGTACTGTTACAACAGTAAATCTTTCAGACACTGAAAAAGCCTAATTAATTGATTAATTGTAGAGCCCTAAGCTTTCAGATCATGTATAAATGTAAATCTTTTTGTAATTAAATATAAAAAAAGTGCTCCTATTTACATACAAGGTTCAAAAAAACCAAGTATTGAGAACTGAATATAAAGTAAAACTACAAAAACCGTGCACAGTAAAGGCGACTAACACTAAATAGAAAAAGTACATCTCTTCTCTAATTATCGGGGACTGGAGTGTACCCGATGAGAAAAAAATGAAAAGGTAAAACAATCGTCACTCATTTAAGAGACTGGCAGACATGATGAAAATACATTTATAGTTTCAAATGCATGTCACAAAATGGGTCTTTCAATCATTGAATTAATAAATGTTGGACACTATACCGTCTTTGAACTTTAATTTCCTGAAAACAAATTCGTTTACCTTCATTATTTCCTATATATCCAATTATTTGCAACATAAAAGGGTTAAAATAAGAGAAAACATAGTAGCAGCTGGATGTTAAAAAAGTAAAAATAAATTAAATGTTAATTGATATGTAATATGCATTTACATGTGATACCTATTAATTGATACTTAATTTATTCAATATTAATTTTTAGTTATAAAAATGATTATCTAACAGATTAAAAATGCATTGCGTTTAGATATATATCAATTTTCACTCCTATCGTACGTTTTGCGTCTGGTAATGAAACACACCCATTGAGTCACCCACTAATATGTCAGATTTTTTTGGAAATAAGAGTTTGCAAAGGATGCGTCAAGTGGAATTATTAAAGAAAAGATGAGACAAGTAATTCGGAAAGAAAACATGAAAGGGGAAAGAAAGTTTGCAAAATTGTCATATATAATGTGGTGTATTATAAATATATAATTGGGGCTGATCTTTAATTTGCTTTACTTTATTATAAACTGAGCACCAGTAAATTGAAGGCTTAAAGTTGTGGTCAGATCCTTTTTGGGCACAGCACCAAGACTTACGAGATGAATACATGAAATGCTATGTTTATCCAACTTTATCATGAAAAGCTTTTTAAGTCGCTAGACAAAATCTTCTAGTTGCCTATTAACTTTAATGGTTCAATAATTAATAATAGTTCAAAATAGAGGGGGTGCTGATTAATTAACGTGTTTCTTTTGTCTATTTTTGCCATGCTTTATCTTTGAAGAGGTCCTTTTTCCCCGGTGCAGAGACCCCAAATTTGGTAGATTGAAAAACAACATATTCTTTTTGTAAGTGGGCCGGAGTGGCACTCAAGAATGGAGAATGAAATGCAACCATGATGAGATCAATGTCGTTTCTTCATCGATAAGAAATTTTCATCTGCTATTAAGCTTCATCATGCATTCCTGCCTTTTCGGATAACTTAGCATGCACAGTTACTGGACTATTCTTTTTTCAAAATTATATCATATCAAGTGGAGATCTACCACACAATTTCTGGATTTTCATTCACATACAATTTTTCATTACGAATTCGCAAGGAAAATTTTGTCAAGTTTTTTCATGTTTATTTTGAGTTTTTTTTTTATTTTTAGAGAAAATAAAAAATAATAGTGAAAATATATTTAGTTACGGTTTAGAAAATATTTTATGTAAAAATATTTTAATAAAAATATCTAAAAACAGAAAATAAAAAAAAATATTTTCAGTATTTTAAAAAATTAATACTATGTGAAAACTTAATTACAATAGTGTAATTATATAAGATACAATTTATAAATTTATTTTAAATTATATATATAAATAATTTATAATATTTTTTTAAAAATTGATTAAGTTTAATAATATTATTATCCCGTAGAAATAAATATATTTTCTTAATATTAAAAACTTGAAAATAAAAAATTTTTAAAAAATGAAAATAAAAATAAAAAATATTTTTCAAACTAAATGCGACCTAAATTTCTAAAAATATTATTGTTAGTAAAAGATTAAAATTTTTGCAGCTAGTAGGAAAACTGTAATTAAATGCAAAAGATTTTTTCTGTGTTGATATACTCCCAAAGTATATAGGAGATTTTGCAACTCCTTTTTTTTTAGTGGGTTCATTTGAAATTCGGAAGTAGAAATTAATATAAAGTCAAATTATTACTATTTTTTTTAAAAAACTTAAAAAGAAATATTGATGATGATGATAATAATAACAATATGATAGTATGAAATTGATGTATAAAATGTGTAAATTAAAAATCATAATATATTACTAGCACATATGAGAAAAAAAAGTAGGTACTGAGAATATGAAAATATTTTACCTTAATATTTAATTACAATATATGACCTCTTAAATGATTTTTAAAGTATTAATAGATAAAATCAATAAATTTATTATGTATAAAAAATAATAAAATGTAAATGTATAAATATTAAAATATATATTTATTAATGTATATCATGTCACTACTATCATAATTATCACCATAGTTATTCTATTATTTTATCACCATAGTTATTCTATTATTTTATTACGTTGTTTATTCTTATTAATGGTTATCACTCTCATATTATTATTATGTTCATGAGTGATTATACGACTTGTTATATTAGAATAAATTTTTTATCCTTATGCATTAAATAAGTTGGTTTTTTCAGCCCTGTGCACTTAAAATAAGTTTTTGAGTGTTAGGAAGCTTAGATGAAAGTTTATGCAAAAAGCACTTAATCTTGACTTTAATTAGCTGCAATTATATGATTCGTTGGGTGAACACTAAAATTTGCTAGGTGGACTTAAGATGGATACGAGGGGAGTTTTTGCTAGATATACAAAATCCGTTGGGCAATGGAAAATTTGTTAGGTGAATTGAATGGCTCTTGGGAAAATTTAATGATAGAATTTCAGTTAGGTGTCTTTCATAAGGAATTTTAGTCTTGGATGTTATCTAATCGTGGATTTTGGTTTCACTAAAAAAGAGGTTTAGTAA
Organism: Psophocarpus tetragonolobus; assembly: GCA_037954015.1. Taxonomy (NCBI): domain Eukaryota; kingdom Viridiplantae; phylum Streptophyta; class Magnoliopsida; order Fabales; family Fabaceae; genus Psophocarpus; species Psophocarpus tetragonolobus. The sequence goes on from CM075689.1 coordinate 8,054,335, forward strand.
TAACAAAAATGATCTTTTAGTGAGCAAATTGTTAGGATTAGGCATCAAGAGTTTCTCTTCTTCCTAATTTTAGGTATAGTAAAATTAATTGAAGTATCTTTTAAAGTTAATAGGTTTTAAACTAGATAAATTAATAGGTTTATTATAATCACCATTATATTTAATTACAATCTACAGGTGTCATAGATGTATAATTGAGAATGATTGAGATTACAACCAAAATTTAGGAAATGATACAATAATCACAACCTAAGTAATAGTCATCCTAGAGGGTGAGAGGTATATAATTAAGTTGTGTTGTTTTGTATATGACCTAATAGAATATCTATAAGATGCTTGTGAATGAATTATATATATATGTTTGAGATTGTTATTTCCTTTAATAGTGTGCGTGCGTGCGTCTCCGTATCACATACGCTGATACCATGAGTTAGAGTATCATTGCAAGGCTATGGTTTCTCAACATGTTTTTATAGTCTCATCTTTGTTAAGAGTGTTAATGTCGGATTATATGAATTCATAGAGTAGAGTCTTTTTTCTAAACTTCTTTCACAAATATCCTATATATGGTTGTAAAATGTAAAGTGTTGTATTGTATTGATCTAATTATAGTGTTTAATTTGTATTATGCGTATCATATGTTGCTAATGTTAATTATATTTTGTACATGAATATATAATTATATTATCACTCTCTAATTCTGATAGGATGTACATTGAAACAACAAAATTGTTAAGTTTATTTAGTTCAATTAGTCATAAATTTATTATACAGGACATCTAATTTGGTTTTAGTTTGAAGTATATGCCCAAAGTGTTTATTAATCACATGTTGTTTGTAACGTATAGCTTATTCCGAAAATTCATGAGATTAAAGTAATGAAATATATGACATCTTTTACCGTGAGAAAAGTTTTTAAAAAATTAACCCACTTTGCTTCCACAAAAGGTTTTAATTTGTTAAATGATTATAAGGTAAAGGGTGTCAAATTAAACCAATTTTTATATAGTTTAGTTAGAACGTGTTTAGGAACAATAGTTGAAATTTGTCAAATAATTATGAAAAACTAAGCTGCTTTTATGAAAATGAAAATTTGTAGTTTTTTTTTTAACAATTTTTTCTTTTAGATTTATACATAGTTTTTCTTTTGTAAAAGCTTTTTTTACATCTAAAAATTTTTTTTATTTTAAAACTAATTTAATTTTGATTAAGTCTTATTATTATTGATCGTACATATAATCTATTTTTGAAATAACTTATTTCTACAATTATTTCAAACAAAATCTTATATTAAACTTGACTAACTAATTTCAACCCTGCCAGGAAAATGAATGAATGTTAAATTATTTTAAAAGAAGAATATAATACTAATTTTAAAGCCTTTATTTATTTTAAAATATTTTCATTTTAAAATTTATTTATGAAATATATTTTATTTTTAATTTTCAATATATTAAAAATAGAGAATAAAAAATTTATAAGTATAAAAAAATATTTATTTTAACTATTTCTATATACATCTGACATTAAAAATAATTATTCCGAATATTTTTCTATATTTAAACAAATAAAATGGATAATGAATTTAGATAAAATTACATTTAATTTATTTTTTATTAAAATTTTTATTTTTATTATTTAAACTTTATTTTTTATTATGATAATCATTTTAACAGTAATTAGTATATATATCGTAAATTAATAATTATTTTTGAATTTAATAAAAATATTTTTACCTACTAAATATTTAAATAAAATATATAGCGTTTTGGTAGAAAATATTTTTAAAATTTTTTATTAAAATAATTATAAACAGATTAAATAAATGAATGGTTCTTTCCTGTAGATTCTGCTGCAATATTTAGTAGTTATGAACTCCTCACCAAAAGAAAATTTAGAGAATCCTACACGAAATAGACAGCTTAAATTCATTCAAACTTTTAACATATTAAATATGAAAATTTCCTCTAAAAAATATTATAATTTATTTTAGCCCTGGTTGAGAGGGAAAAGTTACCTTAAAAATGAGTATGGTATTTTACTTTTTATTTAAAATAAATATAAAAATAAAAAAAAGAAAAATAATCTTTCAAAATCATCGTTAGTTGTAAAAATTTAGTCATAAGAGTAATTTTGTGATGGTAATAACTTTCATTTCTTTTTACTGTTTTTTACACAATTAAATAACTTTAATTTCCAGTATATTTTATCTCTCTTTCTTTCTTACCTTTTGAGACGACAATGTTGTTGTTGTACCTAAGTTGAGAATCGAATTTAATGTGTAAGTTAATTATAGTCAACTGGAAACAGTAGGTCAGCTAACTAGTTAAGCATGTGTTACAACAAAGAGAAATTGGAGTGAAATTTCCAATTGTTAAAAAGAGATTCGTGCAAATGTGAGAGAATCCATACTATAAAAATACAAAAACGTTGACTTGCTTACTCCTAGTGCTAGCCCTTCACATCTGATTTTCCTTTTACACAAACGATGGAATTTGTCTCTCTTCTACTGCACGAAATTTTATTTCAATTTAATTGTGAAAGTGATAAAAAATTAATAAGGGAGGGATAGAGTGGTTCACGTTTGAGTTTTGTACCTTTTTCTGATCATGTTTCAGTTTTGGTATATATTTAGCTACGGTTTCCTTAATTTTCGTGTTTCTTTAGGATATATAGGGTCTATGGCACATGATAATAAATTCAGCAAATTTTATCATATGGAAAGTGGTGGGATATATAGTGTGACGTATCAAAGCGAGTTACGACAACCACTATTTGAAAGTATAAAGATTTATCTTACATTATACTTTTTTGGTCTCATTCCATTTTTGTTTCGGACCCTGGCTCCATACTTACAAACAATTTGAAACAAAATATAAAAGGGTTAACAAAACAAAGAAAAGAAAAGAATATAGAGGGGAAAACAGGATTTGTCTGTTTTCTTATATGGTTGTAGACATTGAAATATAGAATAAAGAAAAGAAGTGAAAAAATAGGAGTGTGTGTAGTGGAGTGGCAATGGGGAAATCTACAAAGGAAGGTTTGGTTGTGCATGGGAGTGGAGGAGTGGGGTCAAGGATTGGAGCGTTATGTACCATAATGCACACTATTGCAGGGAATCAACGTCAATCATTTTTATCATAGATGCTTACGGTCGGCACGGGAATCCTTGTTGCCACTTCACCCATTCGAGGGTCCCATTATAACACCACTTTCCTTACATTTTCTCTACTACGGAATATATACTCTACCTCATTCCTCCAAACCAACCCAACCCATTACTCATTCACAAATCTCCAACTCTTTTTGGGTTCATTAGGATGATCAACACTATTTCTAAACACATTCTTTAATGTTTCTTTTCTAGTTTTTAACACATTTAAATCAACAATTAATAAACTGTGTTACCACTTCTTATGATAAATATAAATAAGTTTAGGAATCTGGTATAATAAAAAATTATACGAAAAAATCAACTCAATGTTAATTTTTTTTAGCCTTCTTTCCATGCATCTTCCTCGATATGGACGTAGCTAGTCTTCAATAGTCTTCCTTTTTATTTTATTAGTTTTTCATCCCCAACAACCATATAACAATATTGTTCTATCGTTTTCTACTTCCAAAATATATTTCTTTTAACTTTTTTTATGTTGATTATTAGGTAAAGGATTTTATGGTTCCATTCGAAATAAGGAAAGGGGGGAAGAATGTGACGAAGATGAAGAGAAGAAAAAAAAGATGGGCAGCTTGAAATTCTAGAATTTAATTATTTATGTTTCGTAAAACCAATTTTAAAATAAGAAAATAATAATAACACGTTCGTTTTCCTTTTTTTAGTAAGTGAAGAATACATTTTAGGGTAAGTTCATGGTATTCAATTCGTTGAGTTTGCTTGGTTTGGAACAGTAGATCAGTTGTCATTCACTCGGTTTTTCTTAAATGAAACTTCACTTAAATCTTGAGTCACTTTTAAAGCAATATGTCATAAAGTGTTTTTAAGGGACAGCGATAGAAAGAAAGCTTAATCAGCATAGGATACTCTGAGAATAATCAAATTAATTATTAAATATCAATTATCCGAGTCAATATAATTGACCATAATTAACTAGATCTATGGTTAAATTCATGATGCAATTTTATCTATTATAAGCTAGGGGACAATCTTATCTCCAAGATCACAACTAGTTCAGCACCATACTATTGTTACTTGTTACAGTTATTAAAACATTTTATATATTAACGAAAGTCGAGAAGTTCACCCATTCTAAAAGTAAATTTAAGAAATTTCAACTTTTTATTTAACAATTTATTTTCTTAAATGAACATAAATTATATAATAAATATTTTTGCATTTTTAAAACAGATATTTTATATTTTTATTAGAGAAAAATAGTTGGGATAACTTCAACTTTATAAAGCACGAGTTTATCCTTTTTTTTTTTTTTGAAAAGCTAAACCATTTATTTATTGAAGAAACAAATTGTTTCTTAGGATACAACATAGATTGTTTACTCTCCATATTCTATTGGAGCATATCACAAACTATTCTCCTATGTCATATTTAACAAACACAATCTGGGATTGGCATACCAATCCGAAAACCTACACCCCCTATTGAAACCAAAGGAGTATGATAGCCATTGCCACGATAATACCTTTATAGACATAACTATATCAATTAAGTTCCCTAGTATTTTGTCAAAAATTATCTGGTTTCTAGTAATCCAGATACTCCAAACCCCGGCCAGCCAGAACACATACCTGCACTGCTTCTTCCTTTTGCTTACCACCCAAGCTGCCGATGAGAGAAAAAGATTAGACACGTCCCTCGGAATAGGTCCTTGAATACCCAGCCAGCTGATAATGTTATTCCATACATATTGAGCCTTGGCACACCTTAGGAACAGATGATTCGTATCCTCAATAACATTATGACAGAAGACACAAAGCGTCTCCTCCCCTGGTATAGGAACGCCTCTTTTCAAAAGATTAGTCATGGTTGGTAATCTATCTAACAGTAATCTCCATGAGAAAGCAATTACCTTAGATGGTAGTCTGTCTTTCCACATTCGTCGCAAATCCCTGGGTTCCACCTCGATTGGTCTAGGCGTCGGCTGTTGTGGGCGTAAAACCAAATAAGCGTCAGCAACTGAGAATACTCCATCCGTACTAGTCCTCCACCTCCATCTATCCGAGGTGAAATCCACAAGCGACACTTGCTGCAACCTACTTTTCAAAAGACGATACTGCTCTTCTTCCCACACAAATAACTGCCTCCTCCATTCCCAGACCCACCCCCCTGATGCCTTCCTTTTGTCTTAAACAGTAGTACCCTTCTCTGCTGCTAACCCATATAACCTGGGGAACTGCAACCTAAGGGGTGTACCTCCTATCCACTTCTGTTCCCAGAAGAGAGTATCTTTTCCGTCCCCTACCTTCTTGATGACATTGTCCCGAAACCAGTTTGGTTTGGTCGCTTCCGGTCCATTAATGGCCCATAGATCCCTCCACCACTGCGAGGCCTTAGATAAGTTCGGCTGTCCTTGGTTGAACTTGTATGTATTCCCATATTTACATTCCAATAAGGTCGCCCATACTGTGTTTTGCTCTGTTAATGTCCTCCACCTCTACTTTGCAAGCAAACTCAGATTAAAGGTCCATAGGCACTTTACCCCCAGACCCCCTTCTTCCTTTGGCCTACACACATTTTCCCAACTTACCCAGGCTATTTTGTGGTCCTGACCGTTCCCTCCCCACAGAAAAGATCGTTGTAGACCAGTAATGACTTGTAGGACCTTCTTGGGAACCTTGTAGAATGAGAACATATATAATGGAAGGCTAGACAATACTGAGTTTAACATAACTAACCTTCCTGCGAATGACATATGCTGGGCCCTCCACCCTGCCAACTTCCTTTGAAATTGTTCTACGATTGGTTTCCACATTTCTACGTTTCTCGGGTTCACGCCCACCGGAATCCCCAAGAATTTAAAGGGCGGTGTAGAGACGGCATAGTTCAGAAGGTTGCTTACCGCACGTGTGAACGAGTTTTCTACATTAAAACCAAAAAACTGGCTTTTGCAGTAATTGACTTTTAATCCGGATGTCAGCTCAAATCCACGCAGAATAACTTTCAAGTACCATATCGATGTCAAATCTGCTTCCCCCATCATAATAACATCATTTGCATATTGCAATACTGAAAACTGTGCCCCTGCACCAATATTAGGCTCTTTAAACACCCCTTTTCCTACAGCTGACCTGAACAAACCCGCTAAGGCTTCGGCTACCACAAGAAATAGAAAGGGAGAGAGTGGGTCTCCCTGCTTCAAACCTCTTTCCGGCCTAAACTCAGCCGTCGGACTCCCATTAACTAGAACTGACACGTAGTTGTTCCTAACAATGCAATTTATCCACTTTCGCCATAAGTTCCCAAACCCCATCCTAGCTAACATATAATCCAGAAAATCCCAATTGACCGAATCATATGCTTTCTGGAAATCCACCTTAAACAAGAAACAAGGTCTCCTTTTCCTCTTCGCCCAGTCAACTACTTCATTTGCTACTAATACCCCATCCAGAATTGATCTACCTGTCAAGAATGCTGACTGGAATTTGGAGATTAAATGACCCATTACTTTCTTCATTCGTAGTGACAGCAATTTAGATACAATCTTTTGAATGCTAGAGATTAAAGAGATTGGTCTAAATTGAGCTAACCTATCCGGTCTTGCCACCTTGGGAATCAGGGTAAGAAAAGCTGAAGTCACTCCTCTTGGTAGTTCCCCTGATTGATGGAATTCTTGAACTGCACTTATGACATCACACCCTATTATTTCCCAGCATGATTTGTAAAACTGAAAACCAAATCCATCAGGGCCCGGGCTCTTTCCTCCGTCACACGCCCAAACCGCCTCCTTTATTTCTTCCGCCGAAAAGGGTTCCTCTAAGGTTACTCTCTGCTGATCAGTCAACTGATTGAAAGTCACCCCATCCATCTGTGGTCTCGTTGGATCTCCGTCTTTAAAGCACATTTTGAAGTGACGAAACACGTGGTCCCGGATACTCTGAACTCCCTCCACCCATCCGGACTCTGATTTAACTGCCAATAATGAATTTGTATAGCATCTTTCTTTAAAGCATTTATGAAAGAACTTTGTATTGCTATCACCATGCAGAGCCCATCTTACCCGAGATTTTTGTAACCAGGACCGTTCCATTCTCCTTGCCTTTTCCCAATATTCGGACAAAATCTCTTGTCTATGAAGACCACTGTCGATGACCCCCTGACCTAACTGCTGATCCACTGTCTCCAATTGCATGACCTTTTCATCCAGGAAATTCTCATCCGGACTCCAGTAATCTTGTTTCCATTGTTTAATCCTCAACTTCAGGCCTTTCAACTTACGTGCCAACTGGTACATCTTCCATCCTTGGACTTGCTCCGATGACCAAAATTCTTTGACTAGGTCCATGAAACCAGGCTTCACCAACCAATGGTCAAAAAACTTAAACGGTTTCGGGCCCCAATTCTGTTTATTCACTTTTGTTATGATCCAGGTGTGATCTGAGAACTCTCTAGTATCGACTCTCTGTGCTGTAACACCCCAGTCGTCCATCAGATCTGGTGAGAACAGAAATCGGTCCAGCCTACTAGATGACTCTCCATTCGGGGCTATCCACGTTGGCCCTTTCCTGATGACTGGAATATCCAACACTCCCATTGTCTGGATAAAAAATCTAAAGTCAGACATCTCAATTGTAGAGTGATATCCTGATCTCCCCTTGACCTCCGTCGTATCTAACACGGCATTAAAATCTCCTCCAAGTACCCACTTGGCCTCCGGAAGACCTCGTTTAGTCATCATCAAATCGTCCCATACATTCCTTTTACCATGTACCGAACATGGGACATATACATTTACCACACAATTAACTTCCTGTGCACTATTCCTCTTGAAGCCAATTCCAAGAAAGCCCTGCCCTTGAATAACCCAGACAACCTCAAAAATATGCTTCTTCCAGATTGTGAGGCATCCTCCACTGAGCCCTTCAGACGGTAGTGCCCTCCACTCGCACCCTGCCGACCCTCAAATCTCGTGAACCTCCCAGTTGTTTACCATTCTGCACTTTGTCTCCTGTAGTAGACAGATATCAATGTCGTTCTTTTTCAACATTCTCCTTATTCTTCGACGTTTGGTCCGATCCCGGAACTCCCTCACATTTAAAGAGAAGATCTTCATCTAATTATTCCGGTTACTCCCCGTCTCCCTCTGTTCCTTCTCCCCAATATCTCGGTCCTCCATCTTCCGTAGTTCCTGTATGTAGTTAATATCTGATTGATTGGCGGATATTCCGAGTTCCTTCAGTGCCTTCCATATTTTCTCCGCTTCCGCCTCCTGGTGGCCATTTCGTTGGTCATCTCCGTTCCGATCATCCAATTGCCCTCGCATCATTAATTCACTCCCATCGAAACTATTTCTCCTGAGTTGCTTCCATATGGATACCACTCTCTTTTGCCCATTCCCTCCATCGGACACCCCTTCTCCATCCACTAATACCCATTTCTTGTAATCATAAGGCATTGTAGATATAGATTCATTTTTTCCGAAATCACTGTTTTTCGAAATGACCCTATCCTGTCCATGCGCACTAGCATTTTCCGGAACTTTTCGTTGGTGCCCAATAGCAATTCCTGCAACTGTTGCTGTTTCGAAACTGTATTCATTTTCCTGCCCGGCCCAATTAGTAAAAAGGGCGGTGTATGCAGCGTTCATGTCCGCTTCGTGGCACACGGGTTGGGCCTCCACACGCGGGCCCAACTGGTGCTGGCTGGACCGTTCAACGGTCGTCTGGTCGCGTGCCGTACGCGCCTGCTGCGCGTGCCAGTCGAGGCGGTCTCGAGCTGCGCGCCTGACTGACGGCCGGCTGACGCGCTATCCCACTTGATGGGACCCGCTGTCAGACCTCGATGTGCATGCCCCGGTTCCCGTGCTTTGCATATTTCCTTTTTCTCCTTCCTTGCTCAGCCCCCGCGTGCATCTTCTTCCTCTTCTGTTTTCTGAGGAAAACTGTACACTTTCCTTTCTCTCGCTACCTCTGCTTCTGCTAGTGTCGCCTGTGTTCTGATTATACCCAAAATTGGGCATTGACCCTGTACACTCTGACTGGGCTCTTGTCTCCTTTCCGGTGTTCACCAGCACCTTCCGCCCTTCTCCGTTAGGCCACAGCCTGCGGTGGTAGGACCTCCGTCCGCCGCTCGCGTCGTCCTCCCCACGTCCGATTTCATGGTCGCCGATTTGGGCCACGTCCTTCCCACCTCCGAGTTCGTGGTTTCCGATCTGGGCCGGTGTGTGTCCTCCACGATCGTGTCTCGTCGCAATCGGAAAGGGACCCCACCCCATTCTCCATCTCGGAGCATCTTCCTTTTCAACTCCGCCAGCTGCCTTTCCGCTTCAGCCGATTCATCAAAGTCGTCTTCCTCCTCACAGTAACCGTTTTCCGATCCGTAGCTCGTAGTCACTCGGCTATTCTTACCCTCATTTACCTCTTCTACCTCCTTCACCCTGATATCAAACTCCCACCCATCAATACTCGTTCTTACTACCTCGTCAAGCTTCCTCATATCCTTCCTTGACACCACCAGCTGTGCTACGTCGTATCGTTCATTTTTTTGAGTACTTTCTTCCACATACAGAAGCTCTCCGAATGGCGCGAGTAGTGTGGAGAAGAAGTTTTTGCCCCAGATGTGTAACGGGACCCTGTAGCAGTTGACCTTGATCCTCCGATCGGTGTCGACCAATCCCGGCTCCCACTTCTGTATCCCCACAAACCATTGATCGAACCATTGTTGTTTCTTTTTCAGTGTTTCTTCGAACGTCTCGCGTCCTTCCACCTCCAGCAGAACCTTGTTTACCCCCATAGGAGTCGCGCTCACATTGTAGATTCCATGATTCATCAGGAAAATCTGCGTCCTGAAAGCCATCCCTCTGTTACGCACTTCTCCCACATAAGCCTTCTGAAGCCGAGCCACCTTCTCCACCGATGCAGTGTACACCAGTTTCATATTCGCGTATTCTGTCCCTCCTGTTCGTCCTCTTCCCTTAGTATGACTAGGATCCCCATTAGTCCGTACTACTGATGCATAGGATTGCCCCAGTTTCCCGTTGAGTTTCGTCTGAAAACAAATTTTTTTGTCTTGTTGCCTGCCTGCTACATTGATCTTTCTCTGACTTTTCTCTGTTTTCTGAGCATACCGTGGTATGTTAACCCACAGTTTGTCCCGTTCGATGAATATACTATCCAGCTTAATCACCAGCATTTTTTCATCCTCGACTTCCCTGAATCTGGCGAAGCCAAATCGGTGTCCCCTCCTATTCCTCTTGGTCGGGATTACCACGTCCTGAACTTTAGCATATATCCCGAAAATCTCCCACATGTCTTTTGCCCTATACTCTTCCGGGAAATGCGTGAAAAAAACTGAGGTTATACACCCCTCCCCTATCCTTTCATCCATTGCTGATTTCCCTCCGCCATTGACATTCATTCTTCTCTTGACCTCCTTTCTTCTTCTTACCTCCGTCCACCCTGTATCCATTTACTTAATTTCACAATCTGACCTCCGTCCACTCGTTCTCTGCCTACAGCATTGTTAATAAGCCCTTCTCAGTCTTCACATTGCAATGTTAGTTACGGAGTCACACAAGCAGAATTGAATGCATTTAACACCGTCTCCACATCGGAGATTTTCACTCTGCCTAAGGAGATTTTCACTCCCACATCGGAGCACCGTCTCCACCACCGCTTCAAAGAGATGGTAAAACAGAGTTGCGTACACCTACTTGATAACTGCTTTTTTGTTTTAAGCTTCTCTGTATGAACACTATCTGTGACTGTTGTTGTTCCTTTAACAAACTTGTTTTTGCCTCTGTGTGTTTGCGTGGGATACTTTAGCTCTAAAAATCATTCTCGTCGTTTTCAAACAGAGTTTATCCTATTTGACTATTTCCTACAAATTTTAAATTTGGTCAGTACTATTTGATAGGCTTCATCTAAGTTTTTTAAAATCCTAACTCATGATATAAAAGCAAGTAAGACCTTTTATGATTTTTTTTAAATATTACTTTTTATCGATTATGTTTTAGTATTTTTTTTTATTTTAACACATTAAATTTTAAAAGTTTTATTCTGATTTTCTATATTTTTTAAAATTTTATTTTAGTCAATCTTTTCTATTCCATTAGCATTTCCTTATTTTTAAAAATTTAAAATAATTAAATTAAAATAATAATAGTTAAAAACTCTAATTATCTTTATTTTAATACTATTAATTATTTCAAGCTATATTTAATGTTATTATTATCATTTCTTACAACATATTTCATTTCAAGAGTGAAATCACAACACGTAATAATTGTTTGAAGTCACAACTATTATAGTTGTACAAATAAAAAAAAAATTGTGTGAATCAAGTGAGAAGAAGTAAATTTACAAGTATATTTTTTTATAAATTAAGGATGAAAATAAAACTTTAAAACATGTAAAGGACCAAAATATATATTTTAAAACTTAATATTCAAAATAAAAAATATTAAATATAATTTACTGAAATATAATATTTAATTTTATTTTATTAATTCTATCGATCAATGGTGAAAAGGTACCATAACCGTTTGCAAATGGAATATACAGGTGAACAATGAGCTTACAATTGTTACATCTGTTAATTTCTTGACATTTCTGTATAGTTTATTTAGCGTTTCAGCTATATGAATTTTATACATATTTTTTTGCCTAAAAAACAAAAACAGTGAACTTGTAATATCCCAAAAATTTCCGTAGTTACAATCCTATCGTTGGTTAAAGGCAAAATCTCCAACTAATCTAGCTCGGCAACCACATGACTGTCTATGATAACGAGTGAGATGAAAATGAATGCCCATAAAATAATTAACCAATTAATATATATCACATTTAGCATCAATTCTTAAATATAATCCATATATAGGACATATACATCATGAATCTGAAAATATACACGCCTATAGTTCGTGCCTTCAAGTTTTTTTTTTTTTTTTTAATAAACCAAATGATACTTTTGTTAATACGTTAGTTTTTAGTGTAAAATGTACAACTTTTTTTTTTGTATCTTTTTTTCTTCTTAACTAACTCATTTTGTATTTCTTTAATTTTTTTTTATTTAATAAATACAATAGAGTCAGTGAGAAAGAAGATGTCATGTGGACGTATCGTTTGTCATTTATAAATGGAAGATTAGAAGTAGAATTATATTATATTTAGATAGAGAATTTTATAAATATAAAAAATTTTAAAAAGTAGGTTTAAAAAATTTTAAATTCTTTTTTTAAAAAAATTTAAAATTCTACAATTTTAACTAATTAAAAAACTTTTTAAAAATGTTTAAAATTTCAAATTTGTTACAATTTCTCATCAAAATAAAATATTTTATAAAAAATATTTGAAATTACAAAATAAAATAAACTAGCCTTTACATACCATGTTAGGCTTTATCCTACTAAAAAACGTACATTACAGATTTACAGGTTATTAAATTTAGAGTTAAATTACATTTTCTAAGTTTTACATTAACATTCAATTATAATTTTATTTATATAATTTTTAAAACTAATTAATTTTAATTTTCATTAGCATGAATACTTTTGGAAATGGAATTTCAAAAACTGTGGTAGAAGATGTGTTGTTAGAACTTTTTTTTTTTTTTTAAACTATTCTCTTTCTCATTTAAGTCACACGGTTTCTCTTTTATTAAATCTATTTTAATTTTTTATTTATAATTTGTATTCCATTTCAAACACCATTACTTCAATTTAATTTAAATTTATGTTTTATCTAATTTTAAATAATTTGTTTTCAAAATCTTGATGCACTATATCAAGTTAAAGATTTTTAGATAAATTACATTTTAAATAATTAATATAATATTTATCAATACTAATTTAGGATTTAATTTTTAAATTTAAAACATGACCATATATCGTATCAACAAATATGATGTATTAATTCAAATGATTTATTCATGACCAAAAAAAATTTAGATGATTTATTTTCATAACTTTTTCTAAATATTTCAAAATTTAATTCTTATTTATTCTTTTGTAATAAAATAAAATATTCATGATTAATAATGAAAATTCGATTGTTATTTTCATTTACAGTACATGTACAACTTGTTATAGTTTGCTTATAGCTATATAAATTTTTTTATGAGTTCAATTGATATGCATTTATAGTGTAAAAAATTTTACACTAACACCCATCATAATCCTTAATTTATGATCAATATATAATTGAAGGTTAATGTTAAAGTTTTTTACACTGACAATGTATACTAATTAAACTTTTTTTTTATAGGCAAATATTAGATGACGATGTGTTAGTTTTGTTAGTGAAGGAATATTTGAACCCACAACCTTTGCTTTCTCCTTTTCACATATCTAAATTTGACTCCTAAACCAACTTTATAGCCCCACTTATAACCGTATAATTAATATTGATGTCTTTTTGAAAAAAATGTTCTTTTGTCTTTTGTTGGTGTTTTTGAAAAACTTAAAATTGATGGAATTAATTAAAACCCTAAACCCATAACCTCTCTTTACTCCTTTTTGCACATTTGAATTTGACCCCTAAACCAACTTTATAACATAAATTATAACTATATAATTAATATTGATGTCTATTTGAAAAATGTTCTTTTGTCTTTTGGTTGGTGTTTTTGAAAAACTTAAAATTGATGGAATTAATTATCACTAAGATACGAAATTATAGGTTATATAATGCTAAATCTCTTTTGGAAAACATACAAATAGAGTAATACTACCCAAAAGAGTACAAGGTTGTATCTATAAAATCTTGGTTGATACTATGAAAATTTGACTTACAACTACTAAAAGCGATAAAGTGATAAAAACATAAAATGTAAAAGAAAGGGTTTTCACATAGATGAAGAACTAGCTGAGATTTGACTTTACTAAACCTTCACCCAAAGTAGGGCCTAACCTCATTCTATGTTTAAGTTATTAATCTTTTGCATGACTCACTTCAAATAATTTGCTTTAAGAAAATGAGTTTAAGATAGTCAATGAGTTTTACGAGCCAAATACATTTTCTAATCACATTCAAAAACGTAAAATAAACGAAAGATAGGAAAAACATAAAGAAAAGAAGATAAACAAATTTTGGATAATAAACTTATATTAGAAATCAAATAATACACATGAGTTACGTTTAGTTACAACAAACCCCAACTAAGAAGAAATTCAGTCATTGGAGGAGATGAACATCTCCAAAGGATGGGAGAAAGCAAAAAGAGGAAAAATTGAGGTTGGAGAACAAGCCCACGAGAAAGCATCCTAGGTCAAAGAAGGTGAAGCTTCTCCTTTTCTAGACAAAAACCCCATTTATGCTAGCTTGAACACCACCACCCAACGATCATAATAGAATGCTTGACCTAAATGTTGAGTTGGACACCACAACTGAGCGCTCACAGAGTGAGCACTAGGTGGTGATGAGTTAACTATTTTTTAATACTTTCTGTCCATCATGGTTCAACACTTATCTGATGGGCATTGGACACTGAATTTTCACTTATTGATTTTTTATCCAACTAACCTTGTTTCAATTCAACTTCACAAACTACATGTGTATATAAAAAAATAATAATACATCTAAATCAAATTAAATATATAATCTAAATTCCTAATTATATTTATTTTCTACATAAAAGAAAGAAAATAAAGTCTTAAATAAAGAAGAATTAAGATAATTATTATCATTTGTCCATGTAAATATGAGACAATTATCATATAGAGGATAAATATAAAAGAATAAAGGAAGATAACTATGCACCTTGTGTTGTAAGTTTAATCATATATTACAAAAGTCAAAGTCTCACATTGCTTAGATGAGTTATGTGAGAATAGTTTATATTAAAAAAAGTGAACAAGGCTTGGTAATGAGACTAGCAATAGGTGAAAATTTCATGCGCATGAGCTTGAGCCTCTTGGACTAATTGTAGTGCAAACTTGTTGATTTGTCCCCTCCCCTTTGGCAAAAATTAATTTTAAAATGATTTAAAAAATTAAATCTCAATAACTTAACTGTAAATGTGGCTTTTATAGCTGTTAGAAATTGATATGGGACTCGTTTTCTTTATGTCACCTAAGAATATTATTATGAGGTTTAGAAGTTTATTTTGTATAGGAAGGAACAACACCTTGTATATTGGAATATTTTGTTCTTCATGAACAATGTCTTTTTAAATTTTTTTATGAGATAAACATAAGTTCAATAAAAACTCTTTAGGGTTTTTTTATCCACCCTCTCGAGAATTATTGTAGAGAACTTTTATGTAAACTTAATGGAATCAAAATTTATAATCCCCAAGATAGGGAAGGATTTCTCAAATGAACTTTCTATGATTGACCTGATTTATCACAAAGTTAATCTTACTATAATCTCATTCAAATAATTATACAAATATGATAAGATATAATAATAATAATAATCATATATTAAATTATCATATAATGATAAAAGATTAGTTGATTAATACTAATTCATAAGTATATTCAACATTCTTCCTCTTGGATGATATTAATCAATAATAAAAAATTGAATCATTAAGGTAGAATGATAATTATAGATAAATTATATATTAAACAACAATATGAGAAATATAAGCCACAAAATAACGTCTTATAGGAAATATATATCATGCGCTTTAACTAATATTTCTTATAAAGTATATGGAATAATATACTTCAATAAAATGATACTACAATGGTCTAAAGTCTAAACATCCAAAATATGCTAATAGATTTACTAAAATAATATTATTATATACATATCTCATAATAAGAGAGTTTTCAAACTCCTACTAATCTAAGGCGTCAAAACTAAACTAAATCATGAGTTATAAAACTATAATAGTTATGTCGTTGACCAGTGAATCTAAATTATGTTCTCTCAATATTGTGTTCACTTGAACCTTAAAAATTGTAAAGGGTGAAAAAGCATCATTTATGTGAATTTAAGTCCTCGTCTTAGCTTTACAATCTAAGGTGTCAAAACTAAACTAAATCATATAAGTTATAAAACTATAATAGTTATGTCCTTGAACAGTGAATCTAAAATATGTTCTCTCACTGCTGTGTTCACTTGAACCTTAAAAATTGTAATGGGTGAAAAAACATAATTTACATGAATTTAAGTGCTCATCTTAGCTTTACAACAAATATAATTACATATAAACTATATCAGAAAATACTCTAAAATATTTTGACATTTAACTAATTTGAATTTCAGAAAATGAGTGATTAACAAAATCCAAAAATAATTAGAAAATTCATAAATTCCTTATTGAGATCACGTAAACACCTAATTTTAAATAATTCATAGTTATATTAAAAAAAATACCAATACCTTTCCTATAAAGATTTTAGGTAGATTAACCATAAAACATTGATGACATGATTCCTAGAACAAATCTTTTGTTATTGCATTCACATTAATATGTAAAATTTTCCTTTGCTTATTAAAAAAAACACATAGAATATGAATGAAATTGAAAATTGGCTTCGCATTGAAGGAAATACAGAGAACTTGACAACAAAATTCTTTACAACCTGTAGAAAGACACTTAATGTCAGATCTAGTATATGAAGGTTAAGCAATTTAAGTATCATGACAACTACCTGTTTATTTGATAACTATTTTATAAAACTGTTAGTATTTTAATATTTAAAAATTTAGAGTTTATTTGGTAACAGTTTCACACAACTGTTTTTAGTATTTTAATATTTAAAAACTAAAAAATTCGTTTGGGTAGTGTTAAATAGTTTTTTAAAACAGTTCTGTTTTTTTAGTTTTTAAAAACTAAAAAACAGGAACAAGTAAAAGTAGTTTTGATTTTAGTTTTCTATTTTTGTTTTCAAAACTCAAAATACAATCAGAATATGTTGTCTTGTGCTTTTCATTAATGAAATTTTAATAAATATGAACAAGTTTTTTTATTTTTATATCTTCAAAACAGTTTTCAAATAATATTTGCTAAATAAGTTTTTTTTTTCTTTTCTTTCCAAAAACAGTTTTTGAAAACTATTCTTGAAATCTCTTTTCAAAAACTAAAAAAAAAAACCAAACCAATCAAGCCCTTAAAAACTCGTTTTGGTAATATTTTCTCAAAACAGTTTTCGAAAACAGTTTTGGTTTTTTAGTTTTTAAAAATTAAAAAATAGGAACAGTTGAAAGTAGTTTTGCTTTTCAGTTTTCTTTTCTTTTTTTTGAAAACTCAAAATACAATCAAAATATGTTGTCTTTTGCTTTTCATTAATGAAATTTTAAAAAATATGAACAAGTTTTTCCATTTTTATATTTTCAAAACAGTTTTCAAATAACACTTACTAAACAAACTTTCTTTTATTTTCTTCACGAAAAAAGTTTTTGAAAACTATTCTCAAAAACTCTTTTAAAAAACTAAAAAACAAAATTAAGTCAATTAGGCCCTAAGTGTTTATTTGACAACAGTTTTATAAAACTGTTTTTAATATTTTAGTATTTAAAAACTAAAAAACTTGTTTAGATAGTGTTTTTTTCTGAAAACAGTTTTCGAAAGCAGTTTTGATTTTTTAGTTTTTAAAAACTAAAAAAATAGAATAGGTACAAGTAGTTTTATTTTTTAATTTTCTATTTTTGTTTTGAAAACACAAAGTACAATCAGAATATGTTATTTTTTGCTTTTCATTAATGAAATTTTAATAAAGATGAACAATTTTTTCCATTTTTACATCTTCAAAACAATTTTCAAATAACATTTACCAAACAAGTCTTTTATTCCTTTTCTTCCCGAAAACAGTTTTTGAAAATTATTCTTGAAAACTCTTTTCAAAAACTAAAAACCAAACCAATCAAGCCCTAAATTGATATATGTCTCAGATATGATTATTATTGTGTGATTGGTTAATTAGGCTAATTTCGCATCTAATAGAGTCATATGTTGAATAAAAGTTTAATTAACGTAGTTAGAGGACTACATATGTCGATTTTTTAAGACTAATTAGAGACATAATTGCTTAAGTTTGAGATTAATTTTTATGACCCATATTGCTTAAATTTTTTCTACAACTTCCTAACTAGTAGTGTTAAAATGGGCTTGGCTCAATGGGCCAGTTTAGTCCACCATGGGTTCAAGCTGGGTTGGAAAAATTATGGTTTCACAAAAGGGTTGTCTTTTGTGACCCGACCTATCCAACCCGCGAGTTTGGTGGGTTCGGGCCAGGCCGGACTGACTCACAACCCACCATGTTTATTTAAAATTTTGAATTTTAGTAACACACTCTCTTTAAACTTTTATTTTTGTATGTTGAAGTTGAATTATTGATGAATGATGACATTGATTCATTTAGTCTATGTTTGGAATGAGTCTTTTAATTAGATTATATGCAAAAATGATTTGAACCTCGTTGATTTATATTATTTATAATTTGTATGTTGTTTAATATTATGTATATGTTAGGTATTCTTTTTTAAATTTTAAACTTATTTATGTGTTTATAATTTTCATATTTGAACTTAATTGCATATTTATAATTTACATTTTTTATAAAAAAGTCTCACAAAAAAATTAGAAACTATTTTTTTTTCAAATCTGGTGGTCAACCCACCTAACCCACCAACCCGTGGTAGGCCGGACCAAGTTGTATAACTAGTTTATCTTTAAGTTTGGTAGACCGGGACAACCCACCTCATCTAAGCCACAACCCATGATGGGTCAGCCTGTGTAGACTAGGCTGACCCGTTTTGACATCTCAATTCCTAACTCATATTTCGTGATCTTAATATTCTGATAAGGCTTTCAAAGAAGACTAAACTATTTTTTATCAATTTTTGCTAGTATAAAGATTTATCTTACGGATGTTGAGGTAATTTTGTTTTAAATTTTAATTATTCATTTTTTCCCTTTGGATCCATTATTCGGAACTTTACATTAAATTTTGAATTTAAATTCCGAAAGAATGTGTTGACTACTTATAGTTTAACATATTTAAATGAGTTTAATAAGTATGCAGTATAAAAGAGTTTTACATCGAAATTCAATCACACCTCTTTATTTATATGATTTTTAAAGTACGATGAGTGCTACTAACACATTTTTTATTATTGGTTGAAATTTATTGAAAACTACAATTTAATGACAAGTGAGACCTATATAATTTGTAGTTTTCAATAAATTTCAACCAATAATAGGGAGTAAGGATGTTCGTGGTCCGATTTGGTACAATTTTGAGTCTGAAACTAGGGTGGTGCAGTTTGGCTTGGTTCAGATTAATTATAAATTTTGAATCAAACCAAACCAATCTTTTGTAATTTGGTTTGATTTGGTTTTCCAGTTTAAAATTTCTATTATTTAGTATAAAAAAAATTATTTTCAAAATTGTAAAAAAGTGTAATCACTCCCAACAAAATTATATGAAAGTAGTAACCATTAAAGTTAAAGTGCAAATAATCAATTCATTTAAACATTACATTTTAATGATTGTCTTCAAATTGTATTTAATTTCATAGTTTTTCTAAAATATTTATTCATCAATTAATACATATTAATTAAAATCCTAATTAAAAATTAAGTCAAAATCTTATAAACTTAAAAAATAATGAGTAATTAAATATGTCTTCAGGATTTGTTAAAATAACTAAGAATGAGCTGTTTGGTTTGGTTTGATGCGATTTTAACATCTCAAACCGCAAACTAAACTAAACCGTACTGTTTGAAAATTATAAAAACTGAACCACCCTGAACTAAAAAAGTTTTTGCAATTCAGTTTTGGGTTTTCAATTCAATTTGATTTAGTTTTGAATACCCCTAATAGGGAGTGTATTAGGAGGAGTGTATCAAAAAGTGTGTTGCTAGCATTTTTCTTAAATTATTAATTGTAAAAATCAACAAACTTACTTTAAATAAAAAATTATGATTGAATATTAGTGTAAAATTTACACTCAGATTATACTAATTAAACTTATTTAAAATTGAGATTATATTAATGTAGGATTTGTGACACCAATCCTAGACTAGCTAGAATTTTAACTTCTAAATTAATTTGGTGTCTTGGATTACTCTTAAAATAAATAGTTTAATCCTGATTTATTGTATTTTGTATACTTAATTTAACAAGAGACCTGTTAAATGATTACTTCTAAATAAGTTAATTATGAAATCATAGTTATTCTGTAATTTTTTTGAATAAATAATATTAATAATTATGTATTAATTTTTTAATAAAATAATTTAATTTCAACCTCTTACCTCCGTTTCTTCTCTCCACTTTTATGTCATTTACAATCATCATGAATAATAAAACTCTCTTAATAAACATTTAATGTAAATATATATATATATATATATATATATATATATATATATATATATATATATATGAGAGTTTAACTGAATATGACTAATCTATAACATTCTAATTCAATGAATATCACTAATCAAACTAATTAAAATAAGTTTGACTCAGTTAATCCATGATATTAATTGAATACACTTTTAGACGCTGTCACGCAGCTCATTGATTAGTAATTTCAGCCAACTCAAGTTTTCCTGAGATGTCCGGTACGTATATATAGACGTAAAGCACTTAAATTGTTCTCTTTTGTAAAGGTGAATTATTATCACTTTTGTGTTCAAACAATCTCTCTACATATTATATATATAGCTCATTATTTTCAAAATATAAATGAAAACAATGTGTTGACCATACATAAACATAAATAATAATAATAATAATAATAATAATAATAATAATAATAATAATAATAATAATATTATTATTATTATTATTATTATTATTATTATTATTATTATTATTATTATTATTATTATTATTATTGTTATTGAAGATTCAACTCCCTCCATGCCACAAATGCATCGTAAAGAAAGGCATAAACTTTATTTATAACTAGATTTTGTTATGTATATGAGGGAACACCATCATATTAGAGGTGTTCTTTGTGGATCCACCCCTATGTAGGACTAAGGAAAGCAATTTGGAGAATATATATATATTAATTAAGAAGCGTAAAATTTAATGAAAATTTGCAAGCAATTTTTTAAAGTTAGGCACTCAGAAAAAAGAAATTTATACTGCTAAACAGGTAAATGTTTTCCTCTTCCTTTAATGAACAATAAATTAAAATTAAATGAATTTTTATTTTTTCAGAAAATATATAATATTAGTTCCTAATTATAAAATCCATTCAGTTAAACATTATTTCTTTATTTTAAGTTACTTCTCTTTTTTATTTCATTTTTTTTTTATTTTCACCGGTACTACAATTTTTTTATTGTACAAAATATAGAACACCGCCAATACTTTAAAAAAAGTAGCAAATATGTACTATTTTGAGTAATTATAAAATTTGTGAATATGGGTTATATAAATTAATTAATTAACATAAAATTATTTTAACTTAATAAGTAATCTCGACTTTAAGTCTTGTAGTTACATTAAATATTTGAAACAAACACTTTGCTATTTATAATATTTTTATCCGTAAGATTTTTTTTTCAAAGATGGATGTGACTTTATAAAATTTAAAAATTAAAAAAACATTGATGAGATTACATAGATGATATAACTTTTATTTAAAAATAATTCTTATAAATAAATTTTAAAAAAAGTTTATAACTGTAAATTTAAATTATTACATTGATTATTAAAGGTAATAAAATATTTAATCTTTATTATTTTTAATAAATAATACAATGAAAATAATATATATAAAAAAAATGGGAAAAGAAATTGGTACATAAACAATGTCTATCTTAAAGGCGGATGATTCCAACTTTTTAACGGTTAAAGGTACAAGATTGGATGAGAGGGTTTGGTGGTGTTGGAATCTAATTCCCTATCTGTTTTGACAGGTTCCTGCTTTTCATGCCAAAAGCTTAGCAATTAATTTTGCGAAATTTTAGTTGTAAAGGCAGCAAATTGCAGCCTTAATTCTGCATGTTGTCTTCTCACCTCTCCATCTGATATGAGGCCACGCAGAAAGGGAGCCATGCACGTGCATGAGAAATACAGATCAGAGTGGGACCATTAAATCAGCCATTAGGGTCAAGTTGGGGCGTCAAAAGCTAAAGCATACTTGCTTTCCCCTCACTAACACTAAGTACTTCCATGATCATCTATATATGTGCCACACTTTCTCCCTTCATTGCCATTTCACCCTTTTTCTAAATTATTTATTCAAATCCATTCTCTTAAAACTATTTATCAAAATATAGTATTCGTTGTAATTTTAAATTGAAAAATAAAATAGAATAATATGAGACAAACCAACTCAAATTATTATTGGCAAGAGTAGTTTTAACAACTTATGTATTTGCATTTTGAGGTAAAAAAATCTCATCACTGTGTTCCATATGACTAGAATCTATTAAAGAAGCATTTCAGACTTGCAGTTTGATAAGTTAAAATGCAAGTTTGAACAACAACTTTAATCAATTATTCTCTCAGACTTACAAAATAGTGGTACATGCTTGACTAGTTAAACCAGGGTTCTAAACAACACACTTTTAAAGTATAGTTGTTTTTGTACTTAAGTGATTGTAGCACCTGTAATTTGTTTTTTTACCTTTAGGGTGTACCTATAAATGAATTCACTCTCATACTCACAAAAATGAATTAATGTGAAAACCAAAATGCAATGCACCCTTTTTTACAGATAAAAGAAACGCACGTGCCACAAAAGCTTAGTGCAAAACAATTAAAAATGTTATTCAAAATTGCAATTTGACTAGTTAAATCACCGTTCTGAACTGCACTTTTAACATGTATAGTTGTTTTGTAAGTGTGAGAGTATAGTCTATTAAATTTATTGTTCAAACTTGTTGAAGTAGAATCCAATCAAACCCAAGTGTGAACAACAACTTTAATAATTTTCTACTCCATCTCACCATATGAAACACACATATGGGATTTTTTACTTCAAAATGGACAAAACATAAATATGAAATGTGTTTATATCTTACATTCAAACAGTTATATATCTTGTTAAATATAGATTTGCCAGGTTGTTAAAAACCATAATTTTAAATTGATTTGCCACATGTCATTTTATTTTATTTTTTAAAATTAGTTAGTTAAAGAAACGATGTGACAGTTAAACTACAGTTCTAAACTGTGATTTGATCAAGTCTTTAATAAAAAAAAACTCAATTTGGTAAATAATTTGTAAAAGTAATTCAAATAAACCGATCAATCTCTTAACTCAACTGTTTGATTTTATCACTCATCTTCAACCATTGTATTTACTTATATTATAATATAACATATACTTTTATTTTATAAGCTAAAATATTATTGGTGAATGAAATAAGAAGCAAAATTCCAAGAAGTCTCTGCTTCTAAAAGTGTAGAAGATAATACAATATATACTTGCAAATGGATCTTATCATTATTAGGATTCTCTTACCATATATACCAATTTAATTTTAGTGGGAAGGGAGGAATTGCAGTACAAATGCTATCAAATCTGGCTTTATTTCGGATGTATAAGCTTGTGAAATTGGTATAACATGAACTACAAACCTTTAGATAAATTCTTCTCTTAAATCATAGTCCATCAAATGAATACCCTCTATTAATTCCAGTCATTTCCACGTGCTTCCTTGCACTAATTAAGTTTTAAAACGGTGTTATTTTAGCTGTAATTAACGGTTTTCTAAGAAAATAGTTAATATATTGTCACTAAAATTAAAATTAATGTATTTGCAAATGCTTTGTCATTAAGCTTGTATTTGTCTTTGTTGATATGGTTACTGTACAACATGAGGAAATGGTGTAATAATTATATATATAAGCATATGAATCTTTATTAGTGACGATAAATGCCTACATCGTTCAAGAGGAAATGGTTGTGTTAGTGTGTAGTGTAGTATATATTATGCTTTGATACCACTATTATTAGTGTGTCACATTTAAAAGGGGTTGTCATCAATCAATAAATAGTATATTAGCCATCAAATTAAATGTGCATACTATTTCTACCTTTGCACACATCTTTAGAAATCTTGTGAAAGAAATTGTTCTCCACCTGAAAATCCACCTCTACCACAAGATCTTCAACATACCAAATATTGAGGTTAAGAATCTAACAATAAAGACAAGATTGACATGTATATCCAATTGGTAATATACCTAAAAAATTAATAGATATGTAATATATTTTAGCATTAATGCAATTCCACAGTACGTATTTTAATGAGTGTTAACTAATAAAACTAGGTATAAGATATGTATGTTTTTTAAAATTAAAATAAAAGGAGAGAGTAAAATTAAAAAAAAAATATACATTATTGTGCAAATATTAACAAGTAACCATAAATGAAAATATTTTATATATATTAATAATATTTTGTTAGTATTTTTGTATGAATTACATTAGTTTAGATAATTTTCTACATGTTTCACTTCTTCAATATTCCAAAATTCATAATTATGAATAATAAGATTTTGAGAAATAAAATAATATATAATTTAAATAGGTAGATAATTTCAAATCATCCTAAGAAAAGTTAAATAATATGATAAATTTAATAATTTATGACATATTTTGTATGTATATTTTAATTAATGTACTAGAGAATATATTTATATTTTTCATATATAAGCTAGCAATGGTAGATAATGCAATTATATTTTTATATTTTATTTTAATTAATAATAATAGATAATGTATTTATTTTTGTTCATTTAAATTATTTGTATTAGATGATATACTTATTTTTTTATATTTAAATTAAAAATTTATACCATTAATAAAGGAAATTCCCCATGCCCACATTTCAAAATACCTATTCTACCCTTATATTTATTTGAAAATTAAAAAATAAATTACTTTGTCAAATGAGAGATTTGAACTCACAACATCTCCCTTCCAAATATAAACTTTGACACTAGATCAACCTTATAACCTAAAAAAAAATTACTTTAAAACATTTATATCCAACATACATAATTGTTATAGTATCTATAATCTATATAATATATATATATATATATATATATATATATATATTATCTATAATATTAATAGAGAGAATTCCCCTTTTGATATCCACTTTTCAAAATACCTATTCTACCCTTATATCTATTTGAAAATTAAAAAATAAACTACTTTGTCAAAGGAGGGTTATGAACCCACAACCTCTCTCTCCCTGAATGTAAACTTTGTCACTAGATCAACCTTATAACCTCAAGAAAAAGTTACTTTAAAACATGTATATCCAACATACATAATTGTTCTACTATCTATAATTTATAATATAATATATTTATATATGTATATTATATATATATATATATATTGTGTATATATATTATATTATATAATGAGAATATGATGTTTTGATGTTCATATTTTATGACTAATTACCCTTCTAAACATTTTATGACTTCTCACACATTAATAAATGTGTATCTTCAAAAGTTCTGCCTTATCACAAATCAACATTCCTTAAACATTATTAATATATGTATACCTTGGATTATAAATACAAATGTGTGATAATATATTGAATTCTATTCAAACTTTTTTCTCTCTTCATTTTCTCAAATTTATTGCAAATCTAACATATTCATTGATAATCTGACATGTTTCCATCATGTCATTATAAACAGAAATATAAAAATTAACAAAATATATTTCAAAGCATACTAAACTAAAATTATTATACGCAAAATGGTACAGTGGATTATTTATATTGTATTATGTTATTATTATAAAATATATTAAATTAAAATTCTAAAATTGCTATAACATATTAAAATAGAAATGTGAATACACAAGGAAAATAACACCTATATTTTCACTAGTATTATATCATCGGAATAGGACCTTTTGGTGTCCACTCTCATAAATATTACATTTCTAAATATTTTATGACTTCTTCCACTCTCATAAATATAACTTCTCTCATATTAATATATGCATATCTTCACAAGTTCTACCTTACCACAAATCAATCTTCCTTAAACATTATTAATATATGTATACTTTTTATCATAAATATTTTTAATAAACATGCAAATAGACAAGTGCGACAATATTTTGAGTTTTATTGAAACTCTCTCATATTTTCATTTTTTCAAATTCATTGCAAATTTACATATTCGTTGATGATCGACATGTTTCTATCATATTATCATAAACAAAAAAAATATAAAAATTAACAAAATATATTTCAGAATATACTAAACTAAAATTATTATACGCAAAATGACATATTCAATTTATATTCTATCATGTTATTATAAAACATGCTAACTTAAAAACTCTAAACTTGTTATAACATATCAAAATAAAAATGTGAATATATAGAGGTGACAACAGTTATGTTTTTGCTAATAATAAATAATGTATTTATGTTTATTTGTTTAAGTTATTTATATTAGATAATATACTTATTCGATTATATTTAAGTTGATTTGTTTAAATGATTTTATTAGATAATATTGTTATATTTAAATTAATGATAATAGATCATGTATTTATCTTTATTCATTTAAGTTATTGATGTTAGATAATATGTTTATCATGCTATATTTTAAATTAGTTTAATTAGTATGCACTGACAGTATAAAAGAATGTTACACTGACATTTAATTACATTTTTTTATTTATATGATTTTTAAAGTATTAACTGGTAAAGTCAAAAAACTTGCCATAAATTAAAGGTTTGTGATTGAATGTTAGTGTAAAACTTTTTAAATATTGACACTAGATAATGTATTTTTCATAGTTTTATATTCTAGTTACATATGTACATTTAAGTTATTGTGACTTTTGTTTGTGTGTAATATTTTATTTGTAACATATTATTTATATATTAATTAAACTCATTTTAAATATTGACACTAGATAATGTATTTTTCATAGTTTTATATTCTAGTTACATATGTACATTTAAGTTATTGTGACTTTTGTTTGTGTGTAATATTTTATTTGTAACATATTATTTATATGATTAGTTAGTATTCATGGAATTATGATACTTGCATGATGCAATTTTAATGACTGTGGTTGACAATTTGACACAATGTTGATTGAAAAAATTAATAAGATAATTTTTTAAAATACCTTTATCTACAATGGAATAAAACTTGAGATATATTCATCTAGAATGATGATAAGATATGAGATACCACCATATGATATAGGAGTGAACTTTTACATATTATGAAAAAAAGATTTGAGATACTTCCATCAAAGGGTGAGGAAGACAATATATGATATGTCATTATATGGAATATAAGCGGATTATGTTGTGTTAATGAATTGATGTGTATGAATTAAGGTGTTAATTAGGAAAATATTTTTCTTTATTCATGAAATGTGAATGATGGGTGATTAATTATACTTCTATTTTATGAGTATAAATCAAAAGTATTTTTTAATTTGTAGATAACATAGTTGATTTTGCAGGTTACACACCGATTGTTAACAAATACTATTTTTTACTATCTGCGAACTTATTTAACTTGTTCTATTCACAAATATGATATTTTAATAAAGTGTTATTTTAAGAGAACAAGAAAATATAATGACTTAGTTTCATTATGTATTTTTAACAAATTTAAAAGTTAAGTATGTAAAAAATTATTTTAGATTCACAAATTTGTTTATCATTTAAATTTGTTAGTACTCATCTGAGATTTTTTATATAAATCAATATATTAATATACGAAATTATAAGATTTCATTTCAACATGATTAATTAAGGTATGAAAATTATTTATTTCCAAATTTTGTTTTTTTAATAAAGAATTTATTTATATTTGTTATAATTTTTTAATATAAAAAGGGTATTGCACTTCCTCTCTTATTTATAGACTATAAAGTGTCTACTCTCATGATTAAGACTCAATTAGTATACAAACTTCAGTATCAAACTCTAAATGTAGTGGTTAAAAAAACTATTAAATGGAAAAGTAACACTTCATTGCAAAATTTGGAATCTTATAAACAATATATATATATATATATATATATATATATATGTATATATAAAATTAAAAATTATTTGTATATTTAGATTTTTATTTATATATATTGTAATATTTATGATTGAATAAATAAATAAACTATATAATTTCATCTTGTATTTAAAGTTGAAAAATTATTATATTTTTTTCCATTTATCAACTTGTTCTTCCTTGCATTCTTGATTTTTCTTACAAAAATATGTTGAAGGAATTAAACCAGTTATGTCCTGTACATCCCAAATTGGAGCCTCCACTGCACTGCTGTTTAAGCTTCACATCTGGGAAATTCTTCTTGTACAGTCTTTTCTGTCTTCACATTCTTTACTTCTTCTTTTGAAAAATGTATTTTTTAAAATTGTTCTGTATATATTGAAAACTATAATTAATTTCCATAATCTAAAAAAAAATAAAGAGAAAGAAAAATAAAAAATAAGGTGCACATAAAATTACCCTAATATCTTTTTTTGTCAACATATAATTAATTGAAGATGTTCCACATTACATAAACAACAGGATTCCAAAAAAAGCATTATTCCACAACAAATTAAATATTACCCTTACATCTAAATTCAATGATGTTGACAACTGCATGAACTGTACAGAGAAGGTCCATATATACAAACATGAAATTGTTGTTCAAAAGATTCTGAGCCCACTTCAAACAAAAGCATGGGCCAAGCATGGTGTATCGTTCCCAAACAAATTGAGATTTTCTTTTAGTACCTATTTTATTTTTTTTAACCCTATCATAAGGATAAATTATTCAAAATGCCTTTGCTTTTAAAAGTTAAAACAATTAATCTCTATCAATATACTTACCACTTATTATTTTTATCCGTTCTTCTTTTTCTTCTAAGCTCGTCTCTTTTCTTCCAATAAGGTAAATTTACTTCTTTTATTTTGTTAAAAAAGTTGCTTTATAGGTTAGAGTAAACCTAAGTTTAGGTTTGGTTTAAATATGCGTACATTTTATTTTTTGTTTTACTATACATATTGTATTATATGTAGTTGTTTATAATAATACAGATCAATCTAGTAAGAGAAGTTAAAATCTAATATTCTCTTAATCAAACAGTTCAGAGTTACAAAAATCATTTATATGAACCACTGACTCATGAATGATAGAAGTTACAGACTAGTTGGTTCATAATAAGTAAAGTTAAAATGTATTACGAATCAGACGATCCATAACAATTGACCTAATCGTTACAAATTACCTATTTTGTTAGTGTTTTAGAGCTGTCTCCAAATCAGTTGGTTGTTATTGAAAAAACCGTCCACTTATAGATTAATCAATCCGAAAATATAAAAGTTAATACTCTAAATCTGTTGATACGTAGGACATATGTGCACACTCGAATAATTGTGTTTGGAGATTAAATAATAATTATAAATTATTTTTATTTATTTAGAATTGATAATTTAATTTTGTTTAGATGAATAAAATTCTTAAACAATCTTTTGAACAAAGTTAATATGAACGACGATGAACAAGTATACATGCAACAAGAACAAGTTATTGAAAGTGTTACTAATTTTACTAGTACATTCATCACGAGTATAACTTAAATTAATCTTTTACTAAGTTTAATTTAATTTTAAAACTTTTAATTTTATTTACTTATTACTGTAAATCTTTTTTACTCAAAATGAATTATTAAAGTAAGTGAGAGAAGTAATATTTGAAAATGACTTTGTGATTGTCATATTACAGTCAAGTATATCTAATGACCAAACAAAAAATAAAATTTTTCTTGATTTAAAATGTAAGAGAAGTAGTAAATATAAATTATATAAGTATAAAGAAAAATTAATTTATTTAATACGTACTCACCAAGATGAATTCTCATTTGATGTTGTATAGTGAAGGCATATAAATGAAATTTTAATAATATTGTTTTATTACATTTTTAATGAGATTCGTTAAAAACAAACATATTTATGGTGTGTGATACATGTATGTAAGTTGACTTCTTTTTTTTTATATGATTCCGTTGTTAGTAGTTTGAATCATTTAAATACATGTGGAAGAGGAATTACCACATATCTTATTTGATATTGCACTTCGATATAGATTTAATTTTGTGTGGCCATTTTTTTTATATCTTCTTATAAGTTCCTGTTTTTTTACGTTATTTTTTTATTTACATGATATAGACTTAAGGTATCACGTGCTCTTCGATATCCTTCTGTTAAACGAATTCAATATGTTTTTGGCTTTGGTAGGTGTTGTCAATTCTATTGGTGTTGTTATTTACAAAAGTAAAAAATTCAGAGGTTACTTGTGTATATATTGAAGTAACTGATTTAAGATTATAAGAATGCAATCCATGAAGTAAGAGATAAGGTGTTTGTTTATAATCTTAAATCTGCAGGAAATGTTGGATGCATAATTTTATGCATGCAGGCAACATAATTGATATTTAATGCTAACATTCTCCAGTCTACAAAGTTTTAAAAAAATGTTATCATTTGTTAATTATGCCAAATTTATTCTTTGTACTAAGATTTCTATGGATTAAATATTTATTTTAATTTTATCAAATTGATAGAAAATATTGAAACCTTTTCCCAAGTTCTCAGTTCAAGCAATGATTCTCCTTTTGTCAATCCTAAACAAGAGTTCTAAACATTGATAATAGGAAGAGTTTAATTATTTTTTTATAAATTAGAAAGAATTTAATCTATGTGATAAGTATAAAAGAATTTTATATTAACAGTAAATAATGTTTTTAAACAAAGGAAGAATTGAAGATTGCTCAAAGTTAGATGTGTCTTTTATTGGTTATCATTGTTTAAAAATTTGCAATATTCAAAATAGTATTTAATTAGAAATAAAATTACTCTTCTAATAGAATGAATTGGGTGTTATATGTAGAGTTGTTGTACCGGTTTATATAGAAATAATATTACTCTTCTAATAAAATTACTCTTGTAATAGAATGAATGTTATACTGTCATGGTACAAGCAATCATGTTATTGAAGGAGAAGATTGGGTGTATCTTGCATGTTGGTGTCATATATAGAGTTGTTGTACCGGTTGATAAGAAGTGTTTGTTTTTTTTTTTTTTGTGTGTGTGAAAGTTGAGAGTCAGCATTACAATGAAGCATTTTAAAAAGGTAATATAAAATTAGCTACTTTGTTGATTATCAATGGGGTCTTATATTTTTTCTTTTGGAACAGGTATAGAATCAAGCTCGAGGTTATTGAGGATATTAACAGTGCTATTTTTGTCTTATCACAATGGAAACCCCTATATACCAAAAGAAATCCTATGTCTGAAAAATAAGGAATTCCAAAAAGCCCGCTTATCAAGTTATAAAGTTTCAGATAATCCTGTTCTTATTAAATAAATTTGTAGGCATGATAGTATCAAAGGTTAATTAAGTAATACAAACCAATATATATTCTACGATTTTAATTTTTCTGAATATTTTCTTTTCTTTATTTATATTTGTAATCAATGTATTCAGTCCTATTACTATTGAATTTATTCATTAATCGTTGCATTAAATAGAATTTTCAAAATAAGTTAGATTAAACTTTAAAAAAGAAGTCTTAATAAATAAGTCTTTTTGTTTGTGTAAATAAACTTGCATTGAATCGATTCAAATAAAAATATAAATATGTAAATTTTAAAAATATAATTAAAAATATTATAATATTATTAAAATATTAAATAAACAAAAATATAGCTTTAGGTTAGCATCCAAATTTGATAATGTGTAAGATGTAACACTATTAAGCTTCTAACATGGCTCATGGGTGCACCTGCATCGTACATTACACTGGTTAGAATATGTTTAATTTGTTATTCCTAGAAAATTATATGATTTTTTTTAAAATTAGATGAATTTTTTAGTATTTGTATAAGATTCCATATATGTATTATAAAAAAATCATGTTTTTAATAAAAGTTTTAATTTATTTTTTTAAAAGAAAGACTATTTTAGTCTGTGACCTAATGCATAATCCAATTGAACTTAGAAAATAATATATTAAAGTTTCATTCCTTTACTTTTACATAGGTAAATTATATATTGAAACTTTTCTTTAGGTGTTACCCCATTAAAACCTAGTTTTATTTTGAATTCAATTACTGGGTAAATTAGTTTCAAAATTACTTAAGGGTTTCTTTTTTATGTTTGACCAATATGAGTCATTTGTGTGGGAAACATAAGATGATTTGTGTTAACTTTACTTTGGGAAGTGTTAAAGAGGTTGCATAGACTCATTTTTATACCCATATTTTTATGATTGTTTGGTCAAATGAGAATGATGTTGTTTTAATACGATAAATTCACTCTCAGAAGCATTGAATGAGGGTTGCTCATTTTTTGTATTCTTATTTTTTCACAAATACCATATTTATTTAATATTTTAATATTATTGGTATTTTTTAGTATAAAAAAATATTTGATTAATTCAATATTAAATTAAAATTTTTTTACTATTATAATATTGAATTTTGGACCTATTTTCATTATGATAATTCTTTACGGTATCTGTATTCTCCAATTATACTGTACTTTCTTTAATATTGAACTATCATTTATAAATTAATTTTAAGTCATTTTATTAATTATGTACAATCTTAATTATCTTTCTCTTATACGCATAATTTTCTTTATTAATTTGCATTATTATTACTCATCTATCATGGGTATAGTAATGTGAATTTTGTATTTTGGTCATATAATATATATGATTAAAATTATGCAAATTTATTGGATAATATGCATAATTTCTTTTTTCATTTACATAATTGTAATTTCTCCTATCGTTGATGCATTTATGTAAATTTTGTGATATAATTATTTTTTTATTTGTTGCATTGATGATAATTATACTCTATCAATATATTGTTATTAGTGTAATTTGGTGTTGTACAATGTATTTCTCTTTACTTATGTTAATGATTTTCTTATACACTATCGGTATTAGGATTTTATTGATATAAGTTATAGTGCATTGTAATTTACTTAAGGATTCTCTTTTAACTTAACTTTTAGAATTACATAATGTTTCGCTATTGTTGTAATGTTCAGCTTATTTCCCTAATTTTATCATATTTAGTTATATTTATATGGAACCAAAATTTATACCGTCATTTTTCTTTTGTTCCATAATGACTTATAACCTTTAATTAGACATTTTTCCTTCCAAACAAAAAAAAATGTTGTATTTTTTCCTTGTTGTGAAAAATTTCTATATATATATATATATATATATATATTATGTAGGTAGTGGACTTACCTTATTGGTATGACATTACTTGACATGATTCTAGTGTGATAAAGAAATAGTTGAATTTTATTTAGCCTTTTGGATATTTTTTTGTTATGTCAACTATTTTCTTTTTCTTTATCAAGTAGAAGGATTTTGTATATTAGAATTTTAATTTATATCTTATAAAATAAATTGCTTGGTATAAAATTTTTACCTTAAATGTCCAATTAATCATAAATGTATAAAAACAAATTTTCTTGATAAAATTATTTTTTATTATCATATTATTTTTTATCACAGGTTTGGGATTTATATTAAGGATTTTGTATTGATCTCTTGTAGAATACTTTCTTGTATAACAAACTCTATTGATATGCAATATTAGTATACAATTCTAGTAAGAACAATATAGGAATCCCAAATTTGAAAAGATTAATTTCTATACCATATTTATAATATTGTTGATGGTATTGTGAAAGTTATATGCTTTATTTTGGGATATATAAATAATCTTATGTCCATTATAAATTTTGATGAGAGTTAGAGACGATTTATTATTATATCCTTAATATTTGTAATAATAGGTCTCATATTATTCCGCTACATGTAATCATATTCTCAAGTGTATGTGGATATTGTTTACTGTAGTACTTGATTTTTTTTATGATTACTTGAGAACTTGCTTATGATCTCATATTCTACGTAAAATTATCAAGAGATTCATTTTCTCACTCATGTAATTATTTTTTCAAAATCCTCATAAGGATCAATATTTTTTAAAGGATTGATTAATACGGTGTTAATCATGAAACAATTTAGTGATAATTATTTATTCTTATGGATGGATTTGTAGGTTTCATATTCTCATTTTTTACCCACTTCTCTAATTAATCATTTGTTATTCTACAACTTTTTAATTCCTTAAGTAGAAAAAATAGTGAATTTTGATTGACTTTTATTATCATCTTATAAAGTCGATAATCCTAATATTTTTTAGTATATTAAGGATGAGTGAGAGTATATATAATCTTGTATTATATCTCGAGACTTATATATTTTTTTTGTTATATATTTGTGTGCATATTTAATTATATATGACGTATTCTATAGGACTTCTCTATTTATTTTTGTCTTATTTTTTATTGAGATACATAAAATTCATTGTATCTTTGTAGACATCTTTAACAGATGTTAATGTCATTATGTTGGATACTGCACATTAATCTTTTTGGCATACAATTATGCATTATGTATCTCTTTTACCCAAATTTGATTAAAGTTTGACAAGTATATAATTTTATATTATGTCTTGAGACTTATTTGCATGACAATGCACATTTAATTATGATATGACATACTCTATAGAACTTGATTATTTATTTTTGTCCGATTTTAATTGAGATACATAAAATTCATTATATTTTAATAGACATCTTAAATGGATGTTAAAAGCATTTTGTTGGGCACCGCACATTAATCCTTTTGGTATGCAATTAACCATTATGCATTTCTTTTACCCAAAATTTCACTTTTTTTTTGTTCGAATTCTATAAGTATATTGAGGATACAATACTCCTATCGAGTATGATTTTATACTTTGTAAAAGTGCTTATTATGATAGTACTCTTATTGAGTACAATTTTGCACTATTGAAGTACTTATGAGTTTTTTTGTTTAGACCAATTATCTAAGTGTTTGCTCAATTGACATTTTGTGGCCACAATAATCTGAGTGTCATTTTATATAAACTAGGTGTCTATGTGATCCTAGTAGGGAATTTATGGATTTCCTATTTGTGTTCGGATTCTTACATAGTCATTCATTTTGTGAAACTCAGATTAATTGAATGTCAAATATTATAGAGCAGCTATGTAACGTATATGTAATTACATTTGTTGTTGGGCTATGATGAGTACTTAGATGCCTGTGAATTATGTTTTCTGGCCTTTAATACTTAACTTTGGAGTTTTATAACTCATATGGTTTGGTTAAGTTTTGATGTCTTAGATCAATGGGAGTTTGAAAACTCTCTTATAAGATATGTGTGAAGTAATATCATTTAGTAACATATCTCTTAACATTTTTGGATGTTTGGGACCATGTAGTATCATTTTATTGAACTACATCATTCTATATACTTTATGAGAAATATTTGTTAAGGTGGATGATATATATCCCTATCGGATATTATTTTGTAGCTCAAATTTCTCATTGTCTAATATAAGATTTTTCTATAATTGTCATTTTAGCTTAATGATTTTTCTTTGTATTATTGATTAATACCATCCAAGTGGGAGAATGTTGGAAATAATAGTGGATTGATATTAATTAATTATCTTTTATCATTATTTGACAATTTAAGATTGTAATATCTTTATGATTATTTGAATGAGATTATAGTAAATTGACTCTGTGATGGGTTGAGTCAATCATAAAAAGCTCATTTGAGGGAGTTCCTACCTACCCTGAGGAATTATAAATTTGACATCCCATTAAGAAAATTACAACACACATATTCTCTAAAATAATCTCCTAGAAAGTAGGTAGTAAAACCCTCGAATTCTTATTGAACTCATATCTCTACAATAATCATTCATAGAGTTTTTGTTCATGAAGATCAAGAACTCCAATTCAATATATTTGAGTTACACAAATTCACTTTTCCTACCTTTTATATTTATTCTCTATACATAATATAATCTTGTATCTATTGATTGAAGAGTTTTTTTTATTTCCATAATTTTATAACTAAGTATAGTCTCTTTTAAATTATTTGATCTTAGAGAAATCTTTAAGCAACTATTGCATGTCCAATGACTATTGTTTGCATTTAAGGCAGAATTTTGGATTATACTGCCTCCTTTTTTTTAAGGACTTCTTATATAATGCTGGACTAAAATATTTTCAAAAGAGTTATAAGTAAAATAATTAGTACATTGTTTTTCTGCATTTTGATAATTAAGTTCACACCGTTCGAAATTTTAAGATAGAAGCAACTTTTAAAAGCACTGAAATTTCAGGTTTATTGAACAGGAGACGAATGAAAAAACCACTGTTCTTTTTATTGAACTATAAATAGATGTAAGCCAATCATGTAAGCAATTAAATGAATTATTTTTTACATAAAAAATGCACAGAAAAAAAAAAAGCATATCAGGTGGAAATAAACTGAAAGAATAAAATCTTAAGTTAAACGATAACCAAATCACCATTTCATTTCATTAGTCAAA
Organism: Psophocarpus tetragonolobus; assembly: GCA_037954015.1. Classification (NCBI taxonomy): domain Eukaryota; kingdom Viridiplantae; phylum Streptophyta; class Magnoliopsida; order Fabales; family Fabaceae; genus Psophocarpus; species Psophocarpus tetragonolobus. Next base: position 8,090,884 of record CM075689.1, read on the forward strand.
ATAACTAATAACATAGTTGAAGGAATAAAATATGAAAACCGATACTGTCAAACGATAATATATAAGGAAAGCAAAAACAAAAGTTTTTCCTTAAAAACTTCAATTAAAACATTAAACAAAACATTGATAGAATTGAAGTTTAAAAACAACAAAAAGATAAAAAATCCAACCACAAAATTCACAAAAATAAATTTGAAAATTCACTCCTTCTCAGTCTTTACTTGCTTAAGGATCTTTTTCCAATTCATTTTATTAGTCATTTTAGCTTTTTAAAAATTTTTCAAAAATGCTATTTACTTTTTTCAATGCAATAATTACAAATTTATTTCAATATTATTCTAAATAAATAGTTACACTAATATAAGAGCTTCTCAAATGAGAAATGCTTGCAAAGGTATTTAAAAAATTAAAGGATTACTTGAAGCAACTCTCTCATTGGAACAATTTTATATGTCAATTTAAGTTACTTAAAAAGTGAATGAGTTGATTCACCAAACAACTGTTGTTTATGGTTAAAAAAATATTTTTTCACCAAATTTGTAAAAATTAATAACAATATGCAACTGAAAAAAAAATTATAAAATTATAAAATTGTGAGTTTCATGGAGTTACTTATAATTTCTTTCTTTGTAGTAAAATTGAGTATGGGTTGCTTAGTAATTATCTGACACTATAGAGACCACCAAACATTTCTTTTATGACATATCTCCAATTGAAGTAACTTATTTGAGTTGTTTCGTATATTGAAAATTGTGTTATGTAATCCCATAATGTCATGTCAATTTTAAGCAATTTAAACATGTTAAGAAATTCATCTTTTATATTTTTTTATTCACTCATTTATGAATCAAATTTGAATTTTATTTTAAAAAAAGACAATTGCATTACAATTAAAGAAAATATGTTACAAAACAAATACATAAAGAAAGTTCAAGAAATTCACCTTTATATTTTTTTTTATTTTCACTAATTTATGAACCAAATTTAGATTTTATTTAAAAATAAAAATTGCATTGCAATGAAAGAAAATACATAACGGAAAAATACATAAAGAAAGGCCAAGAAATTTACATTTTATGATTTTTTTTTATTTTCACTAATTCATGAACCAAATTTATATTTTTTAAAATTGTTGCAAACATAATTATTCAAAAAATATAGCTTATAAGAACAAATGTGTGGCCACAATTAGATATTTACTGTAGAGTCTTGCAATCCAATGACTCTATTATTTTAATGTTATATTTTTTAATTATTTAATACTTAATGACTATAGGACATAGGGACAAGAAGTTGTTTTGAATACTTCACACATAATTTTAAGAATATACTATTTTAATCTCAAACAACATTTGTTTCACCAAGCAATTTAACTCAATTTCAAAAATTGTTGCTCCACGTAGATGCACTCAAGGTGTGAATTAGGTGCTTATTGTTGGTCTTTATTACCTTATCCTACCTTTGAAACTTGAATTTTAGGTGGTGTTTACTATGTTGCCTCAGATTGAGTGTCTAACACAAGTCATTGAGTTGACTTGGACTTCTCTTAAATTATTTTTTGATTCGTTATTGTAATTATTATCTGTTTTATAAAATAAATTTACTCATTTAAAAATAATTAGCTAATCTATAATATGTATAATTATTAGGACATCTAACAGTGTGGGTCATATGTACACATGTGACTATATTCTTTCTTATTCCTTTCATGCAAATTAAAAAAGCACCTAACTTATCTGACATTCTTTAAACTATAAAAAACACCATAGTGGTAGATACTCCATTGCATTTATAAAAAATGCCTATAAGAGCTCCCTTTCTCTGTTTTCAACAAATAGTAACTATGAGATTTTACAATAAGAATACATTTTCCCCATTCGGGGAATACTAACGTCATTTGGATTTGGTTTTAATATTAGTCATAACTAATAGGAATGAATCAAGTTTGATGGATAATCATAGTTCAACATTGTTGACATCTACCACAGTGACAAACGATAAATCTATATGTGCTTTTATATCATTTTCTTCCCAAAGATAAATTGTGATTGGTAATTTTAAAAGGTGCCAAAATTTTGCAATACAAGCATGTATTTCAAAATTTGGTACCACCTTATTAATCACATATGATAAATAATGGTTCAGGATAGAGATGACATGATTAGAGCTTATTACATTTTGTTTTCTCTATTGATATACATATTATTCAACTATTTTTTTTAGTTTTGTATACTATAATATACAATAGAATATGAAAAATAAAAAAATATTCCAAATAATATATATATATATATAATACAATAAATATAAATATATATATATATATATAATACAATAAAAAATACTTAAAAAGGAGGATTTGAAATGCTATATCTAAAAACATACTTTTTCGTGGCACCTGGCGTAAGTACTCTATGGTTCATTCAAAGTTGATAAATTGCTTTTTAACCAAAGTTTATATGAACTGGAAGAAGCATTCGTATATGACGTAAATTGAGAATATAAAATTTTAAATGATTAACACGGGAAGAAGCTCACCAATAAAGACAATATATGATGTGAGAATAGCCTATCTTAACGGAAATTGAAACATTTTAAAAGTAGAAATCATCGTGAGTAAGGTACAAGTAGGGTACTATAATATCTATTCTTATGCTTGCATTTAAAAAATGTAGACGTATTTAGTTCTATATTTGTAGAAATAGTAATTTTGATCTGATCCCTATACCTATTGAAAACTTATGTATATACTCATATCCGCACCAGCAACATGCGTTCGCAACTAACACTTACTTATATATAGAGATAATAAATAAATATATTTTACACATTAGTAAACATAATATGAAAAACAAACCAATATAACATTAAACATAGAAATGAATTATAAAATACTCCTTAAAATTTTAGATGATTACATATATACTTATATATTTTTTACCATAACATTAAATAATGGTGTAAATCTATTACGAGTTATTCTATAAATAACTCAATTTTTTCTTTAAGTTGTATTTTTATCTTATTAAATTTGTGCAAAATATATTATATATCTTTTTATTCTATAATTATATTATTTATCATAAATTATAATACAAATAATATTTAGAGCAATATTATCCCTCAAAATTATAAAGTATTATATAATATTAATTAATTCCTCCTCTTGTTAGCCTCCTTACCAAATCTTGTTAACTTGTTTTAATATAAAACCTTCTCAAGTAGCTTATCTAAACAATATGAGACTTTGACTTTTGTAATTTATGTTTAAGCTTACAACAATTATAAATCCTAAAGAAAATCAATTAGTTTTGTAGATTCCTTCAACTTCAGATTAATATGAAATATTGGTAAAAGGGCAAAAAAATTTGTTCGAATCAAATTAGTTCTTAACTGAATCAAATCGAGCAAAAATAGTTTAAAATTTTTTTAAAATGTGAATAATTTTGAACCAAACTGGCTTGCAAATTAGTTATATTCTCTAATATATTTTTTTACTTTAGAAATACAACCAAATTCAGTGAATTTATTTTTTGTTTTTACACCTCAAGCTATCACACGCTTAAATAATTTATCTTCATTGGTGTACTCATGTTGTTTGATGAAACATCCTACTCAAATAATAATTTTGCTTGTTCATGCCACCATATTTCAATTTCTCAATAGTATTTGGCACGATATTTCAATTGTCACCCTACTCAATTGTATCTTTTAATAAAAGAATAAGCATACTAATAAGAAAGTTTTCTACTATACTCTTGGCAAGTGGACTGATTGTATGTACTATCTGATAAATATAGAGTCGATTCCATAGGACTTGGATGATACTTTGAAAATTTCTATACTTTTTGCTTGTAATAAATAAAAAGATGATTTTTTATACTATTAACTACTAAGACAAGTAATAATTAAAGCATAAACAGTAAAATAGGTGGTTACACAAATGATAAGAATTTGGTTGGTTTCGTTTTCACTATGTCGTCCCTCAAATGCATAAATAGATCACAAATCAGTGTTTATCACTCATATTTCCATCACCCATAAAAGTATCCTTAACATCGAACTCTCGCAAGCAAAGAACTAAGTTCTTTGAGAATTATACTATCGCTCTCGAACATAATCTAAAGTCAAATAACTTGCTTTAAGAAAAGTAGTTTATGATGACCAATGATTTTTACTCTCTCTCAAGTACTAAACCTATTGGGAGCTATTCTCATTTTATAAGTTAAAATCCTCTCTCGAGATCATTCAATAAGTATAATCCACAAAAATATATTAAATCAAGTGTAGTAAATAAGAACTCTAACAATGAGTAATAAACTTTAAATTAAAAACATCAAAATATACATATGAGTTCATCATAGTTAAAACCAACCCCAATTGATAAACCAGATTTTTATCCCTATTTTTACCACGATTAATATCTGTTTGTAAGAAAAAGGACTGCACAATTATTGGCAAAACTAACTTTTTAGTATTTATTCTTACTTTAAACAGGTACTTAAGAAACGAGCAAAAAATAGGGTAAAATCAGACCTTTCAAAGCAAATATTGAAGATCCAGCTTAACACCACCGTGCTACGTAGGCCTTGCAGAAAAACACAAAAAACCCTAAAACCCTTATAAATAGGACAAAATAAGACACAAAAGGGACTTACTCTGACTCAGGAGAAAAGTTAGGTGAGTGACCTAAAAGGCAAAGAACAACGAATAGCTTTGGGTTCGAAGCAATTCAAGGTGCTCCTTATAGTAATTACTTATCTATTTTTATGTACTCTATGCTTAGAATGAATGTTTGCCCGACACTTAAGGTACATCAACAGAGGAAGCAGTGGGTAATCAATTCTAATATCAGAAACAAGCCACCCTGATCACACGTTAATCGTCAGGCTCAGGACGTTAAACAAGTGATTTCCAAGAGGCAACCTATCATTCTATGGTGTTTTGTTTTTGTTTTTTTTTTTTTTGCTCTGTTTTTTTTTTTTTCAATTTATTTTGAGTTAATTCTGTTTTTTCTTCATGCTCCCTATTTTTAGGTTTTCTGTTATTTTATTTGCTTTGTTTTGTTTTTCAATTTATTTTAATTTTAATTTTAAGCATTGAGGACATTGCTAACTTTAAGTATGGCGAGAGAATATAAGAGTATATGAATATTTTTTTCCTCACAATAGATGTGAATACGCCTAAAGATGCTCTTACTGTTTTTAGCTGATAATAACCATTCTTATGGTGAAAAAAAATTAGGAGACTTCTTTTCTACAAACAACTTGAGTAATTAACCTTATAAACAACCTCTTGATTTTTATTTTTAAAGTGTGAATATCTCTAAGTTTGGTAACCTCTGAATATTGTATTGAAGTGCATATCTTTTGAATTTACTTCTTTACTTGCTAATTTTTGGGGTATTTTGTAGGTCTTCTTTCAAGCCATTACCTAATTGAACATAATTGCCCTTAGTGCCTAAGTTAAGTCTATATAAATATTTATTTGTCACCCTATTTTCTCTCACATCTATTTAACAAGTGACCACTATCATCACCATGGAGCAACCTCTAAAAAAGGAAGAATTAATAGCAAAAGTGAGAAAAAAAATTCAAATATGACCTAAAAAAAATAGAAACTAAGTCATGTCTCTTCTAGCAAAGAAAAAGATATATAAAAAAAAAAAGAAGAAAGAAAACGAAAATTTCAAAGAAAGAGAAAAAGAAGAGAGGAAAAAGAGCAAAAAAGGGTTTATAATTTAAACAAGGGTCATTAAAAAGTTTTAAAAATAGGAAGTTTGTTTCTTGAAAATCTTAGGGTCCTTAAGGAATCAAATTTTAATTTTTATGATATTTTTAACCCTTTGCATTTTCCTTTTCTTTCTATTTTCCACACTTGAAACAACTACCTTGACCCATTACATCCTTGTAAAAGTCCTATAATTGCTTGTTTTAAGGTGAATTTATTTAACATGACATACAATTGTCTTGAGTAGCCTTGCTTGGATTGATCTTTGAGTTCTAAAATTATGTTGTCCCTAAACACTAAAACGTGGTGAGATGAACACTTTTTTCTTGGCAGCTAACTACATTTGCTTTTGCTCAAGCCTAATTAGGGTTTTTATGAGAAAACTTATTTCTAAAAAATAATTATGAATGTTTTCTTTAGCTAAAATCAAATTACTTGAGGGCAAGTAATGTCCAAGTGTGAGGAGGTTGATAAACCAGATTTTTACCCTATTTTTGCCATGATTAATATTTATTTGTAAGGAAAATGACTGCATAATTCTTGGCAAAACTTTTTAGTGTTTATTCTTACTTTAGACAGATCCTTAAGAAACAGGCAGAAAAAGGGTAAAATTGGGCCTTTTCAAAGCAATTATTGAAGATCTAGCTTAACACAACTGTGTTACACAGGCCTTGCAGAAAAACGCAAAAAAACTCAAAACCCTCTTATGAATAGGAGAAAAGAAGACAAAAAGGGACTCACTGTGGCTCAGAAGAAGAGTTAAGTTTGTGACCTAAGAGGCGAAGAACAACAAGGAAACTTTGGGTTCGAGGTAATTCATAATGCTCCTTATACGTACTCTGTGCTTAGAATGAATGTTTGACTATACAATAACCATCTTGGGCTAAGCCCCTTTTTCTTGGGTTATGATGTAAGCTCTTTGTAATTCCTTTTGCACTTTGCATGATTGTTGAATATTATTCAATGATTAATTTACTTCTCTGTGCTACTCTTGTATATCCTAACTATTCGAATAGTCAAGACCATTGATATTCGAATGTTAGTTGCATCTTAATTGTTTTAACAATCATGATCATTGATGTTTGAATAATCGATTTGGGAAGTAAATAGGTTATCGTATTCTATTTGTTAACATCTTAATTGTTTGAATAGTCATAACCATTTATGTTTGAATGATTGATTTATAAAGCAAATAGGATCTTATCCCGATAGAACTTGTTAAGTCGTCGAGAAAACCTCTGATTGGGTAAGAAGGAACCAGTCTTCATTTGTAATCTGTCATGGCCATTGGGATGACAAATTAAGATTATAGTATGGTGTGCATGACCAAACTTATTACAAGAAACCATGGTAATTGATCGGTAATTGTTGAATGATATCGAGTAAGATTTCTTAGTACTAAGGGAGTAGAAACATTGTAGTGAAATCACAATACTAGACCTCAATCCATTGTATTCTAACCCAATATTTTATCTTGTTTTACTATCTACTCTAATTCTAAACTATTATGACTCACTAATTAAATATCACTCTCTTTCATCATCTACTCTATTATCTCTAAAATTGAATTAGAGAACAAGATCTGGTCCTTGGGTACAATATTTGGACTTAGGTCTACTATTACTACTTTGTAGGATACGTTTGTCGTTAAGTGTGAAAAATGTTTTATGCATTAGCTCAACCAATGATGTGCCTAGACAACCATGAGGATGAAGGACATGATCAACGGATGAAATGTACAAAAATGGAAGTGAAGGTGGAAAAAATGGAGGAGAACCACATTTGGACATCTCAAAGCGGCCTTTGGTGTGTAGTTGTGCATCTCAATCTGTCTTTGTGCATAACCCCTCTTCAAAATACAAAATTTTCTATTTTATGTGATCTAACCTAACACCATAAACTACTTATGCATTAAGTTTAGTAGGCATTGGGCAGCAGGTTGGTGGTCATTGGGCACCCGTAATTAAAAATATAGTCCTCTCGAGTTAACAGGCGTTGGGGGGCCAAGATCTGGGCATTGGACACTCAAGCTTACTCATACCACCAAAAATGCTGATTCTTCTGATCTTTCTTCCATCCTTTTTAAAACCTGACTCAAAACAAGAAAAAGAGGAAAATATAGTAAAATATGCATAAATGAAAACATAAGACTAATTTCCCAAATGAGTCTAATTTTAAATGAAAATAGAGGAAAACAAGACTTTAAATGAAAAAGAATTAGGATAATTGATCTATTTTACCTATATAAAATTAGGTAATTTAGGTAGTTATCACTTACTTTGTAAGGAGCCAAGGAGTATGATTATAAAAATTTAACATCATCGTGCATGTGCCTTTTCAAACCATGTAAAGCATGGGTTACCATTAGAAATATTATCTCACAATATTTAGTAGAAATTTAGTTCCTGCAAGTCAAAATTAATTCACATTACATCTTATTACTTATTTACCCTCATCCGTTAAACTTGTTGATGATTGAAAATTGTTTCTTTCTAATTTACTTTAGTGGTTAAGTATTTAGTAATTTGATTTTGAGTTTGTAATTCTTTCTTAATATTTTTGTTTGCATATTGTGATTTGGAATTTTGGATCTTTACTATTAGGTGTTGGGTAAAATATGACCATTAAGAGCAAAGGTACCTTACGTAGTAACAACAGTGGACTTAAGTCTAGATATCATACCAAAAGAACTAAATTTAGATCTCAAATAATTCAATTCAGAGGATAAATGAACATTTAAGAGAAATAATTATTTAATATGCAAATGTGCAATGATTAGATTTAGAGTGGTATGCAAACAAGAAGAGAATAATGAGTTTTCAAATTCAATAGTAAAGACCTATGGTTTTTATTTTCACTACAATGTTCTCAACTCCTATTTACTAAGCAAGCTCATTCTTTTTTGTTCATTAATTACCAATAAATTACTAAGTTCTTATGGTGCGTTTGACGACTCTCACCATACTATAATCCTAAATTGTTATCTAGTTTGATCATGCAACATTTTAAATAATTTCCAATTTCTTTTTATCCAATTGAAGGTTTGCCCAATAAATTTGGTTAATTCTACCGAAGCAATAACTTGTTTCCCATATTGATTGTTCAAGCATCAGTGGTCATGACTATTCAAACAATTAAGATGTAACGAATAAAGTAGAGAAGCAAATTAATCATTGAATGACATTGAATAATAATATAAAATGTGAAGAAAAATCACAAATAGTTTACATCACAACCCTAAAAAAAAGGATTTAGCCAGATATGGGCAATGTATAACAAAATATCTTAATGATCACATAGTACATCAAAATAGACAAAAAATTATTGTATGGAGCACTTTGACTTGCCTCAATCCTAAAGTTTTCTTGTCATTCTTCATCTCTAAGTCATAGATCTATCTCTTCTTTTGAGCCAAAACATGTCCCCCTTTATTTCTCTTATTTTGGTATTCATAGAAAAAGTTTATATTTTTTAGCACTGTTGTGCTGGAATTGAGCAAGATTGTTCTTGTTTTAGCATCATTCTCAAAATTTAAGTAGCATGACGGTCCTACTGCTTAGCATGACCGAATTCAAGGCCTTTGTGATCGTAGCATGATTGTGCTACTAGTAAGTACGACTGTGCTCGTCTCTTTTTAGATTGTAACATGGTCGTTCTAAATTAAGCATAGTTGTGCTTCTTCCCCTAACTTTTGGATTACATTGACTTAGCACAACCATGCTATAATGTAGTATGGTTGTGTTGTGTTTCCCTCTTTTTCTTCTCATTTCTTAAGTATTTGTTTAAAGTGAAAATAAACACTAAACAATAAGTTTTGCAACAAATATACAATTCTTTCCTTACAAACAAGTACTAAACATAATAAAAATATGGGTTAAAATTTGATTTTGTCAAACCTCCCCACACTTGAACATTATTTGCCCTCAAGTAATTATTTCAGCTGAAAAGAACACTTATTTGGTAAAGAATCTCAATTATCAAACCAAGTTATTATTTTTCAAAAATGAGTTTTCTCATAAAAACCCTAATTAGGCTTTGACCCAAGGAAAATACAGTTAATCGCCAAAAAGGTGTTCATTTCACCACACTCGGGTGTTTAGGAACAAGAGAATTACAACACTTAAAAATCAATCTAAGCGTGGTTATTCAGGACAATTGTATATCAGTCATGTCAAATAAATTCACCTCAAAGCATGCAATTATGGGCCTTTTCAGGGATGTAATAGGACTAAGGTACTTGCATTAGGTGTGGAAAATAGAAAGAATGGAAAATGCAAATGGCTAAAAATATTAGAAAGATTGCAAGTTATATTTCTAAGGACCCTAAGATTTCCCAAAACAACCTCCCTATTTTTTTAACTTTTTCAATGACCCTTGATTTGAATATAAACTCCTTTCTTTCTCCTTTTTTTTCTCTTTTTTTTTAAAGAGAGATAGTCGGTTTCCTTCTTTTGTAGAGTCATCTTAAATTTCCTTTTATTTTTGCCATTAGTTTTTCCCTTTTAGAGGTTGCTTCATGCAAGCAAGGGTATGAGTGAAAAATGAATATTTTCAAAGGCTTAACTTGAGAAACTAAGGTAATCATGTTCAATTAGGTAGTGACTTGAAGAAAGACCTAAAAAATACCCCAAAAATTAGCAAATAGAGAAGTGAATTCATAAGTTACGAACTTCAACACAATAATCAAAGGTCCCCAAGCTTAGAGATATTTGCATTTAAAAATAAAAATCAAGAGGTTTTTTGTAATGTGACCCTATTATAGCTTAAACCTCACTATTTTTTTGGTTACTATGGCAAAGAAACTATATCTTGAGATATGCTAATTACATCTTAAGACCTAGGCAGCAAAGGGAACATACTTTTTCTTTGAATTAAATATTGCAAAAGTGGTTTTCTCTTTCCCCAAACTAAAGGTAAGTCAACCTTGCCTCACTTCAATAACATCATCACATGTTTTGAGGAAAGGGTCCCCCAGTATGATCTAGACATCTTTATCCTCTTCCATATCCATTACCACAAAATCAATTGGAAAATTAAAATTACCCACTTTGACTAAAATATCCTCTACTATGCCCTTAAGATAGACTAGAGACCTATTAGCAAACAATAGTCATATTTGTGGGTTATGGATGCCCTATACCTAATTTTTTAAAAACAAAGTATGGCGTCAAATTTATGCTTGCCCCCTCAAATCACATAAGCATTTTTTCAAAAAATAAGGTTCCTATAGTGTAAAGAAGCGTAAAACTCCTAGGATCCTTTAGTTTAGGGGACAATTTCTTTGAAACCAAAGCAAAACATTCCTCGGTAAGGCATATTATTTCAAAATCATCTAATATCTTCTTATTAGAGAGAATCTCTTTTAAGAATTTAACATATTTTGGCATTTGAGTTGTGACCTCTACAAAAGGAATGTTGATATGTAATTTCCTAAACATCTCTAGGAATTTAAGAAATTTCTTATCATGTTGTTGATTCTTAAGGCTTTGAGGGAATGAATTTGTTACCTGGGGAGGTGTTAATAACCTTTTATCCTTGTCCTTTTCCACATTTTGGTCCCCTTCAATAGGGATATTTTCTTCCGGCTATGGAACAATTTCCTTTTTTTGCTTTAGGTTTCTAGTTTTGCTTCACTCCTTGTAGTGATTGTCTTTACCTCCTTCTTAGGATTTGGTTTAGTTTGAGAGTTTGAGACATGAGATTTACCAAGGTGGCATCTATGTCTCCAATGCCTTCCTTTTCTCATCATTTTGGGTCATATACTACATCATGGTATCTTGTAATGTTGGTCTCCCCTCTTTTTGTCTTGGCCTTTGATTTTGAATGTAAGGGGGCTTGTAGGTGTTTTGCATAGTAAGTATTTTTTTCTCTCCATGCTACATTGGGATGACATCTTCATCCTAGATTGTATGATTTTGAATAGGGGTCATATCCCAAGCTTTTCCCCCCAGCATAATTCACTTCTTCTTTGGAAAATATGTTACCCATTTGACAATCTTCAAATCTGTGGCCTATTTCTCTGCAGTATTCACAAGTGGGAAGAGGTTATAGCATCTGTGTTTGTGCTCTCTTCAGAGTTTCCATTTGTTTTTCTAGAGCATTGAGCCTTTTATCTATACTCGCACTTGTTGCTTCAACCTTTACCTGAGAGACTCTAGCTAGCCTTTTCAGAATTCTTTTACTAGTCATTTGTAGTAGCTAATGAGACTAGTCTGTAATTATTTCCTAGGCTACAACTGGTGATTTTTTCATTATGGTCCCTCCATTAGCAGCATCGACACATGCACTATTTGAATACGACAATCCACTATAGAATATCTAAATTATTCTCCATAATGAAAAACCATGGTGAAGGCAACTGTTCAGCATCTCTTGAAATCTATCCCAAGCTTCAGTGAGAGATTCTTGTTCATACTAGGAAAAATTTGCAATATCTCTTTGCAGTTAATCATATTTTGTGGCAAAGAAATGTTTCCTCAAGAATTTGTGAGTGCACTCTTCCCAAGTGCAGATGTTGTGCTCCGACAATGATCCCAACCAATCCAAAGCTCTTTCTTTAATGAGAATGAGAAAGCAACAAGTCTCATTGTGCCTTGGGTCACCCTCTGGTAGCAAACTGTGTCAGTTATCCTTAGGAAACACTTCAAATGAGCAACTGGATTTTCTAATGATAGACCATTGAATTGTTTATTCTCAATCATCTGCAGTAGTGTTTGTTTCAATTCTAACGTGTTCTGCTCGAAGTCAAGGAGTAGGATGTTGTTGACTACCCTTACCATAGGGGTGAAAAAATCCTATAAGGTTTGTTCGAAATTAAACATTTTCTTTTCCCTCGTAATCATTCTCAACACATCTCGCCATTCTTCTCTATCTAGCTCTATTCCTATAAGCATTTCTTTCAATCTTAGGATATTTCTCTAAAGTAGGCCTCTGAGATGAGTGCACATAAATTACTCACACAAAAAAAGGGTTAAACAAACACAACATAATAAAATAAATAAAAAATAAAGATAGTAAATAGAAAAGGGAAAACAATAAGATAAAAAAAGCAAAGAAAAAATAAAATATCAGCAAAGAAAAACATAAAAAATTGTTCAATTATTCTAAATTAATTTAATCGAGAAATTTTCACAATTTGATCCCCGACAACGACACCAGAAACTTGATGCGTAAAATGCGACTAGTTAAGGCCAAGCATACCCTACGCAGTAGTAATAGTGGACCTAAATTCAGATATCATACCCAAAGGACTAGATTTAGTTTCCAAATAATTCAATTCAGGGGATAAAGGAACAACTAAGAGAAACAATTATTTAATATGCGAGTGCGTGATGATTCAGATTTAGAGTAGTATGAAACAAAAAGAGAATAATGAGTTTTAGAATTTAATGATTAAGACCTAGGGTGTTAATTTCCACTTCAATGTTTTTACCAAGCAATCTCATTTTTTGTTATTCAATGATTACCAATAAATTACCAAGTTGTTGTGGTGCGTTTAGTCATTCATACCACACTATAATCCTAATTTGTTATCCAATTTAGTCATGCAAAATTTCAAATTAGGATCGGTTTTTTTACCCAATTGGAGGTTTGCCTGATAAATTTGGTTAATTCTACCAAAGCAATAATCTACTTGCTTCCCAAATCATTTGTTCAAAAACATCAATAGTCATGACTATTCAAACAATTAAGATGTAATGAATAAATTAGAGAAGCAAATTAATCATTAAATGACATTGAATAATAATGCAAAGGGCAAGGGAGAATCACAAAGAGTTTACATCACAACCTTAGAAAAAGAGGTTTAGCCAGACATGGGCACTGTATAACCAAACATCTTAATAATCACATACTACATAAAAAAAAGAGAAAGATTTATTGTATGAGCACTCTAAATTGCCTCAATCTCAAAGCTTCCTTGTCGTTTTTCACCTCTAGACTAAAGATCTATCTCTTTTGCCGAGTCAAAGTGTGTCCCCCCTTATTTCTCATCTTTTTGTATTTATAGAAAATGTTTGAGTTTTTTAGCATGACTATGCTTGTTTTAGCGTCATTCTTGAAATTTAACTAGCATAGCCATACTCGAGGCCTTTATGACCACAACATGATCGTACTGTTGGTAAGCACAACTATGCTCGTAGCTTTTAATATTGCAGCATAGTTGTGCTAAATTATGCATGGTTGTGCTTTTTCCACTGACTTTTGGATTGTGTTGTCTTAGCACACCTGTGTTGTAATGGAGTACGTGTCGTGTTGGGTCTTCAATAATTATTTTGAAAATGCTCGATTTTGCCCTCTTTTTCTTCCCGTTTCTTAAATACATGTTTAAAGTGAGAATAAATACTAAACAGTGAATTTTGTCAACAAATATGCAATTCTTTCCTTACAAATAAATATTAAACATGATAAAAATACGTGTTAAAATTTGGTTTATCATTAAGCCCTATATAGTATGGTAAAAAAATACAATTACTTATATTTTTTACGCATCTCACACTTCTATGTTAATTTTCATAACGTTGTAGGAAACACATTGATCATAAAAAACATCTCAAACATAAAAACATCTCAAACATTTCTTACACTGTGTGAGATATTTCACAATCTAATGAAAATGCCCTTAGTTAAAAAACACTTTCTCAAATCACTCACACTTGTCCTTTCCACAACAATATAGAAAAAACACTATTTAAAAAAAAAAAAACTACTTCAAAATCAATTCAATCTAAAACTCTATCGAACTAGTTTTAAGAAAACACATTGATTATAAACTAATTTTCTAAAACAAGTTGTTTTGCTTCGATTGAGTTTTTTTTTTTAGAAAAATGGTGCAAGAGAAAATTCCTTTGAAACGATGATCTACAAAGACAATCTTCAACAAATGCAACATCCAAATATAATACAATTTTTAAATATATTAGGATTTGGAATCAGAGTAAAAACTTCAATTAGGAAAGGTAATATAATAAAATTTTTAAATATTTTGCAATTTTAAATATTTTGAAACGATGATCTCTTTCTAAGAGCTTTTAATTTATCCCATAAAGATAGCCGTGTTTCAGAATACAATCCGTAAGGATTCAATGGGAAATTCAATTATACTATCGAATGAGTAGAGGAGAAGACTGAATTATTTTTTTAACAGTAGGACTTAAAGATTTGGCTAGGTTTTATAATCTAAAGACAAATCATAAAGTATAACTTCATTACGAAGGAGATGCAATATTTCACATAAGGATATTGCAAGGAGGTGAAATTGATTATCCAATAAAATATTTCTGCCAAGTTCAAATTCAAATTAAAGCATAACATGGATGGACCCATTATAAAGGAAGAAAATTAATACAACCATGTTGGCATTGTGACTTCGTCAATGCAGGTAATTGTTGGTCTTTTAATGTATGGTGCAATGATTTAGGTTGGGCTACATATGTTTTTGAGTAGCTAAAATATTGTTGGCAACGATTGGTGAGGTAATATAAACCACTGTATATCCAATTTACAAAATTTTAAATTTTCTAATGGTAATTGTTTTTCACTGTCAATTCCTTCCAGATTCGTTGGAAACATTGTGGGTTATAAACAAAAACTTAATTGAAGCAAAGTATCTATTCAATTGTAAGATAATGGGAGGAAACAGAAGAGAAAAAGAAAGATTTATAGGAGCACCTTGGTATAATTTAGTTAAAGAATCACAGTTGAATCAAGGAGATATCCTGAAATGGGATGAAGACCCTGGACATTTATTTTGTTCGCTTAATTCAAATATAATTCTAATACAAATAGAAATATTTAAATGCATTTCAGTTTTTAAGCTTTAACGTTTTGAAGTAAGAAATTTAAAATATCATTTTTTTAATGAATGAAAATATTCATTTATGTCTTCAATGAAAGTTTATCAAATTATATTATCAATTAAAGAGGCTTATAAAAAAAATTAAAACTATGAAAGATAGTTTAATATTTGTAAGTTTTATGTTTTATCAAAGCAAAATATATTTTCAAAATTATATTTGTTATGAGTATTTGAAGTTAACATGACTATTGAAGATATTTTTTCTATTGTTATGAGTACTTCAAACAAATATTTTTTAAATGTTAATTTTATTTAAGAAAGTGTTTCACCTTATTATCTTATAAATTAAGCAAAATTTAAACTTTAAGCACAGAATATTTGTTATGACTATTTTAATGAATTATCTTTTAAATAATAATTATAACAATAATCAATATAAGTTTCTCATAAAGTATATGTAACATTCATATATAATATTAATTATATTATATATTTTTTATGTTAATATATTTTATTTTTAAAGACATTTTAAAATATAAACATCCTTCCTTTATTAATTAATTGCATATAATATATATATATATATATATATATATATATATATATATATATATTACACTATGTGATGAATATGATTTAAATATATTTCATGCATATAATTTATGGGGATAAGAAAAAATACTAGGTTGAGTTGATTGCGATAAATATGATTTGAATATTTAAATTATTATTATCTTTAATACTTCTTCATTCTTAATATTGTTCATTTTATTGATTTTTAAAATGTTATTAATTTTCTAATTTAATGATAATGACTTTATTAATTTTTTAAGTGAATGTTATTAAATTTTTAAATTAATCTTTAATGATATACTAACAAAAATAAATAATACATTAACGACTAACATTTGACCTATAAAAAAAAATAATACATTTATTATTAACTTTTCAATTTTTTCAGGTCTTTTTAATCCTCTTGAAAAACTTTTAAAATTTACCCTTAATAATATACAATTGTCAATAAAAAGGCTAAAATACTTAGATTATTTAATACTCAATGTTACTTTTGCCTCATTATATTTTAGTTTTTTTATATATATATTTATTAAGTTTTAAAAGTTTTGTCATTTATATTTTTGGAAAGTTCATTTTAAATTTATTTTTTTATTTCATAATTTTTGGATAATTTTAAAATTTTAAAACAATTAAATTAAAATAGTAATAACTACAAACTATCACTATCTCTAATACAAACTTATTAATATGTCGGAACTATAATTAACAGAACTATCACTCCTTACACATAATTCATTTTCAATATCACAATCATCATCAAAATTACGTGTAATAATTGTCATTATGGCTTGGAACTTGTGTAGAAATAAAACCTCACATATTTGGGAAGCACAAATAGATTTTGGTCAAATATATTGGTAGATCAAAAAAATCAAAATAGATATATACTTCAAGAATAATTTTTATTGTAAAAAAAATTTTATTTGTTAAAAGGAAAGAAAAAAGTTTAGAGAGTAAAAAAATAAAATAGATATCCTACAATAAAATTATCTTTTTTTAAAAAAAAATCTAGAGGAACCATGACTTCCATCATCTCCTAAAAAGATTCACCACTATGTCTGTATTGTATATAAAGGGATAAAATTTTCAAAAATATAAAAGACTAAAATTAAAATTTTAAAACTTGATGTATTAAAATAAAAATATTAAAATATAATAAACCAGAATTAACATTTAACCTATATAATAAAGATAAATAGTAAAACAAAAATTAAATGTTTGATAAAAATTATAAAATCTATTATTAAAAGGAGTCGCAGTTCTTTAAAAATCAAAACGATGACATGTAAGGATAGGATAACACAGTATTTATTTTTTTTCTCTTTCCTTATTATTCATTATAACCTTTTATTTATTATAAATATTTAATTACGTGTTTGTTTTCATATTTGAAAATTGATTTCACACTTAAAATTGATTTTAAATAAATTTTCACAGGTTTAGAGTTTTATATATATAAGATTGAAGTAATTTAAAATAATTTTTGTGACACATGAAAAATTTTATACTAGATTTTATTTTAAACTTTTATGATAAAAACATCTAAACATAAATTAATTCATCTCAAAATCAATATTAATTATAATGAATCAATTTTAGCAATCATCTTCTCAACATGCACGGTATAAAAATAATTAATAGAAAAGAAATTCAGAATTGTATCTTATAGAAATAATTACCCTGATTTCATCTTATAAATTTAATCAAACACCATTTTTATATAAATAAGAAATAGAAATCCTCTATCTTTCGTGTTCCGCAAATAAAGACTGTCATATATGGTTATATAACAGCTAAAAAAAATTAAGTATAATTAACATTTTAATTTTATTAGAAGGAGAGGACGGTGAACCCGATGACAGGAGAGGATTTTCATCAATGAATAAGACCGAAAAGGTTATGCTTCGGCTGTAGGGAGACATTGCCTCTATTCCTAAGGAGTGTGTAGGTTTAGGGCCACTATGTGAAGCTCTTTTTTTTGTGTGTTTGTTTTTTTTATTTATATACGTGTCTGTGAAACATTGTATTGCTGTAGAATAGACCAAAAAAATCAGGAAGAATCATATTGTCCAACAAACATAGTATTGCTCCGAGAACAGAAATAAAAAAAGCCAAAAAATAAATAAATAGCACCTGTTGTCCATGTCTTCTTATATTCATTTTTATATTTATGAAAAATAAATAATTATATAGAACTGCAATTTAGTGTTACTTGAAAGAAAAATAACGTTTTGCCTTCAAAATTCTAATTAAAAAAAGTTTAGTTCAATTTCATTTGTTTTTATAGTCAGTAAAAAGAATTATTTTAGTCGACGCCATGCAAAACCGTGACAGTGAGCCAGTAACACACCAGATTGACAACGATATGTCAACTAATATAATAATTAATTTAAAAGAAGGGGGAAAAAACACCAATATCATTACAAATAAACTGAAAGACAGAAACCCATTTTCAGTGATGGACCTTGCGAAATTCAAAGTTGCATGTTAGAAGTTTTAGCAAATAAGTCTCCTAAGAAGCTTGTCCAGAAGTAGTAAAAAAATCAAAGAAGGGTTGGTTTAGTGGACAAGCATCATCTTCATTGATATGATAAGCAGAGGGTGTATCAGTGGAACTATCAGCAGAAACTGAAGCCAGAGAAGACACCTGGTCTGTTGTTTTTCCTTCCAAAAAGCCAGTTGGGTGCAGAGGAAAGAGATCCAACGTTTCTTGGTTGCTGAAGCTGAAGTTAGAATCCGAGATTCTCTGCTGCATGCCGTCATATACCACCGGGCCATTCATCATGTTTAACATTCCTGTGGCCACAACTTTCTCAGATGGGCTCTTCATAAAACCTACGGGTACAATAACCTTTGGATGTGGGGGATAGAACCCAACCTCACTCTGTGCCTGAGGTATACAATATGCGGCACACATGCCTGAAATAATTCATTTACCAAGGTTATATAGTTAATAACTCAAGAAAAATATATGTGACTATTTAACAGTTTTGAATTTCCAAAAGAAGAATTATACTAATATAAATATAGAGTATACTAATTTCAACAAGAAAAATATCTAAATGAAAAATTACTTTAAAAAAAAAAAGAAACAAAAGAATACAACAGAAAAAGCAAAAGAAACAGCTTACTGTCAATCATGATTTGGCTACGCAAAAGCGAAGACAGTGACTTTTATGATGACTTGAGTTGTTTCTTAAGAAATACTTGAAAAGAGTATAAAACACGTAGCTTATATTGTTTGAAAAATATGATTTCCGTGGAACGATGACTGTAAATTCTGTATAAAAAAATAAAAAGGAAAAAATGTTGGTTTTCAGAGACAGACATGGTAGTTTGATTACCTTTTGGATTAAGGCACATAAGATTTGCATGAAGAGAGGAGTGAGTGTATAGAATCAATTAAAATACAAGAGCAAAACAAGAGATAGAAGAAGATATAAGCATAAAAAGAAGTGATATAATTTACATGATATATGGCAAAATTAATTATGAGATGAAAAAAGGTAAGAAAAGAAATGAAGGAACCATTTGGGCAATTTGGCGGAGAAAAAAAAGGCTGAGGCGTATGGAGAAAGCGATTGAAGTAAGCTATGGTTTCTTGTTTCTGCTTCTGTCTCTGCCTGGCTTTGTGATTCTGGAACCAGTAGAAGACATTCTTTCCTTCGATGTGACCATAGGCCCTAAGCCTAGCAGTTATCTGCTGTATCTCCTCAGCACTGGGAGTTTTTATTCCCTGCTTATACAGGTTCTCTAGCATGCTTATTTGCTCTTTTGTAGGGTTCCATCGAGAACTCGCAGGAACTCCATTGGACCCTCCCATCTCCAACTCCTCATTCAAACTCTCCATCTTAGTAAATAGTAATAATATCAATGCAAAGGCGAACTGATCTGATTTGATTATTAATTAACACTGCTCTTGCTCTTATTCTCATGCCTTGTGAAGCACTCTTTTTATAGAGTAAGAGTAGGTAGGGAGAAACAAAATGGTTGAGAATTGAGAGAGAGGATTAACATGCGTATTGTTTTTGGTGCAGAACATCTCTGAAAACATGGCGGTTAGCGGCACAGAGAGAGGCTTAGGTTTCGTCGTCTTCGTTCCGAGACGTGTAGAATTTTTACGAGAAGACAATAATTGCCCAAATGGCCCCCCCTTGGTGCCATTGATTTTGGTGCATACATAGTAGATTTAACGACGCTGTTTGATATTAACGTTGATTTCTCTTTCCTAAGCCCATGTATCTCGGGAATGACAGAGAGGGATGAACTTAACGTAGGTTACGCCATTGAAGGAAAGGAAGGGCATAAAGGTCATTGAAGGAAAAAGACAGCCGGTTGGGTTGTAAGGTGTAGGTGAAGGCTAGGCTTTGGGAATTGAAGTGAGCGCAGATAGGCTCAGAGAGGAGAGAGATCATTGAATGAATGGGGTTGAAACGTCTAGCTTAGCTGCCTACCCTCTCACTCAGAAAGAACCACTATGAAGGTGACTGTGAACTTCCAATATTACATGATCTTAATTATTCTAAAAACATGTGTCTTCTCATCTCATGCCTTGTTTCGCACTGTGTGTTCTCATGCCTTTATTTGTCTGCTAGAGTGCCCCAATTGGACCACTTTTCTTCACGTTCAATTTCTAACATGCCCCAGCACTTGTGGTCCAATTTCGTCTACATTCCTTTTTTTTTTTTACCCCAAGTGCCATACAATTGGCATTATCATCATTATGACCCCCTAGAGGGAAATTTTGTCATGCATATCACTAACGTATAGCAGTTAAATATTTGTTTACATTGGATAGCAGTTCTGGCGTGACGAGTTTTTTGTCATCTTCCATGTACCAGCTAGGAGTAATACTGCTTCGTTAGCTGTTTATGTTTTTTATTTCACTGTTACAACACATTCAACGTGATTACAGTGGGTACCCTATTGCTTTCCAGCACCACAGTTTTTATTTCCACAGAGAAATTAAGAAAACCAAATACCACTAGATATTATTTGAATTTATGTGTGCCAAAATAGGACTAGTGCGGTAAAAGTCAAAAGTACTTGTACAGCGTGGAAAATAATTGAGACTCCAGTTCAAAAGAAATATCAAGTGGGTGAACCTTCTAATATGTCAACATGTATATATAGCCTTTCCTCATCTTTAGAAAAGAAAGAGAAACTACGTACGTACTGTCCATTTCTAGTTACAAGTTATACACATGAAGAAACGAATATAGATGAAAAAGTAGAACTACTCTTTTAGCATGTACTACTAGTATATTAGGTAAATTAGAAGTTAGTCAAGCTCCTTTTGTTTAATCTTTTGCAAAACAGTCTAGTTTTTATCATATTTTTCCTCATTAGTTGAAATTCAAGTGATTTTAATTTGAAAATCAAAGCCTGTAAATAGAGAATGTAATTCACTGGAATCCACGTAAATTTAATTCAATAAAAAAGTACATATATACGAGAAATGGAGTATCCGAAAGTGGACTACGTTATGTATTTATGTTTCATTTTACTTTTATGAGTCTTACGATGTCAAAGACATATCCACGTTTAAGAATCGATACATTACCCGTATGTCATAATCAACAGAAAAGAGAGAACGGGTCTTATCAAAGTTGTGGGATCAGTATCTTTTTATTGAAGTTGATGACGAAAAGCTAGGTTTGTAATATTTTAACATGGTACACTATTATTTTTCATTTTTAGTTGAGACACCATTACTATTTCCTTTATACTCTAGTTATTATAGTCTAATTATTAAACATTGTATATTAGTATAATTTATAATACCACAGTCACTGACGGGGCCATGAATTGTTTGTATAATCTCAAAAAGCAAGAGCGAGGGAAAAAATGTGGGTGTACCTTGGAAAAGGTAATTTGCGTAAGATTTGATTTTATATAGTTGGCGGAATGTTCTTTTTGGAAGATAAGTAAGCTCAAAAGTTGAAAACCAAATCCTTAAAAGAAGGAAAACAAAAAGAAGAACAAGGCTGCAGCACAAAAAGCAGGAGAAGAAACCTAGAAGTAACCAGATAAAGAGTTCAAGCTTGAAAGAATGCAATGGGTCGAAAAGGGTGGTGGTAATGGTGGTGGTGCATGTGACGCGAGGAAGATGCGTGCTAAGATAGATTACTCGAATTAAGCTGGCACTTGGTTTGGCGCATGCAGAGATAACGCAAACACCAAGTTGATATTGGACGTATGCGCCATAAATGTCCCTTCTGCTCCCTCCTACTCCTACTACCATATACGGTCAACCAGGGAAAAAAAGTGGACTTCATAGCCTACTGAGTCTTCATGCTACTATTCAATTCCTCCACAATAACTGGCTTTTCCGCTGACTATATTGTAGTGCTATGTGCTCTCACCATATTCGCTTTTGCGCTAATCATATATACTACTCCACTATGCTAACTTTTTATATTCTTTTCAGTAACCAATCTAACCTTACTGTAATGCTTTCTTTTGTTTGTATGATGATAAATTTTAAAAAGAAAGATGTCAAGTGTTGAGCAGCAGAAAGCAAATACATAATCTTTAATGGAAGAAGTATCGTACAGGAATTTTTTTACATTAAAAGTAATATTTTAGCGTTAGTCTTACAATATTAAGATTGTAGCAGCATTAAAATAATATTTTTAATTTTAACCAACTCATCTAAAAATATCTTACATGCTTGAAAAAAAATAAATAATAAATATTATAATAAAGACACATTTATCTCTAATAATATATTTATATAATAATACAAAGCAAGACCGTAAATATGCCAATTTATTATTTTATGCGATTCACATTTTTTTAGAACTTTTCTTGTCAATAAAAATTAAAATCTCTTCATTTTGAAAGAGAATTTTTTTAAGCGAGTGGGTCCCACCATTAATTTTTCTCTAACTTACTTCTCCCTTACAAACAGCAAAATTTCCTTGTCTCTTAGAATTCTCTTTATTTATTTATATATATATATATATATATATATATATATATATATATATATATATATATAAAACAAGTAGCGCTAGCAACTCACTCTAACTCACTTCCTTCTTCTTGTAGACAAAACTTCACTCCTAGACTTCACTATCACTCACTTCATTCTTTCTACTATCTATATATAAAAAATAAGAAAGGCTAGCAACACAATTCTTTATACATATTGTATTGAAATTTATTAAAATCAATAAATTATAGAAAATAAACTTTTATGAAATTACTTTCACCTCTAATTTTATAGTTTTCAATAACTTTTAATCACATAATGCATCTGAAAAATGTATTAAAAAATATGTTACTAACATTCCTCCAAAAACAAATATCAAACTGTGACATTTAACTAAAAACAAATATCAAACTGTGACATTTAACTAACTAAAAACAAATATCAAACTGTGACATTTAACTATAATGTAAGTATTTTATAGAATTGAATAACTTTTTAAATATTTATTGTTATAGTATACTAAGAATTAATTTTTTAGTTGTAAAAGCAATCATTAGACTTTAAACTTCAAATCATTTATTGTAATTATTTTTTAATTATTAATTAGTTTGATGTAAAAAATAATTCTTTTGAAAAATCATTTCAATAAGAGTGACAACAAATTTTTTTGTGAAATAAATTAGTCAAAAAATACAATTATGTTAGTATAAATATTTTTCATTTATTATTATTATTATTATTTAATATTTAAAAATAAATGTTTTTTCATTCTTTAAAATAATTATTAAAAAAATAATGTATCTTTTGTACTTAATATTCTCTTTATAAAACCATTAGTTTTAAGATAATTAGATTAACTCTATGTTGTAATTAATACTTTTTGGTAAAACTAATTGAAAAGTTAGTAAGAGGATAAACAACTAACTAGTAACTAAAAATTGTTAATTTAGCTTTCTAAATTATAAGTATTTGATAAAAATATCTATTAAAGTAGTTAAAGTATAAAATGACTAAAAAATAATAAATTCTTACCTTATATAAAAAATTAAAAGTTAGTTGAAGAGTGTATTTGGTTTACTATGTCAGCTAACTTAAATGCTTTCAACTATGTTTGGATAGCAAAAATTCAGGAGATTTTTAGAAATTACTATCTTTTTTAAAACATTTATTCTAAGTAGTTTTTCAAAAAAATCCTATTTTTAGCTACCATTCGGATTCATTTTTTACATGTTTATCCTTCAGTAATTAATACATTTTCCCTCATTAATTCTCTGTCATCATATTATATCTCCTCTTTCTCCTTCATTAATGTAATTATATTAATTTATAATATAAATTTATAATTATAGAAAATTATAATCTAAATATACAATTTAAAATTTATATATTTAATCATAAAAATTATAATTTAAATATTAATTATAGTACTTTATTATTTAAATATGTAATTACATAAATTTATAATTTAAATATGTTATTATAGGAATTTATAATTTAAATATATAATTATAATAATTTATAATTTAAATATGTAATTAATTTATATTATTAAAATATGTTATCATTATTTTAAACACTTCATCATTGATCTAATGATGTCCTTATTTGTTGTTTTACAACTTTCAGCTAATTTTACCAAACACTTACAACTAGTTTTACAACTTTCAGCTAGTTTTTCCAAACAACACTCGAAATCTAAAATATTAGCTGAAAGCTGAAAAAATAGTTATAAGTATTTAGTAAAATGATAAATAAAAGCATCATTAATTATTAGATCAACAATGAGGTATTTAAAATAATTATAATATATTTTAATAATATGAATAATTATATATTTAAATTATAAATTTTTATAATAACATATTTAAATTATAAATTTGTGTAATTATATATTTAAATAATGAATTACTATAGTTAATATTTAAATTATAATTTCTATAATTAACTATATAAATTTTAAATTATATATTTAAATTACATTTTTTTATAATTATATATTTATATTATAAATAACTACAATTACATTAATGAAGGAGAGAGAAATGAACGAGATGTGAGCTGTATAATGTGAATGAGAGGGAATTAATAGGAGGTAATGATTAATTAATAAAATATAAACATATAAAAATAAAATTAGCTAGTAGCTGAAAAATAAAATAGTTTGAAAAAGTTATTTGGAATAGTTTTTTTCAAAAAGTTACTTCAAGTATTTTTTTTTCAAAAAGTTAGTAGTTCCTAAAAAACTCTTAGATTTTTGTTATCCAAATAAAGTAGAAATTATTTCAACTAACTTTTTAATTAACTGAAATAATAAACCAACCACACTCAAAAGCTTTTTTATGGTAGTTTATGGTTAAATCTGGGTAACCAATGAAGTAATTGAAGTTTCTAATCTAAAGAGAAATTGATTAAATAAAAAAAGTTTAATTGGTATACACGGTCAGTGCAAAGATTCTTACATTGACCTTCAATCACAACTCTTCATTCATGGTAAGTTTGTTGATTTTACTAATCAGCATTTTAAAAGTCACATAAATGAAAAGTTATAATTGACTGTTAGTGTAAAAATTTTTTACACTGATAATATATACCAATCAAACTCAAATAAAAAACACTTAAAATAAGTGTGGAAAGGTTTGTCAAGGACAAAATATAGTCAAAAGTAATAAATACATCTTTAAAAAATATTAATCTTACCGTAGCTCTGAAAACAATTGTCCATCTAGATCCCTTAGCGAACCGGGCAAACGATGGATAATAGTCAAAAATTAAAAAATGAAAAAAATATAAGGAGAATTAAAACAAATTGAGGAAAAATAAATTAAATTTTAATTTAAATATTTAAGTAAAAATTATAAATATATAAACTAAGTGAAAAATTAAAGAGAATTAATATAATTTTATAAAATAAAGGGAAGTAAAATATAAATAAGTTAATAACAATAGGTCTAAATATATACTATTAGGGGTTTAAACTTTTAAAATATAAAAAATCAAGAGTAGGGATTTAAGTATGTAAAATTAGAAAGAAAAAATATGAAATATTTATACGTAATTTTTTAAATTGAAGGGTGAATCTACCCAATAGCATGTAGATCCACCATATCTAAAAAAGGATATAAATAAAAATATTTCAAAAGTTCAATAATTGAAAAGAAAATTTGAAAATATTTATTAACAATAGTTTAGAGAAAATTATTATAGGTATGTAATGTAATTATATAACTAGTTGGTAACTGGTTAACAAATGAATAAACATATTTAAGAGAAGTGTTATATTGCACAAAAGGAGTACGTCATGCATAAAAATAACTCATTTCACATATTTTTAACTGTTATTAAGACAGATCCTAGTACGAAAATAAAAGTTCTTATTTTAGGCCTGTAAAACATAAAAATTGAACATTAATGTTTTTATTATTTTAGGTTTCATAATTTTTTGTATTTAAAACATAAGTACATATTAGTTTTGTTTAATAAAAACATCTCTGACCATATTCAAGGTTCATTTTTTAATCATACTAATTTTTCTTTAAATTAATCTAACAAAATTTTATTACTAGTTTAAAAAATATTATTTTATATTTTAAAAAATATTATTTTAATATTTATTTTAGGCCTAAAAACGTATTGAATTAATTAATTAATTAATAATTTCAACTGCAAGAATCACATGAATAAAGAAATAAGTGGTCATAATTTTTGCAAATAAATATTAATTAAAAAATTACATAAAAATATTTGAGTTAATTATGGAACAACTCTCATGTTTAGTGAAATTATAGATGCACTTTTTTTTTACATTACACATAACTCTCTTATTTTTATGTATTCATTACATTATCCCTGTATATTTAAAAACCTTAAACTAACATCTCTCAAACCTTATAATAATACTCCCAATAGGTGCAGAAGTAATATTTAAAAAAGTAAAAGTGAATGTGTAATTAGACTAAACTTCAGAAAATGTATCCGTAATTAGCTCTTAATATTTTACAAAGTATATTCTTTTGCATGTTTAATGAAAAGTATGTCATACTAAAATAATTTGGAATTATGTATGTTTTGTTAGTTCTTTGGTGTATCGTGAAATTTAAAATGTGATAATGTAATTAATTAATTTTAAAATTGTTTTTATATTTATGTACTCACTCTTTACTGATATATAAGTTAAGTTTTGTGGTAGATTTAAACATAAGCACATTTAACTAATTTTATCTTATTTAATATTGTTATCTTATTTAATATTGTTATTTTTAAAATATTTTTCATTTAATTACAATTATGACTCTTTATTGATGATATTAAGTTTCAATGAAAAGTGTTTTAAAAATAACTATTTTTATAATTAAAATTAGTAAAATTTAATAATTAAAAGTGTTCTAATATTTTTTTAATATACGTAAAAATTATGCAATATTAGTTATATATAAGTTTAGAGAAAATATTATATAAAAGAGATTGGGATAATGTGTATTTTGTTGGTTTGGGTAATGTAACTAGCAAGAGCAGAGAAGAGCGGCCACGTTGGAGTGGCCTCGTGAAAATGCGGAAGGCGGGGAGCGAGAGAATTGAAGCACCAATCCCTTCTCCGAGTCCTGCTGCTTTAAGACACGGAATTCGATACAGATTGGTGAAACCGTGCATTCTCGCCTGTGAATTCATGTCCACGCTAATTCATGATACCATGCATTGCATTGCATTTTAGGTTCCTAGAAAGCTACTGTTAGATTAGATCATAGATCACATGTCAAAATAATATGCCTAATTTTTTGTTTTCAGCAAATTACAGTCAAACTTCAAAAAAATTTGTGCAATTTAGACAACTATCTTTTACTTTCCCTTTTTTTTATATAATTTAGTCTTTTAGAGTATTTTTTATTTTTTTAAGTTTTCATGTAATTACATAGCAACAGCAACATCATCTATAACTCATGGATCATCTATGTGGGTAAAAGATTCATGGAAGTAAAATAATAACAAAGCATGAATAGAAAAAAACTAGGATCGGGCTAATTTGATTTTAGTTTTAGTTTTTCAAAAGAAATTTGAAAAATAGTTTTTAAAAATTATTTTTTGAAAGAAACAAAACATATTTATTAAGTCTCGTTTGAAAATTATTTTAGAAATGTAAGAATAAAAAATTTATTCATATATGCAAAAATGTCATTAATCAAGAATAACAAGCAACATATTCTCCTTGTGTTTTAAATTTTTAAAATAAAAATACAAATCAAAAAGTAAAATTGTTTTTGAAAACTTTAACCAAACTAATTTTTTAATTTTTAAAAAATAAAAAATCAAAACTATTTTTAAAAATTATTTTAAGAAAATTTTAGCCAAACAACTTTTTAGATTTTAAATATTAAGATACTAAAAATATTTTTATAAAACTCAACTCATTACGAATATATAATTTTTCAAAACTAATGACAAATACCTGAAATATAATATTTTCATGTCTACATAAAGTTGACAAAATACAAGTGATTTTTTTTTACTTATAAAATATATTATAGGAAGTATTTTTGAATCATTACTCTAACATTGTGTTTGAATAGAGAATTTTACAAACGTAAGGAATTTGTCAATTTTAAATACTTGAAATCCTTTCAATTTAAATGACTTCATTTTTTAAATATTTTGTTTGAATAAGGTAATTCAAATTTATTAAATTTTAATTTTCTTATTTGGGTAGAGTATTTCAATTCCTACTAAAAATAAGCATTAATTTTATTAAACAATATTTTAAAAAAATGTTATTTTAAAAAAATAATATAAAATTTCATTTAAAAATAAATTTTTAGTTTCTTGAAAAATTCATCCTTTTACCAAAAATAAATAAATAAATCGCAAGTAAATCTTGTATAATTGGTTTTGTTTTTTTTTTTTACAATGTTATATTTTTACATAAATAAATAAAAAATACATTCATGATAAAGTTTATTTTATTTTCTTAACAAACAAATAAATTATTTTATATTTTAATTATTATAATTATTTTTTTAATTTATATAAATATTATAATTTTAAAAATGAATATAATATTGGTGGTTGGTGATTGGTGGCCAACCCACCTCGCTTTTGACTCACTAAATTAGTAGACTAGGCAGGGGTAGGCCAAAACAAGCCAATAAGTTGAAAACACTAGCCCAACCTACCAAAATGAAGTAAGTTGGCAGGTCAGTCCGTTTGGCTCACCCTATTCTACAATCCCTAATCGATGTTAAATAAAAAATTATCTCAACTCATTTTAGTAAAAGAAAAGTAGGTTTAAAGAAATTTAAATTCTTGATTTTTTAAAGAATTTGAAATTTTACAATTTTAACTTATCAAAATAATTTTTAAAATGCTTAGAATTTCAA
Source organism: Psophocarpus tetragonolobus (assembly GCA_037954015.1). NCBI lineage: Eukaryota > Viridiplantae > Streptophyta > Magnoliopsida > Fabales > Fabaceae > Psophocarpus > Psophocarpus tetragonolobus. Next base: position 8,120,288 of record CM075689.1, read on the forward strand.
ATTCTTTTAAAATTTCTTATCCAAACAAGATATTTCATAAGAAATCATTTGATACTTCAAGATGAAATGAATTATCCTTTTTGAAATTTTCCATTCCAACACACTACAAAGAAAAGTTTGTTTAATGGATTGAAATATTTTTTTGGAAATTATATATGTAAAACTAATATTACTGAAAATGTTACAGCCATTGATTATGTTGGGTAAATATTCATTCCTAACAATATTTTTTGTTTAAAAATAAAAAATAAGGTGAATACAGTGAAGTGAGAATTAAGTTTTATTATTTCTATAAAAATACAATACTCGCAGCATTTGTTTTCATGAGAATTGTATGAGAGGAAACATGTAACCTACATTTTTTGAAATGAGATATATTTGAAAATATTTTTCTATAATTAGTACTTCCTTTCGAACCTAAATACAATTGATAATAAGTATTAGGTTTAATTAGTATATATTGTCATTGTAAAAGATTTTACACTAACATTCAATTACAATCTTTTATTTATAATAAATTTATTGACTTTACCAAATAATTCTTTAAAAATCAGTTAAATGAAGAGTTGTAATTTAACATCAATGTAAAACTCTTTTATATTCTCAGTACATACTAATTAAGCTCATATATTTCTGCACTCAAATATAAACCAATATTAATTACATCTACCTTATTTAATGATAACATTCCAAAAATACCCCTTAATTACTTAAGAATTCTATTTTCAATGACTCGTTTAAATTTTCTTATATTTAGGTCCAGAAGGAGTACCAAACATATAACTTCTCATGTTCATATTCCTATAGATATTTTTAGATGAATTTAAACAAACAAATAAGAGGTTGTTTAGTTTGAGTGTTTTTGGAAAAAGAAACTGAAAAAATTATTCCACAAATACAAGAAAAACTTTTCAAATACCCAATTATAAAAAAAATGTTGGAAAATGGAACAATAGTTTCTAGAAAACTATTGAAGGTAATTTTCCAAATTTGAAAAACTAGAAAACAGAGTTTCGTCTTTAACCATATCAAGTTTCCCTTCCCTTTCCACAATTTTCGTCACTACTATCTTCCACATTCCTTCTGCATATTCCACCTCAACCTCTGTCACTTCTCTACCTCTACTGCTCCTAGCTCTCCTACTCCTTTAATGCCTTTTGCTTCCTACTCTAACTTCAATCACTTCTTGATGCAATCTCACCTAGCATGCATCATGGCTAGGAGGACTCAAGGAAGGCATGGCATGGACAAAAGCTCATTGAAGATTCGAAGCCATAGTCTTCGTTATTTTTAGCTTGTAAATATTTTATTTTAATTAGATAAATAGGAAAGTATTTTTAATTCCCTTAAGGCCATGTATTTCCGGCCATCTTCTTAGTTTATAAAGTATAGGTGTCTTTAGTTAAAAAGGAGGAGTAAGCTTATAATGGGTGCATAAGTTAAGACATGATTTTGGGTTAGCCCATTCACATTAAGATATGCTAATTGCACCCATAGGGGGTGAACTTAGGTGCCTCACTTAAGGCCTAAGACTTGGGTTAATTAGTTTTAATCCTAATTAAGACCAAGTCCCACATTGCCTAGAAAAGTGTGCCCAAGCTCTCCCATTGGGCTATATATACTCATTCCCCCTTATTGTAAAATTTCACCTTTGAAGTTGAATGAAAATAGTCTCTTTGTGAGCACATTCTTAGTAAAAGGTCTTGAGGATCCTCTCTCTTGAGGAACCTCTTCTTAGTTGGTTTTTATCAAGGGTTCCTTCCCTTGTGGCAAACCTAAACACTTTGGCTTATCTCTCTTTGAGAGTGGCGCCCCACCTCCATTTTCTTTCCCCTCCATCATCCATTTCATGGTGCTTGGAACCTCAAGGAAAAAGATCAAGGGAGGCATGCATCATTTGGTATCAGAGCCAACTCCATGAGGTTCTTTTCTAGTCTTAATTTTCTTTAATTTTTTTCAGCTTTTCTTCTTAGAGTTCTTGCTTTTTCCTTTATTTTTTCCAGCCTTTGATTCTTGTCATTTAATTCCTTTTATGTCTTATTAGTTTATGTTTTTGTAGTTTTCATTTTATTCAATTTATTTCCTAGTTTTTATTGCTTTCTAGATTCAATTTATCTTGTTCTTTTCCATTGAATCTTTATATGTTTTCTTTAGGATTGTTTCTTTAATTTTCTGCCCAGCTTTTTATTTTTTCCTTATTCTTGTGCAAATCCTAAGAAGATCATTGTAATGAATTCACAAAATTTGTGAAGGAAGCCACACATTGTGGTCTTGATCTTTGGATGCACGTTGTTCTTCTTATTTGAATTTTTAATTCTATTTTCCTGCACCTATTTTTCTGTTTTTCCAGCCCTTTGTTCTTTGTTTTGGGCATATATTTCTAGTTATTTTGAGTCATTTAATTTCAGTTTTTAATCTTCCAAGTTGTGTCTTAGTTGGTCATGTTGTAGCCCTTTTATTGTCTCTTAATTCTACATAGTTTTGCCTTTTTATTTTTACCATAAAAGTGTGTTATTTCTCTATTGGAAATTGAGCATCAAAGAGGCTTACTCTTGATCCCATGTCCTTAGAGTCTCACATGCTATTTAGATCTTAGCATGTTCTTAAAAAAAATCTTCAAAAAAATTAATGCTCAATTTCTTCCAAATTTCACTCACTTGTTCAATAATTTTAGTATCTTAATTTTGTGCTAGTTTTTGTGGTGATTTTTGTTGATTGACTTTGAGAGGCATGTTGGGTATGATTGGGCTGATTATTGAGTAATCAAGTTGTCCTCAATTTCCATAAAACTCTCCTTGTGCCATTTATCTTTTATCACCTAAAATTACTAGTTCATATTAGGTTGCTTTGTTTCTTAATTTTGCACTTTTGTATATCAATTATGGTGGCCATTTCCTATCCTTTGTTCAAGCATTTATGATTCTTTGACTCCTCACTATATTTGCTACAAAATTTGTTAAGAGGTGTAGCAAAATTGTTTCAAAAAAAAAAAAAAAGAAGAAGAAAAGAAATCAAAAGTGTAAAAAAAAAAGAGTTAGTAAAAAGTGCTAAGAACAAGTAAAAAGAGTACAAAAAAATAAAATAAAAATTAGTGCACCTCAAAATTATTAAAAAATTCAAAGGAGTGTTAAATTTTATTGAAATTTGCTTGAATTTATTTGACTATGATTTAGCCACCTTGCTTTACAATTGTGCAAATCATTGAATTTGTTGAGTCTTTTTTGTTTTAAGTCCAATTCTATTTTAGGCCCATTCTAGGAATTTTTTTTTGTGTGCCAACTTTCTTTCTACACCTTTTATTTCTTGCTTGTCCTTATTGGCTTTCTTTGTGTTTGTAAAATAAATTCTTTCCACTTGGATGTGTTCCTATTCTTGTTAAGTGCTTTTTATTGCTTTTTGCTTTCAAATTCTACTTCCCTTGGTCTCTTGCTTGGGCGCTTGTTTTCTCTTGGTAGGTAGCCAAATTGTTGAAATTTTCACAAGAGTAGCATCCTTAGGAAGTGTTGATTTAAAACCAAGGAAGAGGAGACTTGAAAAGGAGGCCAAGACTAGAGTGATACACTTGGTGAGGAGCACTTGAAGAAAGGAACTACATTCAACTACTTTTAATTTTCTTTGTTTAATTTGGGTGTATTTTTAAAGGACATTTTAATTAGAGGTATTTGATGCCCATAAGGGTCACCTCTTTTGTGTGTAATAAACCTTAGTTTCTCGTTTTCGTGTGGATAAGGAATTGGTACCCCTTATTCATACTTAGGAGCACGTTAGAATCCTTTAGCTTTGCTTTAAATTTCTTTATTTGCTTTCAACGTTTTAGAAAGTGTTAGAGTTCCAAAGACTCTTAACACTTTAGGAGAAAACAAAAAAGAGAGGAGTGTTTTGCATATTAGTTCCCTAGGCCTTACACTTTGACATGTTTTCACACACTTCTAGGAGTGTTAGGAGTAGTAATGAAACTAGGGAAAATAAAGGAGAAGAATGTGAGAATAGAATAAAAGAAAAGAATGAGAAGAGTGATAAACCAACCTTGCCCACATATCCATACTCTATTGATTGGGAAATAGTATAAAAACAACGTAGGGAATTTTGGAAAAATGAGAGAAAACAAAGAGAGATGAGGAAAAGAGAACAAGAGGAACTAGATAGAGAGGAGAGAAGAGAGAAAGAACAAAAAGAAAAGGAGAGACAAGAAAGAAAAGAAAGAAGAGAAAAAGAGAGACAAATAGAGAGTAGGGAAAATGAAAAGAAAGAAAGAGAAGCAAGAGAAAAAGAAAGAGAAGAGAGAAGAGAAAAAGAGAAAAGAGAAAAAGAAAGAGAAAAAGAAGAAAACAAAAGAAAAGAGTTAGATAGAAAAGAGAGAAGAGTAAGGAGAGAAAAAGAGAAGAAAGAATTGGAAAAGAGAGAAAAGGAACAAAATAAGTTAGAAAGAAGGGAAGAAATGAAGATACAAAAGGAGAGAGATGCCTATAAGAGCTCTTGTGGTAACATTTACACACATTATAGAGACTTAGAGGAGCCTAAAATAATCCATGACATTCATGCTTCTTCTAGTAAGAAGGGCATCCTAAGAAAAAGACAAACCTTTCTATAATTAAACCCAAAAGAGAGTCATCCAAAAGAAAGCATATTGAGAGAAAACCCTTGAGTATGAGTGACACCCCTACCACTAGTTCGAGCACTCGTTTTCAAAGTCCTAAATGTTTTAAGTGTTTAGAAAAAGGGCATATTGCTTTGTTTTGCCCCAAAAGAAAAATGAATTTAAAGGGAACATCAAATGAAAAGGGTATTCATTCATGTGATGATCTCTTCAAAGTGAAACAACTTCTTGGAAGTCATCCTTGTAAGGAAACCCAAACACAAAGAGAGAATGTTTTTCAAACAAGATGCAAAATTTTGGGCAAAACTTGTTCTCTTATTGTGGATGGTGGATCATGTTGTAATTTTTGTAGCACGAGGGTGGTGGAAAAGCTATCACTTGCTACTACTCCTCATCCTTCACCTTATTCTTTGCATGGACTTAATTATGAAGATGGTGTAGTAGTAAGAGAGCAAGTGGAGATTAGCTTCTTCATAGGGAAGTATCACGACAAAGTGTTATGTGATGTAGTCCCTATGGAAGCTAGTCACATGTTGCTGGGAAGGCCATGGCAACATGATAAGGAAACTTTGCACAATGGCCTCACTAATAAAATCACTCTCTCTCATAAAGGGAAAAAGATCACCTTACTTCCTCTTACCCCTACCGAGGTTATGGAGGATAGAAGGATCATGAAGCTTAAGAGAGAAAGGGATAAAAATGAAAATAAGGTTGTTGGTAGGAAGACCGAGTCTAAGAAAGATCCGCCTTTGCTTTCAAAGGAGGTTCTCTACATAGAAAAATTTTTCTGCCAACTCTTACAAAAAGAACAAGTTTAATTTGAGGATGTGCCTATATCTTTTGAGCACCTTGATCCACACCCTCAAATCCAACTTGATGAGTGCTCTATTCCACTTAGACTAGTCTCGCCAACTATTTCAAAACCTTTGAGGCTAGTATCTAGTGCAATTGGAGGAGTATGGGGAGCTGTTGTGTGGAGGCACATGCACACTAAAATATTTTCAAACTTTAGTGCCAACCTCCATTACCCCATTCTTAAAAGGCCTCCTTATAGACCTCTCACTTCTCCCAAAATCACTTGTCTGCATATACTTACTGCTTTCCTTATTTTCTTGCAGACTTTGAAAAAGCGGAAGAAAGACCTCAGGATTTGAGGTCAAATCCTCTCCAAGGGAGAGGAGATGATGCAATCTCACCTAGCATGCATCATGGCTAGGAGGACTCAAGGAAGGCATGGCATGGACAAAAGCTCATTGAAGATTCGAAGCCATAGTCTTCGTTATTTTTAGCTTGTAAATATTTTATTTTAATTAGATAAATAGGAAAGTATTTTTAATTCCCTTAAGGCCATGTATTTCCGGCCATCTTCTTAGTTTATAAGGTATAGGTGTCTTTAGTTAAAAAGGAGGAGTAAGCTTATAATGGGTGCATAAGTTAAGACATGATTTTGGGCTAGCCCATTCACATTAAGATATGCTAATTGCACCCATAGCGGGTGAACTTAGGTGCCTCACTTAAGGCCTAAGACTTGGGTTAATTAGTTTTAATCCTAATTAAGACCAAGTCCCACATTGCCTAGAAAAGGGTGCCCAAGCTCTCCCATTGGGCTATATATACTCATTCCCCCTTATTGTAAAATTTCACCTTTGAAGTTGAATGAAAATAGTCTCTTTGTGAGCACATTCTTAGTAAAAGGTCTTAAGGATCCTCTCTCTTGAGGAACCTCTTCTTAGTTGATTTTTATCAAGGGTTCCTTCCCTTGTGGCAAACCTAAACACTTTGGCTTATCTCTCTTTGAGAGTGGCGCCCCACCTCCATTTTCTTTCCCCTCCATCATCCATTTTCTTCGCTGCCATCTCTCACATAGTCACACTTTATATGTCTCTACCTCAACCTTTGTCACCTCTTTGTTGTCATTGTTACTTTCATCACCTCTCATGCTCTTCCCATACTTTCCAAGTTGACCTTCACTACTTACTTATTCACCTTCGCCGCCACCTCTCCATTACTACCCCTCTGCTAGTGTTGTTGTCCTTTCTATGTTAAAAAAATTTCGAAAAGTAGATGCAATGACAAATTTTCATAAGAGTCAAGGGGAGTCATGACCCTCTATACGTTTTTTCTCCTTTTTAATAAATATATAATTTTTTTAAAATTTATATTTTTTAAGTATATCTATTTTATTTTTTGAGTTCACAAACTATTGCCCTCCGATCTAGTAAATATAGATTTTTTTTAAAAAAATTGTAATTTTTGTCTATTTTTTTTTTTGTCTCTCAACATAGCCCAAATTCACCATTGATTAGATTATCTAAAGATATTTTTTCAAAATTTCATAATTTTTGGAACTATTGAAAAACTTATAACCCTTTATCTTACATAGGATGTTAACCCCTATGAGTGATTTTTCTCGTCTAAAAAATCCTATTTATAGTAATACCCTAACCTTAAGTGAAGAAATAATTTTTTATTTTACAAATAATATATTTAAAATATAAACAAATTCTAAATATAAATAATTTTAAAAAAATAATATATAGATATTTAAAATTAAAATAATTGGAATTATTTTTTGAGGATAAATAAGTTGTTAATTAGAGAGATAAACAGTTCATTATAACTAGAATTAATTTGAATTGTTGGTGATTTATTACTTTGGCAATTTGAATGTTAATTATAATTCCTTACGAAGGTTCTTGGTTAAAATGCTCTCATGCAAGTTGTAGTGATTATATAATGCAGGTGTAAATATCATGTGGTACTATCATATTTTGGCTTGGGTGGTGTAAGTCATAGGAGGGAAAAGAAGGTTGTGATCTAAGGTCGGAGGTTGAAGGCAGTGTGCGAAATCAAAGAAATAAAGAAGATGTGTATGAAGACATGATTGAGTGCAAGATAGGTAGTCCAAAGAAGATGTTACTTTCTTGCCCTTTTTTGTTTTGTTCTCACCTAGAAGTGTTAAGAGTCTTTGGAACCCCACAACACTTAAACAAACTGCACGTTAAAGCAAAGAAATGAAGAAGGAAAATAAAAGCAACAACTAAGGGATCTAAGAACGTGTTCCCTAAGGTAGAAGGATGGTATATCAAATCCTTCCTCCATGTAAAGCGAGAAACCATAATTTATTACAATCAAAATATGTGACCCTTACGAACATCCAACACCTTTAAGAAAATGTCCTTTGTAAAAAATTACACAAAATAAGAAAAACAAAAAAAAAAACTTGAAGTTGATGTTTGATAAAGTTTTCCACTTTAAGTGTTTGTCCTCTCTAGTGTTTCTCTCAAACTCTTTTGCTCCTCTTCTTGAAAGAACTCTTCCTTAGTTTTGTTTCAACTCTCCTTAAGATGGTACTTGTGGAAAGCTTGATTCAACTTCTCTTTTCCTTTCAACAAAGTGGCGCACCCAAAAAGAAACAAGAGAATGCGATGCAATAAAAACAAGAGAAGCTCAAAGAAGGAAGATAAACATCCAAGTAGATAGATTATATTTAGACAAACTCAGAGAGTAAATAAACAAGACAAGCAATCAAAAAGGTGTAAAAAGAAAGTTATAACACAAAAGTGAAGCCTAGAAGGGCACTAGATTAGAATATGGACTAAAACAAAAAATACTCACAAAGTTTCTATGATTTGCACAATTTTAAAGATAATGGTCCAATTATGCACTACAAGTCCAACCATGTTTTCAATTATTTTCAAACACTCCTTTGAGATTTAAGAACTTGAGGTATACTAAATTCTTGTTTTCTTTAATTTTCTTTTAACACATTTATTAATTTCCTTATTTATATATATATATATATATATATATTCTCTTTTACTTCTACTACTTTTTTTAAATGATTTTGCTACACCTCTTTAATACTTAAGAAAGCAAATTTGATAGGGAGTCTAAGACTAATAAACACTTACTTGAAAATGCAAGGAGAAAGGCCATAAAATTTGAGAAAGGCCATAAAATTTGACAAAGTGCAAACCAAAAAAGAAGGAATAACTTGAAATGAAATTAGTAATTTTGGTGATCAAGCTTTAGGCCTAATATCTTGAGTTTTTTGTGGTATGATAAGCTTGTTTGCACAAGGATTTGACCATAATTACACACCCAAAATGTGCAGCACAACAAGTTAAAGATCAACCAAACAAATTAAAATACCTCCAAGGTACTACTCAAATAACAAACAAGGAAAGATATAGGAAGAGATTGAGCAATATATTTTTTGGAAACAAGCTTGAAATGAAATTAGTAATTTTGGTGATCAAGCTTTAGGCCTAATATCTTGAGTTTTTTGTGGTATGATAAGCTTGTTTGCACAAGGATTTGACCACAATTACACACCCAAAGTGTGCAGCACAACAAGTTAAAGATCAACCAAACAAATTAAAATACCTCCAAGCTACTACTCAAATAACAAACAAGGAAAGATATAGGAAGAAATTGAGCAATATATTTTTTGGAAACATTTTTAAGAAACATGTTATGAACTAAAAGCATGTAGAGCATCTCATAAGAATTACTCAAGAGGAAAAAATCCTCTTAAATGCTCAATCTCAAGAAGTTACCCATACTTTTTATGGAAAAAAAGAAGTAAAAAGCTAAACAATGAATTTAAATGACAAATAAGGACTAAACAAGACAAATCTAACAACAAACTAGAAGATTAAAATTGAAAAATAAGTGCAGAAAAATAAACAAAACTCACACCCAACACCAAGAACAACACACCTAAGAAATAGAATGAAGAACAAGATAAGATCAAAAGTATGAATCCAAGAGTCTAGACGACACTTGGGTGGCTTCCTTTACAAAATTTGTGAATTCATTATCAAAGACTCTTTTAGGAGTTCACAAGAAAAAATAAGAACAAGAAATTAAAGACAAGAATAGAAACCTTAAAGCATGACAAATGATTCAATGAAAGAAGCAAATAATTGAACCATAAAGAAGAAAACAGCAAGGAAATTTATGACAAGAAAAAAAAAACTAAACTAACAACACATTAAAGGAAATAAATGACAATAAAGGAAAACAAGAATTAAAGCAAGAGTTGCAGCAAAAACTTAAAGAAAGTGACGCATAAACTAAGGAGAAAATAGGAGGAATGACCTTCATGAAGATGACTCATGATACCAAATGATGCACTCCCTTAATTTCTTCAACCAAAAGTTCCTTCCTCTAAGAAGATGGAGGATGGAGAGGCTAAGAATAGGGGTGGGAGACGCCACTTTCTCCGACGAAAAAGATAAGTCAATAAACATTTTGATATTTGCCACAATGGAAAGGACCTTTAATAAGAGTTAGAAGAAGACTCCTCAAGAGAGATAATTCTCAATGACACTTTACTAGATTAAATGCTCAAAATAAGACTTAGTTCATATTCAAGTGTGAGGAATACAAAGGGGATGGGTATATATAGCCCAACGGGAGAGCTTATGCACATATTTCTAGGCAATATGGGACTTGGACTTAATTAGCATTAAAGCTAATCAATCCAAGTTAGGCCCTAGAGTGGCACCTAAGCTAATCGAATGGGGGTGTAAATAGTTCATCCAATAATAAAGGAGAGTAAGCCCAAAATGTCAAAAAAAGGGGACTTACACTAAACCTACCCCTCCAAAATAACTAAAGGCACTTCTTTTTCTTAAGCTAAAGAGAAATGGCCTAAATACAATTACCTTGAAGGAAAATAGCTCACGCTCCAAATTCCTATGACTACTAAAAATATTTACAAGCAAATATAATAAAGACAAAGGCTTCAATTCTTCAATGAACTCTTTTCTTGCCATGTCTTCCTCCAATTCTCCTAGCCAAGGTCCATGTTAGGTGAGATTGCATCATCCTCTCCTCAAGTTTATTACCTAGGCTTGCAAGATTGTTTTGGCTTATTCGACTTCCTGGTGAATCTGTGTGTTTTCCTCTTGTAAGAGTTATTGGGCCTACATGGCTTTGTTAGTGCGGCATAGCGCGCCTCCTGGTTCTAACGCTGTATCTCCACCATCTAGGCCATGAGTTGCTCAATGGTAGAAGGGTGTCATCTCTATTGTTGGAGGTCTTGCTTCATGTAGTTGTCATGTTGTTGCGCTAGAGCATAACTCAAGGGAGACGAGATTGAATTTAGTGTGCCCCACGATGGATGCCAAAAATATTTCAACCATCCTCCGGAGTGAAGGAAACTCAACTAGGAGCATTCAAGTGTATTGTTCACTAGTTGTGGGCATAACTCTTTATATAGTATTTTCGAGGTTATCCTTATTCCGATATTGAGGCTAATTTTTATCTTTTAGTCTACGAATTAGGGAGATTTCCTAGTTTTAAGTATAGCTGTCAAAATGGGTTGGCTCAACCCATATAGGTAAGTCCACCTCAACCCATCAGAAAAACGAGTCAACCCAACCTGACTCATTTTGTCTTTGTTACTCAATTTACTAGCTTGGCCTGTCCCACCACAGGTTGGTAGTTATACAGGTTAGTCCACCAACCCACTAGAAAATAATTTTTTTAAAAAAAAAATGAGATCTTTTAAAAATTTTAAAATTAACTATTTAATCAAGTCTCTACAATTATTTTTTATTTAATTATCAGATTATGTAATATAATCATTTAATTAGTGGGTTCAATAGAGTGTAGTGAGGATATGTCAAATAGTAAAACTAGCAAAGGTTTAATGGGTTCAATACAGGCTAGCTCAGCTCACTCGGGTTAAACCTGTATGGGTCGGGTCCAAAGTAGGTCGAGTTATGTTTTTACTATTACAATATGAATTTCTTTCTTTTTTTTTTTGCCTGATCCGACTCATATTCATGGTGGGTCGGGTTGTCCACGGGTTTCAGCTCATTTTGATGGCTCTAGGTTTAAGGGTGGTTGTATCTTTTGAGGCAATCCCCTAATTTTAAGGGTGATTATAGCTTGATTGGTTTAATTTTATTTTTTAGTTTTTGAAAATAGTTTTCAAAAACTGTTTCTGGAAGAAGAGGAAAAAAATATTTGTTTGACAAGTGTTATTTAAAAATTGTTTTGAAGATGTAAAAATGAAAAAGAAATTGTTTATATTTATGAAAACATCATTAATGGAAAACAAAAAACAACATATTCTCATTATGCAAAACTACTTACAACTGTTTTTATTATTTAGTTTTTAAAAACTAAAAAAGCAAAATGTTTTCAAAATTTATTTTAAAAAAACAATAACCAAACGAAATTTTTATTTTTTAAATACTAAAATATTGAAAATAATTGTATAAAACTGTTCCTAAACAAAATTTTTTGAGATGATCTTCTAGTTTTAAGGATAGTTATATCTTTTGAGATATACTAGTTATTCACAAGTGGGTATGCGTTATTCCGTGAGAATTATGATGTGGTTGTTCGAATTGTTTAGATAGGAGAAAAGCTTTTTCAAGAGTTTAATCAACCTCGAGATTCAATCGACATCTAGAGATAGGGGTAACAAAAATAAAAGATGTTAAAAAATAAAATTTCAATATTTTTAACAAATATAAAAATATTACATTCTTATATATATATTTATAAAAAAAATAATATTTTAAAATCTGAAACAAACGCCGCTTAATTTTTAAGAAACATAGTCTAAATTGCAGACCGAAAAATATACTTAATGTTAACCTTTTGTCGACGTCCCGTGGAGGACTAAATGTAAAAAATTGCTAAATAAAAAATGCGATAAGGAATTAAAACCTATTTAAGTCGTTTACTAAGATAAGGAAATAAGATGAAAAATGGTGAAAAATTTTTAAGAAAAGGTTTTGAGAGTGGCTTGTGTGATCAGAAAAAATCAGGATCCTAACGATTTGGTTGGTTTAATTTTCGTTTTTAGTTTTTGAAAAAAAAATTAAAAATTAATTTAAAAAAACTGAATAAGAAAAAAAAAACTTATTCAATAAGTAATTTGAAAACTTTTATTAAAATATAAAAATTGTTTAATAAGCGATATGTACCAATAATGTAAAGGAGAGTTTTGCACTGTGTTCATTTATAATTTGTAAAAGAGTTCAAAACAAAAACACAAAGCAATAAAAACTCTTTTTAATTGTTCTTCTTTTTTCATTTTTAAAAACTAAAAACTTTATTAATTTGATTTTGTTTTTTTAATTTTTGAAAAGAGTTTAAAAAAATAATTTTAAAAAACTGTTTTAAAAAAAAGAATTTTTTATAAACATTATTTAAAAACTGTTTTAAAATGTAAAAATAAAAAAATTATATTTATAGAAATGTCATTAATTAAAAAAAAATACTCTTATTATATTTCAATTTTTTTAAAAAAAAACTGAAAAACAATTTTTTTTAATTTTTAAAAACTAAAAACCAAAATTATTTTTAAAAAAAAGTAATCAAATTTTTTAATTTTTAAATACTAAAATAATAAAAATAATTTATAAAATTATTTTCAAATAAACACTAATATTATTTAAAAAATAATAATTAACCAAGTTTTTAAATAAACAATTTTATAAAATTAATATCAAAGCCCTAACATTCATGAGTGAAACTAAGAAGAATTATCCAAAAAAAAAAAAGGATCCGTTAATACTTCTAAAATTTTCAATTTTTAAAATGATTGTTTTTTCTTAGTAAAATAAGCTCTTTTTATAGTGAAAAAGTTAAGAAATGATCATTTTCCTGTTTGTTTGAACAAAAATTACTATTTACTTATTAAGTTTATTATATGAGAATTTAAATAAAATAATTTAACAATTTTTAATAAAGTAATAAAATAGTGAAAACGATAACTATCATGATTAAAATATTAAATTATTTCAAGACAATTTATAAAACTAACCCATCATAGTTGACAAAAAAAAGCATGTGCTGATTTTGATCGTCGTTCGAATTGAATCACATTATAAAAAAGGTTTAGGGTCATGTATTGTACTCTCCTTAAGAAACTGACAAAATTTTTCTTTTTAATTTCTAGCTTTGTAATAAAGAAACACGGTTTCTCTTCAAAATTTTTTTTTTGCATAACTCGTTTAGAAAATTATGCCAAAGGCGCAAATGCCCTCCCTTAATTAACACAGTCATTGTAGCAAGCCATGATCAAACTGGCTTGCAATGTTGTCATTTAACCATCTGCTGCTCGCTAAACATTTAAAGCAAACATTGAAACACAGAATCCAAGACAATCTCCTCAGTACGAGCAAACTTTTATATCATTGTTTTTACGTTGAAACGGAGAAGTACATAAAAAAGAGAGAGAAAAGTACACTAAAGAACTAAACAATCCAAAATAAAACATCCAGGCAAGACAAATTATTATCTAAGTGATTAGTTCTTGGCAAAATTAGGAAGCCATTGCAACTGTTCTGCTTAATCGACTTCCTCAATTTTGGGTCCAGCACCGCTACCACTACCAGGAGCAGGAGCATCCTCATCCATGGCTCCACCAGCATCAACACCAGCACCCTGGTACATCCTAGCTATAATGGGATTGCAAATGCTCTCCAACTCCTTCATCTTGTCCTCAAATTCGTCAGCCTCAGCAAGTTGGTTTCCATCGAGCCATTGGATGGCCTGCTCAATCGCATCTTCAATTCTCTTCTTATCATCAGCTCCCAGCTTGGAAGCAATCTTATCATCCTTGATTGTGTTCCTCATGTTATAAGCATAATTCTCCAGTGCATTTTTTGCCTCCACTTTCTTCTTATGCTCCTCGTCTTCAGCCTTGTACTTCTCAGCTTCCTGCACCATCTTCTCTATCTCATCCTTAGAAAGCCTACCCTTGTCGTTGGTAATTGTAATCTTGTTCTTTTGTCCGGTGGTTTTGTCCTCCGCAGACACGTTCAATATACCGTTGGCATCAATATCGAAGCAAACAGTAATCTGAGGAACACCCCTGGGAGCAGGTGGAATTCCAGACAACTCGAATTTGCCTAATAAATTGTTATCACGAGTCCTCGTGCGTTCACCTTCATAAACCTGAATCAATACACCAGGTTGGTTGTCAGAGTAGGTAGAAAACACCTGCTCCTTCTTGGTTGGAATGGTTGTGTTTCTGGGAATCAACACAGTCATGACTCCTCCGGCAGTCTCCAATCCTTGGGAAAGAGCAGTAACATCCAACAACAGAAGATCTTGCACTTTTTCATTACCCTCACCACTGAGAATAGCAGCCTGCACTGCAGCACCATAGGCAACAGCTTCATCGGGGTTGATACTCTTGCAAAGCTCCTTCCCGTTGAAGAAGTCCTGCAAGAGCTGTTGCACCTTGGGAATCCTAGTGGATCCACCGACAAGAACAACATCATCGACGCTGCTTTTATCCATCTTTGCATCCCGCAAACACTTCTCCACGGGCTCCATACACTTCCTGAATAGATCCATGTTAAGCTCTTCAAACCTGGCACGAGTGATGGTTGTATAGAAGTCAATGCCCTCGTACAAGGAATCAATCTCGATGGTGGTTTGAGCGGTGGAAGAGAGAGTCCTCTTGGCCCTCTCACATGCCGTTCTCAACCTCCTCAATGCTCTGGCATTTCCACTAATATCCTTCTTGTTTTTCCTCTTGAATTCCTGAACGAAATGGTTCACCATTCTGTTATCAAAATCTTCACCTCCCAAGTGAGTATCACCAGCAGTGGCTTTCACTTCAAAAATACCCTCCTCAATGGTGAGAAGTGACACATCAAAAGTCCCACCACCAAGATCGAAAATGAGAACATTCTTTTCTCCAGAGCTAGAAGCCTTTTTGTCAAGGCCGTAAGCAATTGCAGCCGCAGTAGGCTCGTTGATAATTCGCATCACGTTGAGCCCAGAAATGACACCAGCATCCTTCGTGGCTTGACGTTGTGAGTCGTTGAAGTAAGCAGGGACAGTGACCACAGCATTCTTCACAGTGGATCCCAGATACGCTTCTGCAATCTCCTTCATCTTCATAAGAACCATGGAAGATATCTCTTCTGCGGAAAATTGTTTCTCCTCACCCTTGTAATTCACTATTATCATGGGCTTGTCACCGGAACCAGGAATCACCTTGAACGGCCACAATTTCATGTCACTCTGTACCGAAGCATCGGTAATACGCCTTCCAATCAAACGCTTAGCATCTGCACACACCGAATCAAATCAACATAATCACCAAAAGATTCACGATAAAATCGCATAATAAATAAGGATGTTTAAGTACGGATGGAAAACCTATATGATGTCTCCTATTCTGCTCTCTATCAAAATTTCTCTCTATTTAATATAGCTCATTAAATAAGCTGACAATTATTTTTATTCACGGGGACAGGGCACGGTGGATTTCCATCCATTAAGTAGTACCAACCAAACAAACCCTTAGCATCTGCATGCGCGCCAAATCACCAAACGATTCACAATATAGTTCCGTAACCAAGGAACAAGGATGCCTCTACCCAGATCATTTATTATAAATACCATAAAAAAATCAATCAAGTATACTTCTTTAATAAACTCGAATTGGAAAGAAAACAGACACCTAATTTAAAAACTAGTAGAACAGAGGACCACTGCAGAGAAACAAGAAAACAGAGGATGATTTGAGAGTACTAACCAAAAACAGTGTTGGTTGGGTTCATAGCGACCTGGTTCTTCGCCGCATCACCTATCAACCGTTCCGTGTCAGTGAAAGCCACGTAGGATGGGGTAGTTCTGTTACCCTGATCGTTGGCTATGATTTCAACACGATCGTGTTGCCACACGCCGACGCACGAGTACGTCGTTCCCAAATCGATTCCGATCGCAGGACCCTCGCCTTTTCCAGCCATAACTATCACTACTTTTTACCTTAGCGAAATTAAAACTTCGAATTCAAAAGAAATGGATCAAAATTACAGCAAGTTCTTGAACTGAATTGAAGAGCGTAGAGGGAGGGGCTGTTATTTAAAGAACGTGTTAAAATTCTGGAAGGTTCGGTCTGTGTGATGTGATCCGTTGGATCATTAATTTTGGACGGTAGGATATTATGTTTCTTAATAGAATTGAAGTTGGGGGAAAAGAGAAGTGTTGCGTGGGATTTGTGTTTGTCCAAGTTCTCTAGGAGATTCCAGAATTTTCCGATTGTGAATCCGCGGTGTCATGGCACGCGTTTAAGTTAGAATTTTCTTAACGGTTGACGAGGGCGGTCGCCATTTTTTTTTCAGTTTGGATAGATTTTGTTTGTGATTCTCCCGCGCTATTGGCTGGAGTAATGCGTCGTCCTTTCGCTTTAGATAACTCACCAATTCGATTTCTCTAACGCCGTGTAAATGGCGTTAGTGGTTTATTTTGTCTGTTTTTTGTCCGCTCGAAACGCATGTTATTTTTTTGGAGGGAAAAGAATTTCTATTAAACAAATTTTCTTTTTTATTTTATTCTTTGTTTGGTATGAGGAAAATAGAGAAGAAGAAGAGAAAAATTTTAATATAAAATTATATTTGATTCAATTTTTACAAAAAAAAGTAAAATACATTAAGATTCAATTTTAATTTTTCCTCCAATAATGAAAATATTTAGAGAAAAGAAAAATAAATTAATAAATTTTATTCTCAAATTTGGATCAATTTTTGCACTTCTATTCTTTTATAAGGTCTTATTTTTATAATTTTCATTAGTTTAATCTTAAGTAAAAATAAAATTAAAAATTTACATCTATCTTCATTTGTTTTTCACACCAGAGTGACATAACTATCTCATAAAAACCTGAGAAGTATGTTGGAAAAGAAAATACTAAGAGTCCACTTCACTGAAGAGTAGAAAGAGTGCATAAGAAATTGTCTCCCAATGATACGAGAGGTGTGTTGAAAAAAAAAAAAAAATACATTAGATTTCATTTAGAAAGGTGTGGCACAATCTATAGTGGTGTGAGAATGTCATTATAAGTTGTATTTAAATAAATAGTCAGGTAGACTTCTTATATATATTAAGGATAAAAAACTAATTAACTTTTAAAATTTCTTTTCTCCCCTTATTAACCAAATAAGAATATAGTTATTTTTTTCTCTCATCTTCTCCCTTAAACAAAATATGATATGTAATTAAAATTCATTCTCTTCCTTCCATTAAAATTTCTCTCTTACTCTTTGTTGAACCAACCATAGCCTTAAAGGTTGAGATATGAAAATGAAACTATTTTAAGAATAATATTTATTATTATTATAAATCATATAATTAAATTTATTGAAAATTAATTTTAATATTATTAAATTCCAAGTAATATTGCAAAGTTGAAACAAGTTAGAATTTAGCAAAAAAAATTAAAAAATATCTGAAATTACAAAATTCAAATTTTCTTTTTTTTATGAATGATAAATAATTGAACAAATAATAAAAGACACAGTTAGTGCTATCAAATAAAGAATCATAAATATTGCAAGGATAATTATGTGATGCATAATTTCTTGTTGATTACTTGTTTGAGAAAGCTCAATCATATTGAACTTTTGTTAGTGAATATGATTTTTAAATTAAAACTCAAATTAGTTTCTTTCTCCCAAGTCGAATTTGTAATGTCATATTTTTATTTTTATTAATATGTTATAAGTGTGTGAAATAAATAAAAAATATAACTAAATTTAATTTAAGCATAATTAATAAATTATTATAAAATATGTTATTGAAGTAATATATATATATATATATATATATATATTATTTGGGTGAAATATAGTTATTTAATTATATATACGATTGTGTTCTAGTGAATTAATTAGTGATATATAAGTGACTAAGGTTAGTTAAGTGAGAGATGAGAAGTATTTATATGCTTTTGAGTTGAAGTGTTCAAGATGGTTTTACTAAAATTTATTTGTGAGGGGTTACAATTAGTAAATCATAATTACCAAATACAGTTCATTCTTTTTCCTTTTTCTTTCTCTCTTCTCCTTCACTTTCCTTTCCTTATTCTTATTTCCCTTTCACACCTCTCTCTCGTCTCTCTACACCAAAACCTTCCCCTTCTTGTATGGTGGTCAATAGGACCTCATATTCCAAAAAAAATTTATCGTTCCTCCTTATTTCCCTTTTGAGTTGAAGTGTTCAAGATGGTTTTACTAAAATCTATTTGTGAAGGGGTTACAATTAGTAAATCAGAATTACCAAATACAATTCGATTTCTTTTTCCTTTTTCTTTCTCTCTTCTCTTTCACTTTCCTTTCCTTCTTCTTATTTCCCTTTCACATCTCTCTCTTGTCTCTCAACACCCAAACCTTCCCCTTCTTGTATGGTGGTTAATGGGACCTTGGATTCTAAAAAAATTTTATCGTTCCTCCTGATTTCGAGTGTTGATCATTATAGGTGTGTTTGATCCTAATTCTTCAGGTCTTTTTTCGTTCATTTTCGATTCAATCAATCCAATTCAAGAGAAATTCTCTTTAAAATCCCATTTTCTTAGGTTCCTTTTGGTTTTAGGATTTCTTTTAGATTTTGAGTGATTTCTGCTGTTAGATTTCTCTCTTTCTTCTTCAAAGTTAGCTTTTAAAGGGAGAAATAGGTAAGGAAAACTTTATCCTTGGTTTTTATTTTATGAAACTTTGATTTGAGGAGGTGGATTGGTGTGCATGTAAGTAATGGGAGCTTTGATAAGTGTTTTGAGCTTTAAATATGTTGCATGACTTTTGTGAATTATTTGTCTTATTTTGATTATGAAAAGATTATGTATGATTTGTAATTTGTGGTACTTTGAAACACTAATGATTTGAAATGTTTACTCTTTAAAATTGTGTTATATGATACATGTTTGAATTTGATGATATGTTGGATTTTTCGGATGTGAGTGGTTACAGTTGGGTAACTTAGCCTTTGGTGATATATATATATATATATATATATATATATATATATATATATATATATATATATCAAGTGGAGGTAGTTTGTGTTTTACATTGTGATCCTAGTACCAGATATGCATGTGGGGGATACCCTCAAATATACTAAAATAATAGTTGCTTTACAATAAGGGTTAAGTAAATGCTAGACAATAGTTGTCAGACGAGTATCCCAAGACTTAGGTTGGTTGCCACATGGGTCAGATTGATGTCAAACACCAATTAAGAGAAGTCTTTTTGCCACCTTGGTATCCAAAACTCAATGAGTGTTTAGGAAAGTGTCAAGTCTTATGATCTTGTTGAGATATGTGATTATATTTAAAGGAAATATAAGTGTGTTTGACATGTTTGGTGGTTCTAATAAATTGATGTAGTTATGTTAGTTGCAATATATTTTCATTGAATTAAGTTATTTTCTTTAAGTTTACCCTTGCATTGTATGTGTTTTTTTATGATTGTGATTATCATGTCTTGCACGAGAGTAGATACTAGTAATAGAGTTGAAGGCCAAAGACTACGAGATTAAGGATAGTAGCCTAGCTCTGACAATGAATCTATTTTTGGAATAGCATAGAATATGTAAATTAAGGGGTAACTTTGTATTGTAACTAAACTCGTTAACTTCATGTTTTGTATCCTTAAAAACAAGAGTATAAGATAGAACTATAATATATGAATTTTAATTCTCACACCCCTTTGTTTAATTTCCACACATCTTAAAATACACATGTTCATGAGAGAAAGTGGAACCCCCTTGTTCCCCTATTTAGATGCCACTTATTCTCTATCTCCTAGGTGGCATTTTCAAATTCAAATTTTAATTTTGGAAGGAATCCACATAGCACTTTCAAATTCAAATTTGAATATAGAGGGAACATGAATTCATATTTTTAGGGGCTTGTTTGGATTTTTTTTATTTCCTTTCCCTTAGCTAGGTTGGACGTCCAAGTCCACCTTCTCCCCTATAAATAGCGTCTCACTCCCTCATTGTAAGAATCTTTGATAATTTTATTAAATTAACTCTTTTGAATGAGCTCTTTGTGAGTGTTCCTGAATAGAACTCTTCGGATACTCTTGGGTAGAACTCTTCGGATATCTCCTTCGTTACTCCTTGAACTTGAGTTTTCCACATGGTGACCGAAGAGGTGGGTACCTGCAAAAGACACTCCGACGCTCAAGTTAGAGGAGTATTCAGTTTAAGTACCAGACAGTGAATATATATTTTTTAACTCTGTGTTTTACCTTGGGTACTGTTCACCTATTTATAGGGATGGATTGGGCCTTGTTTAGGTACCCAGAAATTAGGTAATGTGACCTTAATCAAGTTAACGACTAGTAATTGAGATTTGTGCTGACTAATCCTGACTTGGTCGTTGGCCGAGTGTGCGTGATCTTCGGTACCTGGGCCGAGATCCAGGTTTAGTGTCGAGACCAAAGTCTTCGACCTTGACCAAGGTCTATCCTGTTCACTTGCCCTCAACTTCAATCGTAGCACACTAAGGACCGAAGTTAAAAAGAAAAATAGAATGTGGAAGGTTTCGGCTAAAAAGGGAGTCTTGTGATGGCTGATGTGAAGAGGCGAGAAACCAGAGGGTGCAAGATCTGGGCCGTTGATTTTATCATGGAGGTTACGATCTGAAGGGTCGCCAAATTTGGACCGTTGATATGGAGGCCTGGACGGTCACGATCCATTGTCCTGCCTAGGTTTTTCGTACTATATATAGAGGGTGTTCCTCGTCCAGTCTTCACCAGATTTTCTACCCTCTGAGCCAAGATCTCTGAATCCCAATTTGTTAACTCATCTTGCCCAAGAAATCCGACAAGGTATGCTGTTCCGAAAAAATGTCTTTGTCTTCCCTCTTTGTGGGG
The DNA here is from genome assembly GCA_037954015.1 of Psophocarpus tetragonolobus. NCBI lineage: Eukaryota > Viridiplantae > Streptophyta > Magnoliopsida > Fabales > Fabaceae > Psophocarpus > Psophocarpus tetragonolobus. Next base: position 8,141,537 of record CM075689.1, read on the forward strand.
TGACGCCTCGGACTCAACCAAAGTCACCCCTTCCCGAGAGGGTAGCAATATTTGTTCTGTTACCCGTCCCCTTTCTGTTCCTACCGCCGCCACTGAAGTCGAGGTTGGGGTTGCTCCTCTTGAGAGGTCGCCAAAGGAGGAGGCCCCTATTTGCAAGGCTATGAGAAATCCTAAAAGGGAGTTTCCCCCTATTACAGACCCTAAGTACGACTGGGTCGACAACGAGGTTACTGCCTACTACTCCTGTTACAATAAGAAGGAAATTTTATTAGCCTTTGTAAGACCGTGGATTTATGTCCTTTTGAAAATGTTTTAGATTTCCCTTTCTTCATCTGTCGTTGCCGAAATGGCAGTTTTGACGCGCCTGATTTTGTTTATCGCCATAAGAGTACCGAAGATAAGTTCGATTTCTTCTATGTCCATGATTGTATGTTTCGAGACCTCGATGTCCAAATTCCCTTTGACAACTTCACTATGGGGGTTTTTCGTATTCTCAATATCGCTCCCACACAACTGCATCCGAATGCTTGGGCCTACCTCCATGCGTTTAAGGCCTTGTGTTTATTTACGCATGTCAAGGCCAGTCCCGGTTTGTTCTTGCGTCACTTCATTACTCGTCCACATGAGAAGTGTAAGTGGGTATCCTTATACCGAAACCCTAAGAATCCTCTTCTCCAACTATACACCACCTCTTATAAAAATTTCAAAACCAATTTTTTTAAACTTTTGGTTGACCCCGAGACTAGTCTGAAGCATTTTTGTGACCAAGATGGCGGGTGACTGTTCCCTTTCTACTAACAACGAGCGCCGAGGAGGTATGATTTCTATCCTGCGGAGTTGCTCAGGGCTGAGGAAGTGACAACAGCGGCCTTTCTGGATTCACTTCCTCGACGCCTCCCCGTCAGAAAATTGATAAAGTTGTTCCAGTCTCTTACACCCCTCGAGAATTTAGAGAGTGAGTAGTCGAAGTTAATGTCTTGTCTGTTTATTTGTTGCGTGTATTTCGGTTTAAAGGATGTGCTATCTTATGCAGGTACAATTATGGATGGCGGCGGAAACGTGATGGACTTCCGGAAGAGCCAGCGCGTCCTGACCAACCTCTCTTCGGACGATGAGAAGGAGGTCCCTCAGGAGATTTTTGAGCTGGACCCAGAGCTGAAAGACCCTTCTACCGACATTCTTTCTCCCGCCCCCGAAGGATCAAGGGGAAAGTCTAAGCCGAAGGGCAAGGACACCGAAAAGGAGAGGGAAAAGGGGAAGAGAAAAAGTAGAGAGGGTAAGAAGTCCTCCTCCAATAATTCCAAGAAAGCATGGACCGAAGATCCCTCCTTTAGCTTCATCGTCACTGCCGCCATAGTCTCCTCATCCTTCTTCCACAAAGACTTTGATCCCCTTGCCGTCATGTGCCAGGTTGGAGAGAGTTTGTCTGAGGCGAGCCAAGATTACATGACCACCACAAACCCTCACCCTTCACTGGGTTCATTACTACGATCTCTCTGCCTGAAAGCTTTGGGTCACCATCTCTTTGCCACCGAGACCACAAAGCTTCGACAACAGCTGAAGCATTCAGAGGAATCATTAGAAGCAGCCACTAAGGTTGTAGACTCTCTGAACACCGAGGTCGTTGGGCTGAAAAAGAAAAACAAGTCCATGGTCTCGGTCGAGGAGCATGAGGCGGCCTTGAAGGAAAAGGACGCGAGGGTCGAGGAGGTGTTGGATATGTATAGGGAAGTTGATGCCGCTTGTGAAGAAAATGAAAAGGTCTGTGAGTCGCTGAACCATGATCTTAAGGCGGCCAAAACTGGGTTCTCTAAGTATAAGAAGCAGGGGATGAAGGACATATGTGTGGAGCACGAGGCTGGGTTCTGCCATGCCATTCATCAGACCTACCAGTTTGGCTCTTTTCCTTGGGACTTCAAGTTCGACTCAGACTGAGACTTCTTCAGCGGGGAGTTCAAGCACTTTGATGAGGTGCCAGACAATTTGCCCCCAAACACTCATGCCCCCTGCATGATGGTTGCACCCGATAGTACTAAACGGATTGATACAGAAGACGAAGGCGCCGAAGATCCCGAGGAAGTGGATAGGGGAAACACAGGCTCCCAGGCTAGGGGTTCTTATGGGGGACTTGTGTATTTTTTGTATAGTCCGAGATGTGGCCTTCTGACTTTTTGTGGTACAGCCTGCCAGTTATGTTTCTTAGTGAAAGCTTTTTGTATTAATCTCACAAACCTTTTTGTAATAGACTTTAAGTCAATGAAATTTTTCCTTCTTCTATGCTATCTTCTTGTATACTTCAACGTTTCAGATTTTTCTAGTTAATCTTCGCACGTCTTTGCATGTTTGGAGAATTACCGTAGTCTACGTGTAGTTAATAGAACGTTTTAGTCTTTAAGTTTTTCTTGACCGATCCCCGTGCCGAATTGGTACAACGCTTCAATCGCGAGTGCAGCCTAGACCGAACTCTATGTCGAGTTGGTAGGGCATTTTAAACTGCCTGGACCGAACTCTGTGTCGAGTTGGTAGGGCACTTTAATTGTGAGCACTGCCTAGACTGAACTCTGCATCAAGTTGATAGGACACTTTTAAAATTGTACCAGGTTCTTCTTAGACAAAAAAAGATAATGGAAGTAGTGGGACAAATGATCATGTTATTTAATTGAAGTCAAGCCTCGTTAAAAACCTCCCTAGCCAAAACCCTCCTTAGGAATAAAAAACCAAGTAAGGAAAAGAGTGCTTGCAGTACATTATGCTAGCTGTAGTAATTCTTCAAGTGAGTGGAGTTTCAGGTCCTTGAAATAAGTTTCCCAGATAGTTCTTCTATCTTGTAAGCGCCATTGTCGAGGCTTTGGTGGATCCGAAATGGTCTGTCCTAATTGGGAGCGAGTTTTCCTTCTCTTCAGTCTCTCCGGGCATCCCCCGTTGCTCTCCACACTAAGTCACCTTGCGCAAACTCTTGTACCCTTACCTTGTTGTTGAACCTTCTGGCCATTCTTTGCTTACATGCTTCCACAGCTATGGTTGCTCTGTCCCATTCCTCGTCAATGCAATCCAACATGGCTAATAAGGCTTCTTGGTTGCCTTGTTCATCAAAGTATGCCCTTCGAAATGATTGCTCTCCTATCTCGACGGGGATCATGGCATTCGTTCCATACACCAGCCTGAAAGGAGTTTCCTTTGTAGAGGACTGAGGAGTACATCGATATGCCTATAGGATTTCGGGGATCATTTTGGCTCATTCTCCCTTTGCCCTCATCATCCTTTTCTTCAACTCTCCTAAGATTACCTTGTTGGTAGTCTCGACCTGTCCATTTGATTGTGGATGCTCCACCGAGGTCACCCTATGTTTGATGTGCAGGCCTTCTAGAAAGGAGTTCAATTTTTTGTCCGTGAACTGCAGCCTGTTGTCGGTGACGACGGCATGGGGGATCCCAAACCTGGTGATTATGTTTTTCCATAAAAACTTCTGAACATTCTGAGCCGAGATGGTGGCCAAAGGCTTGGCCTCGATCCACTTTATGAAGTAGTCAATGGCCACAAGTAAGAATTTCACTTATCCTTTCGCCATAGGGAATGGTCAAAGAATGTCCATGCTCTACATACAGAATGGCCATGGGGCAGTTATTGGTATGAGGTCGTCTGTTGGTTGATGGATAAGGTTGTCATGCCTCTGACATTGTACACATTTTTTGACAAAAGCTGAACAATCTTGTTGGAGAGTGGGCCAATAGTATCTGACCCTTAGTACCTTGGCAGTTAAAGTTCTTCCCCCGGTGTGCATATCATAGATGCCGAGATGCATCTCTCTAAGAACATACTCAACCTTATAAGTGGCGATGCACTTTAGCAAAGGAGTTGAGAATCCTCTTTTGTACAAGTCGTCGGCTACCATGGTAAATCGGGTTGTTTTCTTCCTGATTGCCTTGGCCTCGGCTGAGTCTGCAGGTATCTCTCCTTACGTTATATAGCTTTTGATTTCTTGTTGCCAATTATTATTAACTGAGACAATGTGCACTCCTATGCTCAACAATGTAAGCTCTTGCTGAATTATCGTTTTCAACTGCCCTGGTTTCTTGGTACTGGCTAATCTGGCCAATTGATCTGCCATTTAATTCTGTTCTCGTGGTATGTGAGCCACTTCGGCTTTATCAAATCTAGACAACATTTCCTTGCAAGAATGGTAGTATTGCAGCAATCTGGGCTCATTGACCTGAAAAGCATCATTGACCTGAAAAGCATCATTGACCTGCTGGGCCATTATCTTGGAATCTGTTAAACACCTTATTGTCTTTGCTCCCAACTCTTTGGCTAGCTTCAGACCAGCTAACAAGGCTTCGTATTCTGCTTGATTGTTAGAGGCCTTGAAGCCGAAGCGTAGTGATTGTTTGACAATAAGCCCATTCGGTCCTTCTATGATTACCCCCACCCCACTTCCACTGCTTCTCGTCGACCCATTTACAAGTATGGTCCATAAGGCTGGAGGGTTATCTTCTGGCTCGGTTAGGGGATGAAGTTCGTTCACAAAATTAGGTAAGAATTGGGACTTTATGGGGCCTCTGGGTTCGTACAGGATGTCAAATTCGGACTGTTCTATGGACCACGTTACCATCCTTCTTTCCAGTTCTGGCTTTCTCAAGACCTTCACGATGGGGTAGTTGGTTCAGACAACGATTCAGTGGCTTTGAAAGTATGGTCTTAAGCGCCTAGTTGTGCTTATCAGGGCCAAGGCCATTTTTTCCACGGCCTGGTATCTGACTTCGGCATCCCGTAGTATGTGGCTGGTAAAGTACACAAGGCATTGATCCCCTTCAACTTCCTGAACTATAACGACGCTTATAGCCGAGGAGGAGAAAAAGAGATACATTATCAACATTATCGAAGTTGGCTTGACCAATACTGGGGGGAAACCAAGGTTCTTTTGAGGGTAGACAATGTCTCCTCACATTCTTCAGTCTATTAGAACGGCTGCGCCTTCTGAAGTAACATTATAATGGGCTCGGTCTTCTCGACCATACAAGGCAAGAAACGAGATAAGGCCGTTAACCTGCCCATTAGACGCTGTACTTATTTTTGGTTGGTCGGGCTCCTCACCTCGAGCACAGCTGAACATTTTTCTGGATTGGCTTCTATCCCTCGTCTCGTGATCATGAATCTGAGAAATTTACCTCCTTCCAAAGACATATTTTTCTGGATTCAATCCCATTGAGTGTCTCCTTAGGTTTTGGAAGACTTCTTCTAAGTCTTGCACATGCCCTGCAACCTTTTCGGACTTGACTACCATGTCATCAATGTATACTTCTATGTTCCTTCCCATCTGCTGGTGAAAAACTTTGTCTATAAGCCTCTGATAAGTGGCCCTGACATTTTTTAGGCCGAAAGGCATGACCCTATAACAGTACGTAGCCTCTTCCGTGATGAACGTCGTCTTCTCCTCATCTGGAGGGTGCATTCGTATTTGATTATACCTAGAGAAAGCGTCCAGGAAACTAAGGGTGGCATGTCCCGAAGCCCCATCTACTAATTTGTCAATGTTAGGCAAAAGGTACGCATCCTTGGGACATGCTTTATTAAGATTCGTGTAGTCAGTGCACATCCTCCACTTCCCATTATGCTTCTTTACCATGGCCACATTTGCCAGCCATGTGGTGTACTTAACCACCCTTATGAATTCGGCTGCCCTGAGCTTATTGACCTTTTCCTTCACAGCTTTCGATCTCTCGGCCCCCATCTTTCGTCTCCTTTGGGCCACTGGCTTGGCTAGAAGGCACACCGCCAATTTATGGGATAAGAAATGGGGGTCGATTCAGGGCATATCGGCGGGTGTCCAGGTGAATAGGTCAGCATTTTCTCGTATCACTACCGTGATCTCCTTTCGGTCCTTTTTGGGGAGGGAGGAGCCGAGATACATGGTCTGGGTGTTTATTTTTCCAATTTGGATGGGTTGAATTTCCCCCCGTAGGTTTAGGCTTCTTTGTCTCGTCGGGCCTAGGGTCTAGGTCTAGACTCATAGGGTGGTGATGTGTCAGCATGTTGACGACACGAATCTGTTGTTTTTCTTCCTAAGGTTGAATCTTGAGGCTGACCAAGTAACACTCTCTGGCCGTCCTTTGGTCAGCATGGACTGTGATAATCTTTCCTCCTTCGGAAGGGAATTTCATGGCCAGATGAGGTGTGGATACTACGACTCCTTGCTTGTTAAGGGAGGTTTTATCGAGGAGCATGTTGTAGGAAATGTTTGCTTTAACGACAATGTACCTAATTTTTATGGTACGACTCTGCCCATTTTCGGCCCCGAATCGAGTATATAGGTCAACACATCCTTTGGTTGCCACCCTTTCTCCAGTGAAACCAATAAGTGGTTCATCAAAAGGCATCAATGGTTCAGGTGATAGGCTGAGCTCTTGGAATGTCCTCCAGTAAAGCACATCGGCTGAGCTCCCTTGGTCTATCAAGGTTTTCTTGACAATACAGTTGGATATCTCAAAACTAATGACCATAGGGTCATCTTGCGTGGGGTCTACGACCAGAAAATCCTCATTTGTAAAAGTGATAGGTGGCATTCTGGGATTGAGGTGAGGAGTTATGGAGTTAACAGATCGCAAGGTTCGCATGTGCCTTTTCCTCGAGGACAAGGTGGCCCCGCCTCCTGCGAACCCTCCAGCAATGGTATTGATCACCTTCTTTGGGGGGCCTGGATGGTATGCTACCCTCTTTTCCGAGATCTACTCCAGTCTCTGCTTCTATTCTCGTACCCCTCTGTGGCGATAGTGTTCACGTGGATCCTCTCGACGTTCCTGGCCTTGTCTCCTCGGATAGGTTCTAGCGGTAGGGACATCGGAGCGATGGCTTGGCTGGTAAACACAGTTTTTCAAGTGGCCTTGCTGGATGAGGTCTTCAATCTTGTCTCTTAATGCCGAACACTCTTTAGTGGAGTGTCCTTTGTTCTGGTGGTACTGACAATGTTTAGAAGTGTCGGCACCCGGAGGAGTGTTGACCTTTCTTAGCATGACTAAAAGGTCCACCAACAGCGCTTGTTCCGGCACTTTCGATCTCGAGGTGTTAAGGGGGGTGTATTGGTGATGTCTTGGTCCCTTGGGCGGCCTCTCACCGAATTGTTCCTTTCTTTTGCCTTTGTCTCCTTGATCCCCCTCTTTGGGTCGTACATTGGAGTGAGCTCATGTTCCCTTTTTTGGAACGCCTGCAATTCTTCAATCTCAATGAAGGATATAGCTTGACTCCTCATTTCCTCCATACTCCTCGGAGGAATGTGAATCATGCTTTTGGCGAAGTCTCCTGGCTGCAGGTTAGTTAGGAACATGTGAAAGGTGACTTCTGGTTGTAAGTTTTAATGCTTAAGACAACCTTTCCGAAACTGTCTATGAATGACCTGAGGGGTTCCCCTCTTTCCTGTCTCACAATTGCCAGCGCTTGAGAAGTGAATCGATGGGGCCGGGATGTCGCGAACTGATTTCCAAACTTGGCGGCTAGAGTCTGGAAGCTCTCGACCGAGCTCGGGGGAAACTGAATAAACCAATTCAGAGTTGGTCCTTGGAGGGACATCAGAAATATCTTGCACAAGGCAGTTTGATCCTTTGTGTACATTCCCACCTAGGTCATGAAAGCCGCCAAGTGATTGTCGGGGTCTGTGGTCCCATCATATTTCTCAAGGGAAACATGCTTCCAACTTTCAGGCAGGGGAGTTTCCATTATTTCAGGTGTGAACGGGTGGTGAAGCCTGACTATGGAAGGTGCTTGTTCGGCTTGCTGGGGTACATGGCTCGAAGACCCCAACAGGGCACCATCCATCGGCCTACGCCTGTGGTGAGGTTGGGATTCGACAGGGGTTGCTGACAAGCCGTGAGGGTGTCGACTTCTCGTGGGCGCTGCCAATTCTCCTCCATGTGATTCATCTTTTAACTGATATGAATCGTCATCTTTCGTCTGATGTTTCCCTTTGAGCTCGGCTGTTTCTTGACGCAGCTCCACTACTTCTTCTCTCAGTTGCCTGATGACTTCTGCCAAACTGGAATCGTTCACCACCTTGGGATTACTCGTTGTCGTTCTGGTTCCTGCTCCCTCATTAGCTTGATTCCTGGGCCCTGCTCCATTGCTTCTTGTCTTCACCATGGTCAGCCAGTAACTATTAGTAGGGTTTGCTGTTTTATTTCGGTCCCCATGGTTGGCGCCAAAATGTTTCCTGAATAGAACTCTTCGGATACTCTTGGGTAGAACTCTTCGAATATCTCCTTCGTTACTCCTTGAACTTGAGTTTCCCACACTGTGACTGAACAGGTAGGTACCTGCAAAAGACACTCTGACGCTCAAGTTAGAGGGGTATTCGGTTTAAGTGCCAGACAGTGAATATATATTTTTTAACTCTGTGTTTTACCTTGGGTACTGTTCACCTATTTATAGGGATGGACTAGGCCTCTGTCTATTGGGCCTTGTTTAGGTACCTAGAAATTAGGTAATATGACCTTAATCAAGTTAACGACTAGTAATTGGGATTTGTGCTGACGAATCCCGATTTGGTCATTGGCCGAGTGTGCGTGGTCTTCGATACTTGGGCCGAGGTCTTCGGTTGTGACCGAGGTCCAGGTTTAATCTCGAGACCGAAGTCTTCGACCTTGGTCGAGATCTATCCTATTCAATGAGTGTCTTCTTCTCTCTACCTTGAGAGTGCATCTTGACTTTTTATCAAGGTTTCCGTCTATTGTGGCAAACCTCTACAACCAAGACTTATCTCTTTCAAAAGTGGCACCTCCATCCACCATTCCGATCTTCTCCAAACTTCATCTTCTCCACCTCAAAGAACCACAAGAAAAAAAATCCCAGGAGAGCAATCCAAGATTGCATAAAATGTTTTTGCTCCCTATTTGCTAATCAATCTTATTCTTTGTAATTCAATAACTATCGATAAATTACTATGTAGTTGCAGTGTGTTTGGTCATGCACACCATACTATAATCCTAATTTATTATACAGTTTGATCATGCAAGATTCCAAATTAAGATCGTTTTTTTTTATCCAATCAGAGGTTTGCTTGACGAATTTGGTCAATTCTATTGGGACAATAACCTACTTACTTCTGAAAACGATTCTTCAAACATCAATGACCATGACTATTTAAACAATTAAGATGTAACTTATAAAATAAAGAAGTAAATTAACCATTAAGAGAAATTAAATAATCATGCAAAGTACAAGCGCAAATTACAAAGAGATACATCACAAACCTAAAAAAAGGGGTTTAGCCAAACATGGTTGATGCAAAGCCTAACATTCTTCCAATAACATAGTACATAAAAATAGATAAATAATTACTGTTAAGAGCACTCTGAATTGCTTCAATCCCAAAGCTTCCTCGTCGTTCTTCGCCTCTTAGGTCACAAATCTATCTCCTCTTCTGAGTCAAAGAGAGAGCCCCCCTTTTGTGTCTATTTTTTCTCCTATTTATAATAGGTTTGAGTTTTTTTTTATGTCTTTCTCGAGGCCTACACAGCATGACCATGCTAGTGTTGAGCACGACTGTGCTCGTAAAATTGCAATCACAATACGACTGTGCTGCTTTTAAGCATGGATTTGCTTCTTCTAGATTACTTTTTGAACTGCGTTGACTTAGCACAACCGTGTTGAGAGGGAGCATGACTATGCTGACCTGAATGTTCAATAATTGCTTTGAAAAAGTTCGATTTTGCCCTTTTTTTCTTTTTGTTTCTTATGTACTTGTCTTAAAGTAAGAATGAACACTAAAAAGTGAGTTTTGCCAACAAATATGCAATTACTTTCTTATAAACATATATTAATCATGATAAAAATATGGGTAAAAATTTGATTTATCACCAACTTTTGGAATAACGACAATAAAGGTATCAATTAAGGAAGGATTAACAATTCTAGTAACATAAACATGGGCCACCATCTACCAAACATCCTTGCTAACGAGATGCCAATACATTTGAAAGAAAACTTAGTAGAAATCATTTGGACCTGGGCCCTTATAAAGGCTTATAGAAAAGAGTGCATATTTCACCTTAATAATAAAAACATGCTCAAGCAAGGACTCAAATAGTTCATAAGGAATAGTGGGGATGCCAGCAAGTTGTGACAAAGAAGGATTACAAGTAAAATTAATATGGAAAAAGATTCTTAAAATAGATTAAGGCTTCCCTTTTTAGAACATCTTCCTCAATACACCAAGCTAGTCACCTTATTTCTCCTTCTCTTGATGATAGTCTAAGAATGGAAAATTTTTGTACTTATGTTTCTATATTTCACCTGCTACTCTAAATTTTTGGCACCACAACTACTCTTCTTAAGTTAGAACATCTTGAAGTTGTCTCTAAAGACCCCTCTTAAGAGTTACCATATAAGTGGATTGAAAAATATCAAGTTGCTAATGGAGTTTTCTCAATCTTTCTTTCTCTGAAAAATATTTCCAAATGTTCCTTAGTTGAATTTAACAAATTGTTCCTTTATTGCAAAAAATTCCTACTAATAAATTGTTCCCTTATTGCAAAAAGTTCCTACCAAAAATAGCAGAATAACACCACTAGTTTGTTGCCATGTGTTAGAAACTAAAGAGTTATAGTTCGGGTGAATGGTCAAAGCTACTTGAAAGTGAAAAGAGGATAACTTCTTATTACATGATTTAAAACAATTCACTAATAAGGGATTTATAACTAAAATTGCTACGAGGAAAGATTTTTACTAGAGCATGCAGGAAAGCAATTCTCGAATATGTGTCCACCAAACACTTGTCAAACCTTTTTTCCTAACATGTCAACTATTTTGGATATTTTTCCTTTAGGCTAACAAAACCCTAAATTGTTTCCATGTCAATAAGATTACATGTCAATCATTCCACACATCAATGAGGACCCTAAGTATGAAAAATTATCCCTAAGAACTTTCGACGTAGTGAGAATTCCATTAAAGTCCCCCACTCTCCTTCTCGAATTTGAAATGCTATGTTTCAAAGAAATCATGTAATCCTACCAACAATTGTCTATCAAGTAGAACACGAGAGACATGGACAACAAAACAAAACCATTTGTAAATATTTTCTAGTGGTGGGGTTGGATACTAAGCGTAAGATCTTAGATTTAAATTCTGATATCATCATTAGTATTCAAATGATAAAATATACTAAAAATAAATAAAATTAATGTAATAATTTATTTTTATTAATTTTCATCTTTTATGATTTTGTCAAGAATTTGTAAGTGTTTTTATTTTGGTTATCTTTATGAGTTTAGAGGACATATTTTACCAGGATAAAATAATTTTATATTGTCATTTAATCACACTTTATTATTTATATGATTTTTTAGATAAAATTTATTATAAAAATCAATAAACTTATAAAAAATGGTTAACTATGATGAATAATATAATATAAAATATTTTATATTGTGATTGCATAACATAATCTTCAATGTTTATTGTGCAATTTTTATCAAATTTCAGATTAAAAAGTGAATGAAATAGAGATAAAGTGATAAGTATAAAAAATACATATTAAATAACTAAAAGAACAAAGAATACTTTATTAATACTCCAAATTATATTTGGTATTTCCTACATGCATACATAGAACAACTTTTTAAGTGTGGATGGGTCGATGAATGATGATGATGATGAGGAGTTACAGAGGAGAAAAATAGGAATTTTTCATTTGGAGAAATTAATATATCTGCAATGACCATAGAACCCCTAATCTTATGACGTGTCACTCAGTCGGTGGCTGAAAACCGAGAGGAAAATCTGGCTCTAGCCATCGTGCGCCATGTCATTGCCCCGCAAAGAATGGGGATAATTCATAAAATATTCCCTCATCTCTACTCGTTATGAGAAGCTGAACTATCCTAGGCACAATCTCCCTCCAGTGCTTCTCATCCATGGCGAAGACGCTGATTTCATCTCCGTCTTTCATCGGCACAGCGCTTCCCTCACTACCTCGCCACCACCTCCTCCACCGCACCAGGCTAGTTGCCACCAAGGTCCACGTCAGCCTCCACCAAATCCCCCCAATTCACTCCTTAAACGACTCCATTGACTTCGCCGGAATCGTCACCAGAGCCGAGGGGCTTCTTTACACGCTCGCTGACGCCGCTGTTGCGGCCGACCCGGCGGTTTCCACCACCACCGATGCTGCCGTGCAGAAGAACGGAGGCTGGTTCGGCTTCATTTCCGAAGCCATGGAGTTCGTTCTCAAGGTGAACTTCGCAGTCCTGCTGCTTGTTAGTTGTTAACTTCCTATGAAAGGGTTCTGTTGCATTTCAGTGGTGTCACTCGTCATATCAGGAGCACGAGCTTCGAAATTCATTCAACTTTTTTTCTCGAGACCGCGTATCGTGCTTACACGATCTTGAGATACTCTTCATCGCTCAGTTCTTCCTTAAGGAGAGAGTCAGAGAGAATAGTTTATTTTGAATGAATTTCATCTATGGACAACTTTTCGCTAAGAAAATAAAAAATATTATATGAATTAAGTTTATAAGTTAATTATGCATAAGGTAAATTAGCTCCTGCAGGCTGCAGAATCTGAATGAGTGAATTTATGCCTAAACTAACTTCCGTAACTTATGGGAGAAGCTTAGTTTATTTTACCTCTTTCCTTTATTTCTTCTCGTATAAGTTTTATATTGAGAAGTTTATATAAGGCAATCTTTAGTAGGGTCCTATTTGGATGAACTTATAAGCGTTTATTCAAGAAAATAAGAAGCTACAATGAATTAAGTTTCTCATATGTGCTAAACTCAACTTACATACCTTAGCTTTTAGAGGAGTTAGATGAGAGAAGTTCTCTAAAAACTGAGGTTCATTTGATGAGTTTAGCTTATGTGAGAACTTCAATTTATTTTACCTTCTTATTTTCTTTTCTTACCCGTGTTTGTGGAAAATTTCTCTAAACTAGACTTATCCAAATAGGTACTAGAGGATGATGCTATTGCTAATATTGTTAAATTCTTGGCTTCTTTTGTTCTTGAGATGATATTTTATGTCGGAGTTCAGTGCTGGCATTTCAGCTGTGAATTTGATTTATAAAAGATTTAGTGATGTTATCTATTCTTTGTTATATGGAAAGCTATACTTGGATTTGGAAAGAGTAATGGTATTTGTTTACTATGGATTTCTAATTTTGACGAAAGAGTTCACAGATTACCAATGCATTTGGCTTGGTCCTTTGTGTTACATTTAATACTTAATATGCGGTTTATAAAAAAAGAGAAGAAGAAAGCAAACTACCTACTAATAGGAAGTGCACTTAAGATCTTTCTTATAGCCAATTTTGAAGAATTGAACGTTTTCTAATGCAAAAGTTTTGTTTGCTGTTATTCAGATGTGTTTTTTTATGTTATGTTGTTGTTACTGTTTTGTTTTCAGGTGTTGAAGGATGGTCTTTCTGCCGTGCATGTGCCTTATGCATATGGCTTTGCTATCATATTGCTCACTGTTATAGTTAAGGCTGCGACACTTCCCTTGACAAAGCAGCAGGTTGGTACAAATTATAGCAGATATATATAGCCATAAAGCAATGCTAATTTGCAAATTTACGGAAACCTTTAAATTATGTTATTCACTTTGTTTGAAGCAGTACACTGGATTAATTGGAATATTTTGTTCTTCCAAGCCTGATATATTCCATTAAAACATTTGTACAGGTTGAATCTACACTAGCTATGCAAAATCTTCAACCAAAAATTAAGGCCATTCAAGATAGATATGCTGGCAATCAGGTGAGGGATGTTGTTGATTATTAAGCATACAGTTTGATATTGCGTAAGTACAAATAAGTTGGATGTTAAAACAATAGCATTGTTATTTCTAAACTATTCATTTCATTGCCCTCTTTTTAAGGAAAGAATACAACTTGAGACGTCAAGGTTATATCGGCAAGCTGGGGTTAACCCATTGGCAGGTACTTTTTGTCTTAACTTTGTTGGTTTTCTTCTTCTTGAACAACGGTTCAGTACAATAATACCTTGATACATGAAGCTAATAAACGCCAGTCCTATGTGATAATTATAAAGCTAATAGAAGTATAGAACTTATATGATCATTGACCAAATAACTCGGCCGTGCTTGTGCTTGATTGCTGAAAAAAATATGTTTTGAAGTAGTGGTTTTTTTAGCAACGGTACTTATTTAATTTAATTTATTCATCAATTTTTCCCCTGACCTTCCTATAATTTTTAGCAATATCATGTTAGTTTGGATTTTGTAAATATTCTGTTCGTCTCCTGACATATAGTCTAAACTTCTACTGCAATGTCATCAATTTGTATAGGTTGTCTTCCTACTTTGGCTACAATTCCAGTCTGGATTGGTCTCTACCAAGCTTTATCGAATGTGGCAAACGAGGTTTTTACTAATTAATATATAAATTTCTATTATTTGGGCCGAGATTTTGATGGACAATTTACACACAAATATATGGCCTTTTCTAACTATGCAAAACCTTTAATTTGTAGGGACTGCTAACTGAAGGTTTCTTTTGGATCCCTTCTTTGGGTGGTCCTACTACCATTGCTGCTAGACAAAGTGGAGCTGGAATTTCTTGGCTTTTCCCATTTGTGGTAAGAAAGATATCTTTTGTTTCATAGCTGAGATAATAAGTTGTAGTTGTCCTTTTATCTCCTAAATCCTAATGCCTGTGAGTCTGGCGTTATGTTCTCTAGACAGCAGACTGTTTACACTTTACACTTTGTTGGAATGATGAATTTATGGAAAACATAGTAAATTGGTTTTCGTATTTTTTGTCATTATACATAATGACAAACATCTTTTATGTAGGATGGGCATCCTCCTTTGGGTTGGCAAGATACTGCAGCATATCTTGTTTTACCTATTCTTCTTGTTGTTTCTCAGTACGTTTCAATGGAAATCATGAAACCACCTCAGGTAAACACATCAGTTCTTTTCTGTTCCATATTTCATTTTATTTTTTTGTGTTTTACAAGGCTGGCCTAAATGACTTCTTTTGACAGACAGATCCTTCTCAAAAGAATCAACTTCTTGTTTTAAAGTTTCTTCCACTCATGATTGGCTATTTCTCACTATCTGTCCCATCAGGACTAACAATTTACTGGTTAGTTTTCAGAAACTTTATTAATCCCATCCTTTGTAGAATTGTAGTCAAGAAATTCATTTTTTCTTGATTTTGCCATAACTTCAAACATTCTTAGTTTTATTATGGGTTGCAAATATATTTATCTTCTACCCTATCCAGGCAAGTCCAATTGGTCAGAGAACAAATTCTTGATATGGCTGCCTAATGCTTGCAACAAAAACATACTGAGAACAAATGGAAGAGAGCTAATATTCTTGTTTCTGATGGAAATAATAGCATGTTTGTCAAGTGAATGCTTTCTCATGTTTAAAATTTTAGATTTGGTAGATAGTTTTAACAATGATTCTGTGCTAAAGGAAATAAAAGAAAAAACTTCATTGCTACTTGATTTTCTATTTCTTTTATTAGGTTTATAAACAATGTCCTGAGCACAGCTCAACAAGTATGGTTGCGCAAATTGGGAGGTGCAAAGCCTGTTGTAAATGACAACGCTAGTGGAATTATTACTGCAGGACGTGCTAAAAGATCAGATTTGCAACCAGCAACGGGTGGTGAAAGGTCAGTATTTTCTGGTACAATATGCAGATTTTCAACTCCTCTTGGATAACAATTGGTATTTTTTTATCAATGATCTTACAGGTTTAAGCAGTTAAAAGAAGAGGAAAAGAAGAAAAAGTTAAGCAAGGCTCTGCCAGTGGAAGAAGTTCAGCCGCTGGCTTCTGTTTCTGCTTCTGATGACGGCTCAGATATAGAAAGTGATAACAAGGTAAGTAGTAACTTGTGGAGTTTCTTGGTGAGAAAATTTATGTGACATAGCTACCTTTTTTAGAGTAAAGAAGAATTAAGGAAAAAGAAAAATTTTCACACACACACAATGTCTGACTGTCTGACTATCCCTAATTTACTATCCCTAATTTTCAATCACTTCTAAGATGAAACTTCTAGTTGATTGAAAGTTCGAATTTTTCTTCCCCTATTGCAATTTTGTTGCCCATGATCATTGTTTAGCCTTTTCACGTACTGATTCTTAGGAATGTAATGTATATATAATAAAGTGACAACCAATGATGTTAAGTTAGGAAAGTATAGTTAGTCATTTGATGGGCCTTCTACCCAACTTTCTAGCTGGAAAAGGGTAGTGGGATAATTTAAAATGGGCAAGGTTCAAATGGAGAGCGCATTTGGTGGAGAGAGAAAGAAAGTGGGGTGAATATAAGGTGGACGATTTGGTTGTGAATGGGGTGGAAACTACTTAGGGAAGACATGGGGATATTGGGATAAATGGAAGACAACAACGAGAGGGAAGGGGAGGAGGGGGGATTTAAGTAATTGTTTGAAAGCCCAAGAGTGGGTCAATCGCCTGTTATCATGGTCATCTGGGCCATCTCGACAGTTATCATTTTATAGGATTTCTAGTTGTAATTCTGTCTTCGGAGGATTTTCCTCTGCTGCAGGAGCTGGTCTCCATCTTTCATTTATATAAATACCAAGTTCTATAAGCCATTAACTTCAGTTTAGTCTCAATTATTATGAGAATGTAGAAGTTGAGTAACAAACAAGTGTCAAAGACTGATATATCTAATTTCATAAGCTTTTGGGTTTATCATGGTGCTTAATCTGCTTACATGGTTCTTAGCCCATTACCAAAGATCTTCCGATGTTTTCAGCTTCCCTCGCTACCCAACACCACATCCCTTGCTCCATATTTAAAGCTTTTCTACCATAACACAATGTGACTGGAGATTGAATCATTAAATGAATTCAAGCCAAATATTTTAACAGCTGAAAACTGATAGCGTGGATAGATATGCCTGTCCTTTAAAGAGAATATCGACCTTTAAAATATATTTCCCATAGCTCCCTGATTGGAATTTGAAAGGAACTGCTAACAAAGTGGTAGGAAACTAGAGCAGAACGATCTGAACCACTGATTTCTTTTTATTTCTCACCCTTCTCTCCTAACCGGTCGCTTTCCCGATTTCCATCCAGCACTGTCATGTGGGCTAGAGGTTATACTTCTTTTCAAAAAATAAAACAAAATTACTGTGACCTTGTTATATTATCATTTTAAGGTTGTTTGGGATTTTCATTCTTTTAAATGAAATTCCCAATGCTGAGTTACCTTATTACAGGGACAGGAAGTTGCAGAAGAAGCATATGCTTCTAAAGTTGGTGAAGAGGTTCAAAATTATTCTAGGGAAAGAAGAAGCAAGCGCTCGAAGCGGAAGCGTGCTGTATAAAGAACCGCATACGATTGTTTGTAGTTTATAGTGAGTTTAGTATATCAAGAGATTATACCATTTTTGGGTTGGCAATTAATTAAATATATGTAATTTAATCCAGTAATTTGTTACGTTTAAGTTCCACATATTAGCCAAAGCAATTTTTCTTGTGATGTGTGTTTAATTTCTTGGGGAAAATGTGTTTAGTCCCATATTTTCAATCAAAATTCAAACTTTTATATTGGTTACTGGATTAGATCTCAAATTTTAAATAACATTACTAATAAAAAATTAAATAACATGTGAATTTAGTCTCACTTTAAAAATTAATAATTTATTTTAAAGTTAGAAAAAATTAAATTCACATTTATTTTAAAGTTTAAGGATTAACTTCAGCAACATAAACAATATAAGGAGTTTGATCACATCTAACTAACAATATAGAAACTAAAATTACATTTGCCTATTTCTTTTACTAAGTTGTGCTCCCTCCGGAAACTAGGGAAGCATAAAACCTTGTATTAGACAGAGACAGTGCTGCCTTTGAAAATGATATTGTTAATTGGAATCTGAATTAGCAGTTACTGGTTGTACTTAATATCAAAATCCAGTTGAGGGGCTATGTTTGATTATTATAAAATAATATGTAACCGATTGTTTAAATTTATAGCCAATTATATGAAAGTGCTCCAAAATCATACCTTAGCTGTGAAATTTGGCAAAATATTTTATTTAAAGCTTTAGGTTGAAGGTGTTCATTACCTACTGTAGTCAACATGTACTACTTAGTTAGAGAAAGGAAGTATTCAACAAACTTAACAAGCTAGTTAGTTAATAATTCGAGAATTACTTGACTCTAGACGACGTAAATGCATTAGCATGTAAAGTACGAGTATTCAATCAAATACCATTTTGTACAAACGCAATGCTCCTAAAAGCATTATTGCTGCTAATCCATTGATATCCAACAGCTATTGATGTCTCTACTACGGCTTAGATGGTGGGTGTTGATTCCCTATTGGGTTAGGCCCTGATGGGCTCTTACGATTCTTCTTTTCTTCAACCTGTGTTTTTTTTTGAGTCAGAATTTTGTGGTACAAATTATTTAAAATGATTGAAAAGCAATTTCTCCCTGTACCTCTGAATTTCTCTTGCATCCTATTCTAGAATATTTTTACAGGCAGAAATTATGGGAGTGATGGGAGAAATGCCCTGATTGAAAATAACGATCGATGTATTCACTCACCCATGAAGGTATGGCATGTCCAGTTTGCGGCTTTGGACTAGCCTGTAGGGTTCTGAGCTTGAAATGAGCTGAGTGCAGTAGCAATACCATTGCAGAGTCTTTTAGCTTGTGCTTTGCAAGTAAAACGAACAAACAGTAGAAATAATTTCAGAGGAGAACGTGAAAATACCTGAGTAGATACTGGCAGTGAGTGCAGAAGCTGCAAACAGAAGCCATGCAAAGAGAAGATGGACCAAAATTTGTCTTCTCGTCTGTGGCATACTTCTAGTAGTGATTAGGAGTGTTGCACTCTTAATGGGTATAGTATGTCACGAGCATTTTGCTGTTTTTATATGCTATATCTTTTGGTATTATATAATCATGACGAAACTTGAAATTTTATGTGAGAATGTTTGTAAAAAGATGCCCGGGAATCCTATGCCTCTATTAAAAGATTGAGAATCTGTTTTTATCCTCATTATGGATTGACTTCTTATCCGTTATCATTGCTTCCATCTTGCTATTATTTTTCTCTCGAGTGCTTCGCCTCTTGTCGGCATCCTTTCTAAATGTATTAAACTACTAAATATTAATATTACCAAACCCGTTTTGATTGAATTTGAGTTGGACATATTGTTCCGTAATGCATGGTTCTATTATTACTCTTATGTATTTGTATTCCGTTTGTTCGTTCAACTTAATTTGCTAAATTAGATTGACTTTTGCTGATACACATGCTTCCCATTGTACGTAGTTGACTTGGAGCTATAGCTAGCGTGATAGACAGCCTGACTTATGTGCGACATGATGAAAATCTTTAGTTACAAAGTCAAGTGTTGTTATGATTGCTTCAATTAGAATTGAATCAAATCAATCACCAAAACACAAATGTGCCGAAAATGTTAGTAGCGGCCACCTAAACGAACGAGTGAGTGGCCCGTAAAATTAGGACATAGGACCATTATATCCCCCAAGTTAAACTTACCCACCCGTCTGGTTTATTATAAAAATTACTAAGGAATTACTTGTGATAACTTCATCTTTTACTTCTTATGATAAAAATAATTCATTTTACTTTTATATGTACAGCATGAAATCTCTCTTTTATGTTTATATTTGTATTAACTTTTTCTTTCATTCCCTAACACAAGGAGTAAAAGCTAGGATGTAAAGTTATATATATAAACAAGTAATTTGAGTTATTTTATTGGGAGAGTTTAGGGTGTTTTTTTTAATCTGAAGGGTATTGATACTTCTCTTTTTTTAACCAATCAAATTGTAGATTTTATTTAAGTCATTTTTTTAATAAATTAAAATAATTTTTATTTATTTATAAATAAGTAAATATGTATAAGATTTACAGTAAAATGATTTTATTTTAAAGACTTATTTATAAAATTTGTTTTAAATAATTTTATAAAATTATTTTATTGTAAATCCTAAATATATTTACTTATTTATAAATAAATAAAACTTATTTTAATTTATTAAAATTATTTAAATAAAATCTATAATTTGATTGGTTAAAAAAGAGAAATATAAATACTCTTCAAATTAGAAAAAACATCATAAAAATTGTTATTTTTATTTATAGGAAATATATATTATTAATAAAGACAAATGTTCTCTTTGATATCCATATTTCTAAATATCAATAATATCTTTTATTTAACTTTCACATAGACTTCATTAAACAATTCCTATCTCATACCTCTCTTTACATAGACTCATCTCACTTCTTAATCACATAATATTGTCATGTACCCAACACTTTTTTATTGCTTATTCTTTCATTTTTATGCAGCACATTTTCTCTCTGCTCTCTTCTCACACAAAACATAGAAGCTTCTAATAAAGTACTTAATATCATAACAATTATTTTCTATATTTATTTGGTTGATTAATTACAATAATGATCCAAAGTATTACTCTCTTCTTCTTTTTTTTTTTGCATTTTTGGGTGTAATATATGTAAACATGCTAAATATTTTTATTTAATATAATAAAATGCAAATTCACATGCGTGGTAGAGTTGGTGTTTTTGCTAGTAAAATATAAATCTAAGATATTTTAGGCTAATTTATTTACCAGAAAACACAAATATTTTCACGTACTTAATTAAATCAAGTTATTCGTATTTATACCAATAAATATAGTGAATAGTTTACTGCCATAATCAATTAATTATGTCTAAAGAATTTATTCTCTAATATATATTTTACTTCAGTACAAAAAATTTATGTAAGAATATTTCTTATCATGTTGTATTATCCGTAAACAAGGTAGGAATGTTCAAAAAGATTATTTACTTAAATAATCCAAATTCATTAAAAAATTCAGATTCTTATTTGGTCTATTATCTCTCATAGATTTTTATATGTTTTTGTTTTTTTTTTTAAATGATGAAAAGAAAGAAGGAAAAAAGCAAAAAGAAAAAAAAGACAATCAATCCCTTAAAAATTGTACTCCAGATTTTGTTTGTTTGATATTCTCACTTTATTTAAAGTTTGATATCTTATCTAAACATTCATTTTTATTATAAAAATTTGAAATATCTATTAGATATCACTAAATAGGTTAATGGAATACTTTAAAAAAATCATGTAAAACAAAGTATAAATTAAAATCAAAACTATTACTACTCAAGGCACAAGTCGAAGGGAAAAATAAATAAATAAAAAATTGTGTAAAACAAGTTATTAATTAAAATCAAAACTTTTACTACTCAAGGCACAAGACGAAGGGGGAAATAAATAGATTAAAATTTATAAGAGTTATATTTAACCTTTTTTTTTTAGATGAGTTAAATTTAACTTTTTTTAGGACGAGTTAAATTTAACTTGTGCATATTGCAAAAGAATTAATTAAACTCAAAAGATTTAGAAGTTATAAGATTGTAGATGAGTGAAAGTGAAAGATAGTTTGATTCGGATCCCTTCATCAGTAAGTTATTGTAAATTTTTTTACTTGTGTTTGAAAATAAAAAACTTAGAAAACTTATTAAATAGTTTGAAATCTTGCCTTTTAATTAGATATATATATATATATAAATAAATGGGTAAATAAATTATAGCAATATTTTCTAAAATTTAGTATAATTATAATGTAGATCTTGTTTTTAATTATTATTTTTATATCCTCGAAAAGATGTCATTATAAAATATCAGAAATGATAAGGTAATGTTTTAAAAAATATATAAGATGTTAGTATAATAAGTTTAAATTTTAAAAAAAAAAAATTAGTGTATGGAAATAAAAAATAAAATTACATATAATTTTATGAAAGTTAAGAGAATTTTACTCTAAAAAATGACAACTTATTTCTTATAAAAAGAATGAACGTGTAAGTTAGAGCATAGATCCCGTGAGACGACTTAACCTATAGAGCAGCTTATGGCTTAGACAGAGATGGGGTTTGATTAATAATTATGATTTGGTTTGACTAAGTCACTAAGCACAGTCACAACTTTACAACGCTCATACGTCGGGGAGAGAGGTTGCTGTTATTTTATTTCCAGCTAGTATTTGTTAAGGCCGGACATTCCAATATATTTTTATATTTAAAGAAAATTATAAATTTATACTTTATGTCTAAAATAAACTATAAATT
The DNA here is from genome assembly GCA_037954015.1 of Psophocarpus tetragonolobus. NCBI lineage: Eukaryota > Viridiplantae > Streptophyta > Magnoliopsida > Fabales > Fabaceae > Psophocarpus > Psophocarpus tetragonolobus. The sequence continues at coordinate 8,163,670 of CM075689.1, forward strand.
ATTTTTTTAATTCTTTTAAAATATAAATTGATTTTTTTTAAATTAATAATAAATTTTATTAAATTAATTAAGAAATAATTAATTTAATTAAAAGATAATTTTTTGCAATAAATAATTGAGAGGTATTTTTTATTAATTAATAATTATTTTTCAGTAAAATAAAATAACAAAAAATTATGAAATATATAAATATAATAAAAATATTAAGTGTGGTCAACCCTGCCAATAGAATGTTTTGATGTTCATATATTAGATTGGAAACAAAATTGAACTCGGTAGTAGTAAATAGTTCCAATCAAACCTAACTATTTATAAGTTTAATTAATTATCTGAAAAGATTATTTGAACTATTCATAATTTGAAATTATTTTTAACCTTTTAGATAAATTAAAAATTTATACTTTATTAATATGTATTATACATTTAAACTATCTGTGAATGTAAAAGAAACTAACGATGGTAGTTAGAATATGTTATAATATTATTTATAATATTATAAAATTTGTTGAATCATGGTTACACGTAAGTTGGATAATGATTATACATTTTTATTTATCTTTTTTTTTTTTTTTTAATTATACTATATTATGTTATCTTTTAATATACAAATCACGGGCTATTCCCTATTAATATAAACTAAGAATTAATAAAGCTTGTTACTGTGTATTTAATTTTTAGTGAATTTTTCATATTTGTGAGTGTCTCATGTTACGGTGGATGAAATCTTAATACACTTGATCTTTTGAGGTGTCTTTTACACTTATACGAAAATAATTATATTGTTGTGATAAAAAAATGAATAAAATATTAAATGAGTCTTGAGAGATAGAAATACGAACATTTGCAATTTGCATCCTTAAAAGATTCTAAGAAACTATTAACACCGTTAATAAATGTACAGTAAGCGTTACAATAGTAGGATCTCCTTTTTACATAAGTGACAATTCAACTAAATTAAAAAATATTTATAATGATTTTTAGCAAAAAATTAAAAAAAAATAATAATCTATACCCATTTCTTTCATATTCCATTTCTATGTTAAGGAATTTCTTGGACCAGAATCATTCAATACCTGCAATAGAAAAGATATACCCAGGATCGTATGCTTCATCTTTTGTTTTGATCTTTTTAATTCTCTTGCGAAAAGTCATCCAAAAGCTTTCTTAATGTGCACAATGTAACATAACTAAAATCATTAATATCAATTTCAACAATCTCATCCTCTCGATGTTCTCCATCATTTGAACTATGTGCTTTTAAGAAATCAATAGTGCTGCGAGGCATTTCTCCCATCAAGTACTCCAATTCTCAACCCACATAAATCTACTCATAGTAAAGATAAACATAATGGTATTTCGATTTGTAAAATCTGCAATCCGCAGCTTATGAAATTCAGTCTATATGAATTTCGCATTCTAAATTCTAAAGAAACTCATTATTCATTATATTTGAGTCCTCCCACGTCATGTAAAATTTGTGGAGGTCTGCCGTCAACCCCCATAAAATCATTAAAAAAGTTTTTTTTTTATAAAAAAACAAATTGTCTTATTTTTAATTATTATAAAAATTTAATATATATATATATATATCTAAAATCACTCCATAATGTATTACAAAGCAATAATTAAGTAAAGCTAGAGTATTATTACTTAATAGTTAAATATTAAATATCATCATAAATAATTAAATATAATCTCAATTCTAAAATATAAAATGAAATTGTATAAGTTTAAAAATACACACAATAAAATATAAATGTATTCAAATATAAAATTTAAAATCTCAATTGTTAAATGTCATGCAAAAGTATTGAACTTTTTTTCTTTTTACATGTAACACTGGTTTTATACATAATATATTTTTTATTAAAAAATTAATTATGTGGAGGCTCGCGAAAGTCTCTGACTTAACCCGCTAATCCTGCGAGTTTCATGAGTTAGACCTAAAAAATATACATATCTAAATAAGTCTAAAATTTTAGAACTTGCAAACCATGCGGATTGTGGGTTTCATGGGTAGTCTGCAGACCTGAACTCAAATGCTCATTTCTACTCACAATCTTTCATCAACATAGCATTTACAATGGTTGGTGAAGTAGACTGCTCTGCAGACTCAAACTAATACATCTCCTTATGAGGATACTTGAATCCTCCAATTTGCTTTGTCTCCCACTACACTCACACTTATCCCTTTTTTGGTTCCACTTCTTCTTTAGACTCTTAATTTTTTTTTATCACTCATGGGGATCAACGTGTACGCTGATAGAGTTTTGTTATGCCTCAAGAGCCATGACAGGGGCTACGTCCTCCCCAGGGAGGCTTATTCGACCTTGTCGTGTGTCCCAACTACTTCGGGGAAATTGTTAAGTGGTTAGGCTGGGTTGTCATGAACAAGTGGTGGTAGTGGAATCTGAAGGAGAAGATGAAGAGGAAAGGCATAGACTAGAGATTTCTTTCTTTATTTTCTACCGTTAAAAGCCACTACAAATGTTTTTAAATTTAAAAAAATTAAATAAAAAAATTAGTGTCGTGTAAGTAGTTGAACTACCATTTAACAACTCATTGTGCATTTAGTAAATGGCATAGTCATGTATAGACTGATTTGCAAACGATAGAAAGAATCAAAGACCTGAATGTCTCTAAAATTCTTTCAGCGATCCAGGTATTAACGCTTCAATCTTTTAGGGACTCGTTTAGTATTTCACTCCAAAGAAAATAGAAAGTTTGTGACACATTCAGCTTGACTAATTCATCATTTGAAATATGAAGAAGGATTGAAGAAAAATAAAAAATAAAGAGAGCACTTTCACGTTTGAAATCATCAAAAAAATATTTGACTTAAGCATACACACTTTAGTTCACTAAACTATCCAAACTAGACTATTACACTAGTTCGGTTAGTTAACAACCTTGGTAAAAAAATAATTTAATGCAATTTTGATTATAAATTGATAAATTATAAATAATTTAGTCTAATTTAATTATATTAAGTTCATAATTATTAATTTATTTTTTAAAAAACTAACTGCCCATACAAAATAAGAAATAAAAATAAACAATAAGTTGGTCCATATAAATTAAAGGATCATAATAAGCCTAGACAATAAAGGTTTAACTATTTATGTGTTTGTCAGTCTTAAGGTTTTCAATAAAATTATTTTAGAGTTTTTTTCTCCAATCCATGTTTTTCTCCATGTACTTCCATACTTTTGTAATTACTCATATCTTAACTTAATATATGTAACAAGGGAGATAGGTGTTCGGAATCAATGTTTTGGATATTGTTAAAATCAATTTGGAGATAAGACCCATAATATCCTATCTAAACTGGTCATTTTGGATGATCTGGAAAGCATAATCTAGATGTAATCTTTTGACAAGTTTGGATTACTAACTCTAAAGTACCACATGCTAAATAGAAATCGTCCATAATGTGTAATTCGAACGTTGCCTTTTGACAAATCTTTATTACCTATACTAGAGTACTCCATGCTTCTAGTCTTCACCTTGATACTCTTCGTCTTCATCCCCAAACTTCTTGTCTCCCTTTGCAACACTCATCATCCCCTCTACCACACTCTTCCTTCAAGACCTCCACTTATTTACAACCCCCATTATCCACCTACTGTTAGACACCCCTGCTCACAACCTTCACTACAAGACACCTCTCAATCCATCTACCACCACTCAGTACCTTCCTATGTCACAATCCCTCGTGTTCCATTGTTTACCACCATCACATTGTCTACACCCACCATCCTTTACTCCTTTCACCTAAAAGCATCCTTAGAAATGGTCATTCCAAATGTTTTATGCATGAATCTATCATTTTGAAGGAGAACTCAAATGCATTTTTTATCCCTTTTGTACCTTTATAACATTTTAGTTTTGATAATAACGCTAGTTTTCCTAAATTGGATGTTATAGCTTATATTGATTGGATGTGTGTGAAACATATCATGCATCCACATAGGTAGTTTTGTCTTTATTCAAATTAACTGAGTTTATCTTTGATCTTGATTCATTCTAAGCATTGATTAAGTTATACATAAATGAGATTATTGGCCCTATAAAGTTTTAGAAATATTAAACATCATTAATGTTGCAAGAGGATGTAAATAATTGTTTTATGAAGTGACTTAATTGATCAAGGAAGCATAATTGTTGTTTTAATCTGTTAAATAAGCTCATAATCGATTATCTTATCCATTTAATTGATTAACTACTTGAAATAATCGATTAAATTAATCTTGTTGATTTGATCATGACTTATGAACAGTGTAATCGATTAAATACTTATAATAATCGAGCTTGTTCTAGAATTGAGCAAAGAATGTTTTAATCGATTAAATAATCAATTTAATCTATTAAAACAATGTTTAAAGCTTTTCATATAAAAAATGAGAAATTCATATTACACATAAAGAACAACACATTTCAAAAATCATTTGTAGAATGAAATTATAGGTTTCTAGAGAAAAGAAAAAGCTATCAAACATTTGTTACAACAAGACCAAAGCAAAATCAACAAGATCCTCTAAAAATAAAAGATAATCGAAGTTTCTTTGAAAAAAGTTGTATGGTGATATAACCTATTACATAAAATTATGTACGAATCATTACTGGTGATATCGTTCTTTTACTTTTATTTTGTTGTATTGATTGTCTAGGTAGGTTTCCTAGATTGTATTGTTTATGCATGAGTTTTTGCATGTGTTAGAATCATGTTTCTTGGTATTTATTCAAGAAAGTGCATGTGTGGCTGTCATATGCATGTGAGTTTGTTGTATAACTCTATATTTGATTCTAGTGATTGATTCTATCAAGATATGTTTCCTTGTGATGAGAACAAACTGGATACAACCCTGATTTGTAGGTGAACCAGTATAATTTCTTGGTGTCTTTGTTCTTTATCTTATTACATTGTTTTATCGCTTCCAGTAATCTTAGCTAATTTCATTTGAATATTAAATAGGAAATACATATAATCTGAATTAGTCTTACACATTATTATATGTAATTTGTTAAAAGGTCAATTTCCACTATATCTCAAACTGCTGCAAAAATTCTCATTCAATGATATTTCATTAAATTGCTTTAATTGGTTTTAAAAATCCGTTTTAACAAGAACCAAAAAAAGTATTTGAGAAAACAATTCACCTCCCCTCTTGTTTTGGTTGCTTAGAGTCATTTGAACCCTCTCAACGTGATGTGATTAGTAGGTAATCTTTGAGCTAAAGTTTTGGGCTTGTTTTTAATAAAAAAAAAACTTGCTAAAAAGAAGAGTGCACTTAGCAAAGGCCTGGATTACTAACAACATCCCTTGGTCACTTTACTCCTAATTCATTTTCTTATTTCTTTCCAAAACCCTACTTTCTTTACCCCTCTGCCTACTCACGAGATTCATCCATAGAAACCTAAGCAAAAGGTGACTTTTCCTCCACTTCTCTTCTTCTTAAGCTTGGATTCTAGTAGGTAAGTTATTCTTTTACTTCATTGGAAAAAATTTCTTCCTCCAAGGGTTTCGTGTATCATCACCATAGAAGAAACAACCTTGAAGTTCTAATTTCTCAAGTTGTGTATGGTGTTGGTGTTTTGATAGGGTCTTGATAGTTTACGATAATTGTTAAAGTGGATTAGGAAGTCAAAAAGCTTGATCTGTAAGTTCCTCTCTTCTCTACAACCAAGCTTAAAAGAGAAATAGGTAAAGGAAGTTAAACCTTTGTTTTTTATTTGATAATTCTTGATTCAATGATGTGTTTGTGCAATTGGTTGTTGATTACTATTGTTTTGAACTTATATTGAGGTTTGGAATGAGTTTTTAGCCCTATTAGTGATTTGATGGATTGGAAATTATCTGCATGTTGTTTGGATTTGTAAACCTTATGTAGATGCACAGAACAGATCTATGGAAAATCTCACATGGGTGTGGCGTCATGCAAAATGAGAATATGCATAAGGAGTTTGCCTATCGAATTGTGAAAAATTCCAAAAGGTTGTGAGAGACGCATTGAAAGATAAAATATGACTATGATTGTTTGTTATGGTTTAGATATTAATTCGATGAATTTATGTGTTTTATTCAATTAACATGTTTATTTACTTCTATGGATGTTATTGATGATTAAATAATGAAGAAATATAATTATATGATCGATTGATGTGAAATTTATTATTATTGATGTAATTGTAGTGTGTGATGCTAATTAAATATTAAATATAGTATAAATAGAATGCTTGAGGGTTTCAAGTTGAAGTTATAATTTATGAGTCTTAATTCTTAAATAAGTTGAATACACGTTTTCTCAAAATTTTGGTATGAACATTGATAAACTGAATTTTTTTACCCTATTTTTATCATGTTTAATACATGCTTGTAAGGAAAGAATTGCATATTTATTGGAAAATTTACCTTTTAGTATTTATTCACACTTTAGACAGGTACTTAAGAAATGGGAAGGAAAAGAGGAAAAATTGGGCCTCTATAGAACAATTATTCAAGAAAGACATCAAAACAAGCACAATTGAACTCGTTCCAGCATACTCATGCTAAACATACCTCATTATTTCTGTAATATCTTTCTGTGTCTTTAACCAAATAATTTTTTGTTTCTTGGGTTAGAAAGTAGACATTTGAGGCTAAAGTTTAGGCTCAAGAATCACATAAAAATATTATGAATTGACCTAGTTATGTGATTTAGAAGTTGATTTTTCAATCAAGTGCATGAAACATAAGTTTGTTTGTTGTAAGCCTTACAATGTGACCTAAATGACCTTATTAATTTTTATCTTCTCAATAAAATTTGTATCCTTGGATGTTACCTTTTCAATGGAGTTAGAATCACTCAATATATATATATATATATATATATATATATATAACTCAAATTATTAATAAAATAATGAGTAAAGATCAAGCTATCAGATTTGAGTTTAATTGTTGCGGGTTTATAATTTTTTAAAATAGTAAATGATAAAATAAACTTTGGAAATCAACATAAAAGTTTTGGGTAATTGTATTATCTTTCTAATAAAATTTTTATTACCCTCATATCATTGGTATAACTATAGATTTTGTATTTATGCTACACAATATAATTCAAGAGTAAGATAAGAAAGGATAGTTTGAAAGTTGTAATGATGTTAATTGTTTTGGTGTGAAATATTGTGATATATCTTACATTTGTGAGTGTGGAGAATGATTAAAGGTTTGAATTTTATTTGAGGTGTGTGAATTAGTGATTTGTCTCATTATATGACATTGATGTTGATTTCAACTAGATGTATAGTGTGTTGATGATGATGGTCAAAGTGTGTCTGACAAGGTGTTATCTCAATTGTGATTAGGGGTGGATTGTGATGACATGGTTAGATGTTGATATTATGATTTGTGTTGATGATGATAATTAGAGTGTGTCTGGAAATATGTCATCCCAACTGCAGTTGAGAATAGAGTATGATGACATTATTAGATGTTGATATTATGATTTAAGTATGGTAGTCATAGAAGTTTTGTAAGGATCATCCATTGTGTGGTATTGTGGGTCAGGTTTTCTTGGGTTGTTTTACATCACATGGTTGTACCTATGTTGTTCTTATTAGAGTTTGACAGAACTTGTAGCCTTTTGGGTCTTAGGGATTGGGGTCTGAAGCCACAAGTATGTACCTGTAAAAGGGACTCTGACGCCCGTGTCAGTGTTAGGATAAGAATGAGAGAGTGAGTGTGAATAGAATATCGTACCTAGAGGTCAATTTTAGCTATCATTTTATACATGTTTTTATAGTTTTGCCCCTAGTTACCTTTTTTAAGAAGATGGTATTGGGCTTGTGTCGAGGTGGTCATGATGCTGAAGTGGGTGTTGGGTGTCAAGATGTAGTGTCGAGGTGTGTTTAGGATTATGGTCTTGACATAAGGTCAGGGAGGGGGGTACATATGTCCCCTAGTGTCAGGTCGACTAGTCAAGGGAAGACTAAATAAGCTATGACAGTGTGTGTGTGTATGTATGTTTCGTCTTGCTTGTTTTCTTGGGTGTGCAAGGCAGCAAGAGTTGTTTTTAGGTTGAAAGTGTGTGTTAAGAGTGCCTCGTGAGGGCACAGAGTGCTAATATAGGCAAAGAGTGTCCCGTCGGGCAGAGAGTACTGAGATGGGAAAAAAGTGTCATGTTGGATAGAAAGTGTCGGATGGGCAAAAAGTGCCCCCTCGAACATAGAGTGCCGAGATGGGAAAAAAATGTCTCATCACACAAAGAATGTTGAATGGGCAAAGAATGTCCCGTCGAACAGAGAGTGTAGAGTTGCCAAGCTCTAGGGAGGGGTCGAGTTGATAAGTTGCCAAGTTCTAGGGAAGTGCTAAGTTGACAAGTTGTCGAGCTTTAGGGAGATGCTAAGTTGATTAGTTATTAAGCTCTAGGGAGTGCCAAGTTGAATAGTTGTCGAACTTTGGATAGGTGCTAAGTTGACAAGTTGTCGAGCTCTAGGGAGGTGTCAAGTTGACAAGTTGCTCAACTCTGAGGAGGTGCTAGGTTGCCAAACTCTGAGCCTAAGCATGGGTGGTACACAATGTACTTACTAGAGAAAAAGGATGAGATTCTTCGAAAAGTCAACCAAATGAAGTGTCATCGGGGTATAGTATCATATGTACTTATACGTTGTTAAGGTGCCTTGTTTTGGGTCTGTAATTGTGATAGCAAGAATAATTGATTACCCTATAAATGGTAATAAGGAAAGATAAGATTTAGTTAAACAGATAATGAGAAAATATAATATTTAGATTTATATATGATAATAAGGGCTAAGTAATAAATGTGACTATTTCTGTCTTGTAGATTGTCATTCTCCCTGCTGGCTAATTGATTACCTGTAATAAGAGTTTATAATTGTGGTAACAAAAATAATTTATTGCCCTATAAATAGTAATAATAAAATATAATATTTGGTTAAAAAGACAATGAGAAAAGATAATATTTAAACTTATGTATGGTAATAAGAGTTGTTCTTACCGAAGTTTGACAGAACTTGTAGTCTCTCTGGTCTTGGGCATCGGGGCACCGAAGCGACATGTGGGTACTTGCAAAAGGGATTCTGATGTCCAAGTCAGTTTTGTGATAAGAGGGAGAGAATGAGTGTGAATAGAATATTGTACATGGATATCAAGTTTGTCCATCATTCTATACTTGTTTTTATAAGAGTTTTACCTCTAGTTACCTTTTTTAAGAAGATGGATTTAAGCGTTGAGTGCCAAAATATAGTGTCAAGGTGTATTTGGGGTTGCGGTTCCGACATGAGGTCGAGGCAGGGGGTACATATGTGTTACTGGCATAGAAAATTCATTTTTGGTGGACCTATGTGAAATAATTGTACCTACGTGTTACTGGCGTAGAAGATGATCGTTTCATATGTATGCATGAGAAAGCATGCATGAGTCTGCATTGCATGAGCTTATTAGCATGAATGAATTTATGTGTTGATAATTATTACTTGTTATGTGAGTGAAATGGATTGACGTGTACCAAAAATGTATTAGCGATGATTTATATCTTGTGTTTAATAATTATGATCATATGCTGGATGTGGGTGATTACAATGTAGTAACTTAGCCTTGTTTGAAATGTATTTTTCAAAAAATGTCATGTAATGTTAAAATGTTATAATGATTGCTTATGTTCAAGGAGGATGAAAGTGTGTTTAACTCTATTTATAATTCTTGTGGATTGATATAAATGTTTTACCTGTACTATACTTACCTTTATTGATTCTTTGTTTTCATGAGTTTACCCTTATTTGTTTGTGGATATGTATGACTACGATGATCATATGTTGGTACCAGAGTAGATAATAATGCAATTATAGATTTTAGAGATGAGCAAAAAAGAAAATTGTAAGTGTTAAATTATGTAATTCACTTCCCATGTTTTTTGTCATATATACATATGTATAAGCTAGGAACCATCTCTAGGAAATTGTTTCAGTAATATTGTGGATGTATATGATTTTTATGTTTTGGTACTAGTCATGTTTAATTTATTAATATGTATCTTTTTCAAAAAATTATAACAGAGATATTGTTTCGTAATATGAGTAGAATATTAGAGTCATTATACCTTTAATTTATTATAGAGTGCAGGAAGAAAAATTCTTATTTTATCTTAGATATTTTCTCTCTCAAATTTGAACCTTGTTTTTTTTAGTTTAATTATTATGTACTGATATTGTAAAAAAAATTATATTGACATTTAATTATAGTTTTTCATTTATATGACTTCTAAAATATTAATTGGTAAAATCAACAAATTTATCATAAATAAAAATTTTTTATCAAATGTCAGTATAAAACTTTTTTCACTAGAACAAGTTCTTTTCTTTTTTCCTTTTCACTCCACTAAATTTAAAAAATTAATTGTTTTATTCCTGAATTTGGAAATAACTTTTAGTCCTCGTTAGGAACTAGAAAAAACAATTTGGAAAACTAAAAGTTGAATATTTTAAAATTTGAGAAGAATAATAAAATTAAACTTAAATTTGAGAGATAAAAAATATTTAAGTCAATTATTTTTAATTATAAACTCTAGTTTTGGGTAAATTTATGTCATACTATAGTGATCTGATTATTGCGAGAGGGGTTCTACAAATGTACACTGCACGCATGACCGTTAAAGCTGAACAAAATAAATAATGAGTTTCTTCATTTTTTAATTTTTTATTTATTATATAAATATTCGCATAATAAGAAAGTAAAAAAAAAAAAACACTTAAATCAGCATACACACTTAAATCAGCATACACACTTTAAACAAGGACAGGATATATCTAGATATACGTCCATCCCTATTATATAATATATTATTTTTATGTATGTATTTTAACTAATATTTATTATAACATATTTTTTAATTTATTAATAACAATTCAATATAAAAATTTATTAGTTAATATTTCTATAATGTGTTAAAATTTTTTACTTTCACCCCCAAAAAATTGTTACATGAATAACCATAAATACAATAAAATAATTTTTAAAGATTAAAATAATTAAGAACATGGCTAATGGTTTCAATTCTCTCTACCGGACTAATCTCATTAGTTATAAACTAATTTTACACAAATATATAATAAATATATTAATAAATTTAATTTATTAAAATGAATAATTTTAGATTACTTAATAAACTCTTTTTTAAGAAAGGTTCTTTCTTTAGTATTCAATACAATTGTGAAATATTGAATAATATTTATTTTTAATTTCAATTCTTATTATTGTTAGGTACTATATTTACTGCAAAATAATTATTTAACTATGCCTTTAATAATTTTATCAAAAATAATTTCATTTGTAAATATATTTATATAATTATTTTGAATATTTTTAATATAAATCTATGGTAGTTATATTAAAATAAAATTTACTATATAAATTAACTTTAAAATGGTTATAACAAACTTTAAAATTAAATTAAATTCTTCACAATATTATTGCAAATATAATTTTAAAATTTTTATTTATTTTATAAATAATTCAAATGTCAAAATAAATAATTCTACATTCATCTCAACTTTGACCAGAAATACTCCATATGATCGGGTACTATTAGAGGTGTTACATTATAAACATAAATAAAGATAGACATCTAACTATTTCACTATGCTAAATTTGGTTTTTTATAACATTTTTTTCTAGTTTATATAATGTTTTTAGCAGCTACATAAGTAGGCGAAATATAAAGTTCAGACAACATTTTTTTTAAGAATATTATATAAGTGAATATAACACTTTCTAAAAAACATCATATAAGTAATTATAGCACTTCTACAAAACAACAATATATAAATAATACAATATTTTTACAAAAACCATTTTATAAGTGAATATAATGTTTTTCCAGAAAAACATTGTATCACTTATACAACGCTGATTTGAAGAAGTGTTATATATATATATATATATATATATATATATATATATATATTATTAAACTTGAGGGTTTCTTTAGTTATTTTTACCACAATTTTTTCAAACCTGTAAAAATAGTCACAACTATGAAACAAATTGTATAGATTTTATTGTTTCGTTTCATACTTCAACAAAAAACAATGCAACAACTTCACGGATTCTAAAACTATAAAAAATGTTCATTTTCATTTTTGTCAAATTAACTTGAACATAACAAGATTCTAAAAATATCTCAAAAATGGTATGTTTTGATGTATAAACATAATCCAACATATAATGTTAGGTAGTTTAGTGTAGGTTGATCATGACAAAAATTTTGATAACTTTCTCTTTCAAATTCAATGGAAGGGTGAGACTTATATCTATAAGTATTTTTGGACTACATATTGACACAAATTTTCCCTAATTTCAATTATTTAATGGTCAAAATAGTGTTTCCATTTGCAATTATGAAAATACTACAAAAAAAAAGTAAGATTAAAAACAAGTGAGACAAAACTTAAAGAGTAATATAATAATTAGAATCACATATATCAATTGGGATGATTTCTCCTTCATAATAAATTCAACGATTTCTTTCATACATCGACAAATATAATACCACAATCATTATTGTTAGGTTGCTTCAGACACTAAAAAACAAATACTTGAACATCAATATAACTAAAGATTAATATTACAAATTGATTTTTACATAACAAATATAAACAACATTAATTGTCATCCATTTGATATTTGTTGACTTTACTTTCGAAACCTTAGCTCTTATTTGTTTTTGATAACTTTGTATAACCCTAAAAATTCAATAAAGACAAACAATTTTTATATAAGTAACAAAATGTAAATGATACATTCTTACATGTTAAACAATTTCTTGATATCTTGCCTTATACTGGTGTCATTCTCCAATGGTCCAGATAATAAAGGGTTTGATTGGTTTGATTTTGTTTTTTAGTTTTTGAAAAGAGTTGTCAAAAATAGTTTTCAAAAACTGTTTTCGGGAAGAAAAAAAAAACTTGTTTGGCAAGTGATATTTAAAAACTGTTTTGAAGATGTAGAAATGGAAAAACTTGTTAATGTTTATTAGGATTTCATTAATGAAAAGCAAAAAACAACATATTCTGATTGTATTTTGAGTGTTCAAAACAAAAACTGAGAATTGAAAAGCAAAACTACTTTCAGCTGTTCCATTTTTTTAGTTTTTAAAAACTAAAAAACTATAACTGTTTTCAGAAAACACTACCCAAACAAGTTTTATAGTTTTTAAAAACTAAAATACTGAAAACAGTTTTATAGAACTGTTGCCAAACATGCACAAAATATTTCCATAAGATTGATTCCAATCAAGACCCGATAATAAAATATTTCCATAAGATTGATTTCAATCAAGACCCGGCATCCCTATAATAATGACATAAAATTTACAACTATTACATGGAGCATTCAAAATAATACCTTATTGAGAATAAATATAGAAAAAAGAAACATTACCCTTAGAGCAAGAAAAAACATATTAATCATCTTTTTGACTTTTTTATTAAGAAGTAATTCATATGTTGTTAATTGTGGGGATAAAAAGAAGAATGTGTTGTGATTTGGCATAATAAATATGTGATACAAGTACCTTGAGCAACAAAAATTTAATGATAAATTAGTAATATAAAAAACATGATATTAATTAATGTTAAAGTTAATTAGATAAAGTTTTTACCCAATATATATGCAAATTTCAGTTGCTCTTAGCCATGCATAATTGATAATTTTTCTAATAACTTCTTAATTGAGTATTTTTTTATGTTTATCTAGCCCAGATTTGTCTCCTTTCATTTCTAACGGGGCAAGTGAGTTTGCAAACTTTAGTTTCAAACGTGTTTAAATATAGTTACAATATTGAGGATAACTAACACAACAACTACATTAGGATGATGTTGAAAACCATCATTTGCTCGATGCTTTCCAAATTGACTAAGACTCATTTGCATTTTGGAACCTTTTCTTACTTGCTATAGAGGAATCTTAAATATCACAGATTATATTAATTCGTTAGTATTAATATTGTCATAAATAAACAATTATTATTATGAAATTTTAAACAAACTACAATAACAATTTGTATCAGGTTTTATGGTCATGCCACAAATAGTACCTTTTTTTTATTGTTAGTATGGTGTCGTCGTCATGATCATTATGAGAGATACGCTACTAAATGCTTAAAAACAAATTGTGTCTTCTCTCTTAGTTCAGAATTTTAGATTATTTCATTAATGTCAAGTATGATCTTTTCTTCTTTCTCTCCATCCTTTGTCAGATTTGCTAAATTCAACCTTAATACATTACTCATGCCTAAAGTCCACCAATTCCAAAGAATTTTTAGAAAAGAACACAGGATAAAGGTTTTTCCCTTCATAACTTGTACATATACTAGAAAATTTCTAGAAACACGTTATATGTTTGCTATAAAATACACTTATAGAATCAGGCTCTTTATACTTAAAAATGATAAAAAATATTATAGATACATGATGCTCAGAAACAATTATATGTAAAACTATAACTCCACACCACAACATAATAAAAAGTAAACACATCCAAAAAACCAGAACAATGTCTGGATAAATTATGATAAACGATGAAGAAGTTAATAATGTTATTATTTAATTTAGTACAAATTGTGACCTTTTTGGCCATAAAATTTTTATAAAAACAATGAGGGTAGAAAACCTAGTTCTATCAAAACAAAATATAATAATTGACTTAGATTTATTTTAGGCCAAAATAGATCAGTTACAATAAATAAAGATTATGTTATGATCAGTGACAAAACACAAATGACACCAATAGTTAGTGGTGACTCATTAAAACAAGATACAACTCTTGATAAATGTAGTTATAAAAATTCAACATCTCCTGATACATGTAATTGTACTATAGATGTATCAAATATTTTAAATGAAACAATATAGGATTATTCCTTTTTATCTAATATACTAGACAATACAATTGAGGCTTTTTCCTCAATAAAAATTTCAAAATCTATAAAATTTGAAAATATTCAACAAATTCGTGATAGGTTGAATAAGACAAATATAATAGGAGAAGATCCCACAAAATTTTGGGATAGAGACCACATAATTTGTAAACTAGAAATTATTAATCCAGATTTAATTATCAAGATAAAAGACATTCAATTTAATAATTGGGAACAAGAAGAATGTCACACTCACATACAAAATTTGTTAAAACTAAAAGTAATAACACCTAGTGTTAGTCCACACAGAAGTCCTGCTTTCATAGTCAATAAATCTTTTGAACAAAAAAAAGGTAAATCTAGGATGATTTACAACTATAAAAGACTAAACGACAATATAGTAAAAGATGGTTATTCAATTCCATCTAAAGATGTTTTAATAAACCGAATTCAAGATGTCAAATGGTTTTCTAAATTCGACTTAAAAAGTGGATTTCATCAAGTTAAAATGGATCCCGAATCAATAAAATGAACAACCTTCTCTTGTTCTGAAGGTTTATTTGAATGGAATGTTATGTCATTCGGTCTTAAAAATGCTCTTGTTGTTTTTCAGCGAAAAATGGATAATATCTTTAAAAATGATAAATCCTTTACATGTGTCTATATTGACGATATAGTAGTATTTTCTAAAATAAAAGATGATCATTTTCATAAAACAAGTTTTATATAAATTGGAACATTATGGATTAATATTTTCAAAATAAAAAATGGAAATTAGTAAAAATTTCATTGAATTTCTTGGGACAGAAATTGATAATTGAACTATAAAACTCCAGCCTCATATTTCAAAGAAAATACAGGATTTTCCAGATAAAATGAAAGAAATAAAAACACTTAGATCCTTTTTAGGACTTTTAAATTATGCAAGAATCTTTATTCCTAATCTAGGAAAATACACATCTCCTTTATATAATAAAACTTAATTAAAAGGAGAAACAAAATTTAATTCTGAAGATATAAAATTAGTTCAAAAGATAAAACAAATGGTAACAAATTTACCAACTTTACAATTACCATTGGATTCAGATTACTTAATAATTGAATATGATGGATGTGAACTTGGATGGGGAGCAATCCTTAAACGAAAGAAAAATAAACATATACCAAAGGAGGAAGAACAAATTTGCATATATGTCTCTGGTAAATACAAAACAAAACCTAAAATTTACAAAACCAACACTGATTATGAAGTCAATGCTATCATACATGCAATGGATGCATTTAATTATTCTTAATAAATAAACAAGAAATAACAATCAGGACTGATTGTGAAGCCATAGTGTCTTATGGCAAAAATCAAATTAACAATGATAAAAAACCCCATAAAAGATGGTTACTTTAAAAGACTACATAAATTTTTCTGGAAAGATTATACATTTTGAACACATTAAAGGATCTAACAATATTTGTGCTGATATATTATCCAGGTACCTGAGGTGAAGTCGTACACCTCCACAAAGACCTGTTAGGTCATTCATACAAAATACACATGTTGGAAAATATAAAGAAGGGTGCTTATGCTCCTAAACAAGTAAAGTCTCATTTTCAGCCGGACCAATACACAAAATTTGGCAAACAAGAGTTGTCAATTCTTACAAATATTTTCCAATACCCTGGAAGAGACAATACAAATGTCAAATTAAATGTTTTAATTGACAATATTTGGAATATTCCAAAATATACTGCACAAAATGAACGCCTAGTTATAAAGGTGAAACAAAACATTATAAGTGCATTATACAATTTTTGTTGTCCAAACAATAAAGGAGTAGCTTTGGCATCTCCTGCCTCTCCTTCTGGGAAAGGTTTTACACGTTTTACTTTGATAACAGGTAAAAACAAAGGTGTTTATACATGTTTCAGAGACCTCAATGAGGCTAAACAAGACCAGTTCTGGTTTACATACAAAGATTTCTCCACAAAGGAATAAGCCGAAATGGCAATCCGATTGGAAACAATCGATGAAGAAAAAATCAAGATTGCCTTACAATTTGAGTCACCTGCTCAGAACCAAATATATGCTACTACTGCTTGCAGTATCTCTCAATAAATAAATCCGAATATTCTTTTGGGAAAATTCGAATTAATACAGGACTTTTTGTTTGAGGTTCACTCCGAAAATACAAATTATAATGAGTTATTTGTTAAAACCCAAACTTACTTCAATACCCGAAACCCTTGTTTAGAGTCATCTGAGTATTGTAAGAAAGTAGACAAAGAATGTACATGCAAAATAAAATTCATTATCAGAAGAGCTCAAATTGATTTGAGTTCTTTTAAATTACAATTATACAGGGATGTATTAATAACTCCCATGATTCTTTTAGAAGTCGGATGTCTTCATTCAATTACAATACCTCCCACAGACAGATTTTCTACTCTGTCCCCCATTCTAAATTCAGTAATTAATGATATTCAAGCTGAACATATGACAAATGTGGCACTACAAATCACCATTTCTCCCAGAAGCCCCACAAATCCTGACAGTATAGCCACACATGTCATAAAACTTTATACAGAAATCAATCCAGAGTATCATACTTCTTTTGAGCATGATCCCTTAAAAGGATTGTCTCTCAACAAAAACAAACTGTATCAATACAACCTCTGGAAAGCATTCATAGAAGGGTCAAACTGAAATTTATCAAAAAGATATTCTGAAGATTTCACTCTTCTAAAAAAAACACAAAATACTAAATTATATTGGAAGAAAACAATGGGTACCAAATTTCACCCATTTCCAATAAAGTCAAACATTTCTCTTGTAAAGCATTTTGAAAAAGAAAGGTTGTACAAAGAAATTTATGAAGAGACTGACTTCTATGGCCAAAATACTCCTGGACAAACCTCTTTCCCTTCCGAATGCGACGACAATAAAGATCAGAGTCTTCCAGAGCAGATGGAAGAAAAAATACAAGATTTGTCTGCAATAGCTCGCGTCAGAAGAGTAATTTAAAATTTTACTTGTGACAAAATAATTTTACTTCTTTAACGGAGTAATAGACTGAAGGATAAAATTACTTACACAACGGGTTACCATTTACAGAGTAACTTACACAACAGGTTATTAGTCATAAGGTTACCTCCCCAGCCGGTTTCCGGTTACAAATTTTGTCTATAAAAGGACCATAAGTCTCTTATGCTGAGCAGGTTCCTGAACCACTCCTCTCTATTGTTTGATTTCTATTATGTGTACTATCCATAGAAACATCTTGTAATTGTGTCTGTGAACGATTATTTGGTCTTAAATTCATATTTTAAGTAACATTTTTGTCTTTGTTAGAGGTATTATCCTCCTGTTTAGTCTGATTCCTATTACTGGATTCAGCTATGTCTGTTTTTGCTATTACTTTGACAAATTTATGAGTGTTTTTACATACTGTTCTAGTTTGTATATTTGTTTCTAAAGATAGTCTAGAAACTTTATTAACTATATCATTTATATCTTTGGATATATTTCCGTTTTTGTTTGAATCTATAAGATTAGATAATTTTCTAGAAACTTCTTCTAGTAAAGCTATTATTGTATTATTTTGTCCTATTAAAACTATATGAACAATATCTGTATCAGTAGTAGGTTTTGTATATCCTACTGGAGGGGATTTTTTCAGAGATTCTACGGCTGCAAGAACTGATTTGTAGTCTTTTCCTTTAAAAGGTTGTATGTTAGTAATTTATTTGTAAAAATTTGTTTATAGTGTGTTTGTAAAAGTTTGTTTATAGTGTGTAGTGAGAAAACAGGAGTACGGAAAGTGAAGAGAACAGGAAAAAAAACAAAAAATAAGCAGAAGCAGAAAAGCAGAAGCAGAAGATAAGATATCCACGGAATACACTGTAAAACAATAAATATTAAAAAATATAGAAGATCATAAGCTGATCAGAAAAGTAAAAAAAAAAAAAAATTTTTTTATCATGAGAATATATATCTGAATTCGATGTCACAATCTGCACGTGTTTCTCAACTCATCAAGGTAGGAAACTAGGGACTTACAAGGACTCTCCAGTGGCCCATCACTGCCCTTCAACTACCATGGGTATCCCAGTAAACACTATACACCCGTGCCAAATATATATATTCAGTCAGAAAATTAAGATTTACATGATAAAGAACCTGTTGAGGAAAGAACAGAGTTCTGATACAAAAAAGGAGAGAAATAGGAAAAGAGGAAGAAGATGAGAAAGAAGGAGGAAGAAGAGAAAACTTAAATAAAAGAAAATATTCATATTAACAGATCAAAATTATACGATACTAAATCTGACAGAGTCGGTTAAACATCTTTGTACAATCTTGATAGAAACAAATTTATAAACTACTGAATTTGGTAGAGTATATATTTATAAGAAAGAGAAAAAAGTTATAAGAAAGTATATATTTATTAAAAGAGAAAAAAGTTTGAGAATTCTGAATACTTTAAACAAACGGCTGCTTAACATTGTTTTCTTGACGGTAGAAATTTTAATAAAAACGAAATATTGTACAAATAATTAATAAATTAGACGTTATCCTTCAGGGTTGCAGGTTCAAATTTTTGCACGTATCATGTGAGGGTGATGGTGGAAGGTTGGAGGTCGTCTGTTTTAGTTTCACCGGAATCTCCACTCCCACTGACGAGTCCTGTCTGTGGGTTCAGACCATCTTTTCAGAATTTGTGGAAACAACAAAAAGGCACAGAAAAAGCAGAGGTTCCCTGTCGTTCCAATTTTGCCCTTTATCACAACCAGCCATTTCCGTACCATACAAAATTCAAATTTCAAAACGCCACTTGAATCCACATTGAAAGGGCAATCCCGTCCTACAGAGAGTAATAAAGTAAAACAGTCCATACTGAAACCCACCAACTTTCTATAAATAAAACCAACCCTCCAGGCCACACAGCACACCATAACACACCATGGCTAACTCGTTCTTGCTATGCTCATTCTTCATCCTTCTTGCAGTGACCACACACTCCTCACCAGCGGGGGCACTTATCCTGACCCTGGTTAACAACTGCAACTACACGGTGTGGCCCGGAATCCAGCCCAACGCCGGCCACCCCGTCCTCGGAGGCGGAGGGTTCACCCTTCACACCCTGAGCCACCTCTCCATCCCCGTTCCGGACGCCCACTGGTCGGGGCGCGTCTGGGCCCGCACAGGCTGCTCCTACGCCGGCACGGGGTTCTCCTGCGTGAGCGGCGACTGCGGAGGGCGGCTCCAGTGCAACGGGGCGGGGGGGGCTGCCCCGGCCACCCTGGCCCAGGTGGAGGTCCACCATGGGGCAAACGACTACGCCTCCTACGGTGTGAGCCTGGTGGACGGCTTTAACGTGGCGATGACGGTGACTCCGCACGAGGGGAAGGGCGTGTGCCCCGTGGTGGGTTGCCGCGTCGACCTCCTGGCGACGTGTCCCCACGTGCTGCAACACCGCGTGCCGGCGCCTCACGGACCCGTGGTGGCCTGTAAGAGCGGTTGCGAGGCCTTCCACACCGATGAGCTCTGCTGCCGCAACCACTTCAACAACCCCCAATATTGCAAGCCCTCCGTTTACTCCACCTTCTTCAAGCACGCCTGCCCTTCCACTTTTACCTTCGCCCACGACGCTCCCTCTCTCATGCACCACTGTTCTTCCCCCCGCGAACTTAAGGTTATCTTTTGCCATTAATTTACTTTCTACTGCTTCTTTCTTTCCAATAACATTCCGCCTCCTACCCCGTCTTTTCTTTTGTGATTCACTATCACATAAGAAGGCCCACCAGACCAAATATGTATTTTATGTTTTGCTTTAAAAATAGAGTTCCAGCTTCTACGTTTAAAAATCTTCATTCTCCTACTACTTTAGTTTTGCGCACTGGAAAAAGATAGCTACCAATCCACCTCATTGGCTCCTACTTCGAGAATTTTATTCTTTTTAATAATTGAGGCACCACCGCTCCTCACCCGTGATTTCAGTCTCATTTTTACTTCTGCTTCTCATAAATCCTTCTTCTTCTTTTTTTACAATATAAACAGATTATTATTTTTTTCATTAAACTTAGATTTATAAATCGAACAAATAGAGACTAAAAAGCAGATGCGAGAGAATCATCTAATCTACCGATGTATATTTAGATGAAAGAAGTAAAGAGAATAAAAAAGAGAAGAGCTAATAAAGAAAGCTGTCTTTTGGACCATGTTGTTTGGACTTTGGAGAGAGGAAAGGGGCATTGTTGGAGCGTTTTCCGTGCGGTATCATCAGTCATGAGCTAGCGACTTCCTAGGAGGCGCTGCTAGTCGCTTAGGTGTTATGGATCAAATTAATCTTCACACCCGTGATTTTGAAACATTATAACTAATTAAAATGTGAGTTTGAATTGATATGTCTCACATACTCCATTAATTTATATCTAAGTTCTAAGTAGAGTTGAGATAATTATCAAGTATTGGGTTTAGGTAAGAGATTGTGCATAGGGGTACACTCAACTTGATTGTAATGTTTCGGGGAAATTAAAAAAATTGTAGCCTGAATAAAGGGTTAAATGATTTGTTTTCTTCTTAAAAATAGTGTTTTTATTCTTGTTTTTTGATTTTTTAAATTTGATTCATGAATATTGACATAATAATTTATTAAGTAATTTGGAGAATATAATAAAATAAAGAGTTTAATTAGTATATTTTTAAGATATAGTAAAAAGTTATAATTGAATTTGGGTATAAAAATCTTTTATATAAACAATGTATATTAATTAAATTTTAAAATAAAATAACTTAGCATAACTTTTTTTAATATACTTTTAATCACTTCTTTTAAACTATTTTAATCTATAACATTAAAAACAAAACTATAAAAATACAAAATTATTCCTTTCAAAATTTGATGTGATAAATCATTATAAGCAGAAGTTATTTAATTAACAATTGTTCCATAAAAGTAAGAACTGAATACAAAAGTACACGGACTAATATTAAAATGATCAAATTAAAATGAAAAACCTTAAGCTTAATGTATTAAAATAAAAAACTCTTATTTTGAAAAAGTTAAATTATTTAGGTGCAGAATAAATAATGATATATCAAACGAACCTTTAGGAACTTTTTGAATCAGCATGAATGCTTCACGTAAAGGAAACCAAACATTGAATTTATGTTAACAAGAAAGACACTTAAAGTGAATCACAACTCGATAAGCTTATTAAGTTATGTTACAATCTTTTATGGATACTAAGTTAGTGTAACACACTTTCTATATATATAGTTGTTGATTTCTTTGTTACTCATAAGAAGTTTTTTCCGTACAGAGAGTATTTTTAATTAAAATTTTTTAAAATGGGGTAATTTTGTTAAATATTTCTGAAATGATGTAATTTTGTCAAAACCATCAACTAACATGTCAGGTTGGTGCATGAAGACTGGAAACCGCCAATCAAATTGGTAGAGAATCTTGAAACCCGCCAACTGAGTTGGCGGTTTGAGAAAAAATTTTAAAATTCACCAAGTGGGATGGCGCGTTGGAAGTCAGAATAAAAAGTTTAAGGTTTATAACACCAACTACAAAGACCTCCTCCACATGATGCTTGAGTACGATCACCTTTCCCGCGCGCCTCACCTAGACCCGCACGCCTCCACCTCTTCCTCTTCCCCCTCCACACCAACTCCACCATCAATTTCGCCCATTTCGAATCCAAAACTCAGTGCAAATGGTTCGTCGACGCTCTTAATTCCATTCAGGTTCCGCTTCTCGAAGGTGCTTCTTCGGCACCACCAAATCTTGATTTTCTCTTCGGATTGGACAAGCTGCCGATTCTAGATGTTCTGCTGAAGAATCCTTCGCCCGAGCGGAGTGCAATCGTGGAGCGGTTAGAGAAACAAAAAATGAACCCAATCCTGAAAGTGAGATTCAGAGGTTGCAAATTGGGAATAATAACAAGCAACTGAAAATAAAAATACAGGAAGATAATAACAGTAGGGTTTACGGTGGGGCCTGTTTAGTTCCAACTGCCGGTTTCGCCAACCGATAACATGTGTCACATCCCATCAAATCACCATTTCAAATGGCGGTTTCGATTTACTGTCTCTGTGTCTCTTCAAAAACTAGCAGGTTCTCTGCCAACCCACCAACTTAACTGGTGGTTTCCAGTCTCCATGCGTCCAACCTGCCATCTTAATTGGCGTTTTTGGCAAAACTACACCATTTCGAGAATATTTGACAAAAATACTCTATTTTAAGAATTTTAATTAAAAACACTCTCCGTATGAAAAAAAACCCTCATAATAAGTTTGGCAAAAAGTATTTGAGCAACTTACAAAAGTGTTTCTATTTTCATAAAGTGTTTTGCATAAATAACTTTAATTAAATCCTAAAGTAGCTGTTTAACAATAAAAAAAAAATCCTAAAGTAGCTGGACTTGAAAAAGTTAGTCTGTTGGTGCATAGTGTGTAAAATTGATTGTAGATTTAAAATTAACTTTAGATACATCTTCAAATGATTAATTTTATGTTAAAAACTTGAAATTAATATAAGTTAAAACAATTTGAAATTTTTTTGTATTAAATAAAAAATTTTATACTGAATTTAACTAATTAATTATTACTTTTATAATAAAAATCTAAACTTAAATCATCTCATCTACCAAAAAAATCAATTTTACCCATTCAAAATTATTTCTAATGGTACTCATCCAAACACATTTTGACTTTGTTTAGTTGAAAAGAAAGAAAAAATAAATTGTGATTAATAAAAAAGAAAGAAATATAAAATAGAGTAAAAATGAAAGTTATTTTCATGAGAAGAAACTAGTATGAAATGAAGGAAAACTATAAATTAAAGTGATTATAGTTATAAAATTATCTATATATTTATTAATTAATTTTTATGAATAAAATGGCTTTTCTATAATTGTTTGATAAATTTCACTATGTATATTTATAATACTTAATTAGATAAATTAACGATATTATAAAATACATCATATAAAAAAATGTGGAATCTTTTGCACAATGGAGCAAAAATGTGAAGAGTTTCTCCCACATAACCCTCACAATAACCAAAATTTGAAGAGTCTCTCACACACCGACAAAATATGAATAATTTTCAAAACAAATGAAAATAAGAAAGAATAAAATTTATGAATAATACTCCTAATTGACTTTTTCCTTTTTTATTGTCTACTTATGTTTAAAGCTTGACCCATTAAATCTTGTGAATCTCACTTTCTCATTCCATGAGTTGTTTAAAGTTTCTATGATTGATCCAAAAGCTAATGAAAATGTATTAATTTTTAAATTTTAAGATAAGTATCTTAAATATAAAATCTCATGGAATGTGTTTGAGTGTAAGAGAAATTTTATTTGGACATAAAAGACATAATTAGACATTTTAAGAGCCCCTTGTGTGGTAAGGCAAGTCTTGAGCCTTATTGTTTGAGAAAAAAAAAGTAGTTTTGAATTTCTTTGAATAAATTAGAAGACGATATGATTGCTTGGAACAAACAATGTTTAAGTGTGGGGTGATTTGATAAATCATTTTCGTGCTTGCATTTTACCACACATTTTGCTTTATTTTATTGTTTTTAATCAAGTATTGATTATTTATATGTAGAAAGGTTCAAAAAAGGAAGAATGATGAAAACAATGCAAAAAGGTACAACTGTGAATCGTGCATATTCAGCACTAGGTCAGCATGATCATACTTCATTGTGCACAATCATGTTTTACAAAAGACACTCGACTTACAAAGTCAAAACGACTGTGCACAAGTATGCATAATAATACATCTGAATATGTGTTCCACTTAAAATAAGAACACGAGTTGTGCTTAATTCGCAAAACTTGTGCATATTTATTGCACCAAGAAGCACAGTCATGAATATTTGTCTGCAAGTCTAAGTTATAAATAAAGATCTTATTTTCTTCTAAAAGCACTTTTTGTCATATTTTTTAGTTTTAACTTTCATATTTGAGAGGGTTGTGAGTCACTTGAGAATTCTACAAAGACTTAGGAGTATATTACAAAGGCTCAAAAGGGTGGATTTTTGCAAATATTTTCATTATTTTATGTCTTGAACCTGTTATTTTATGATTATTAAAACTCTGTTTTTCATTTCAATTGAATTCTTATTTCTTGTAGGATCGAACTGTTAATTTATACTTAGTTGTTATTAAAACTAATAAATCTAAATTGAAAGGATCAAACATTTTCTTTACATGGAACTCATTAACAATTGAGGTTGAATGAATTGCATGATTAAATAATTTGTGTAAACCTTCAACCCATTTCTTTGAAGTTAAACCTTTTATTTTATATAACCCTATAAGGATCAATACGGAGTACTAATTGTTGATGATCATTCATGCTTAATAATCTATAAGAGAGTTGATGATAATCATTATAATAAAGTTTAATTGTAATTAGAATTAAGGGAATATTTTGAGTCTTGTGAAATTGCAATCCTAATTCTCTTAATATGCATGTTTTCTCAATTAATCACAATCTCAACTTTTACTTTACTATAATTGTTCTTTTGTTCTATCACAAAACAAACCTTAATATTTGTTTGGATCACACTATTATTTATTTAATAGGGAACTGCATTAAGTTTTTTTGGGTTTGATATCCAACTTTTTGTCCAATGTTACTATTGCTGAGAGTATGCTTACTTAGTGCCATCACCCAATTTTGTCTGATAAGCAAAAAAAAAAAAATTTAAAAAAAGAAGAAAATTTAAAATGTGATAATTGTACCATTTATATATATATATATATATATATATATATATATATATATATATATATATATATATATATATATATATATAAAAAGCTCAATACAATAAATAAATCAAAACTAAAATATATACAAGATATGCATCTTTGATTTAAAAATAAAAATGACAAAAAAGGGAAAGAAAAACTCATTTGCACCCACCACCCTACTTAATTAATTTCCTATTACTTGTCTAAATTGCAAAAGTTAAGTTCTTCCCCCATCTGATTAGTCTATCTCTCATAACCCACTCATCCAACCCAAAATCCCATTGATTTGTTCCCTGAAAAAGAACCCCTCATTTAATATCATCATTCACATATAATAAAATAGAACTCAAGTATACTTCTCCATGACCGTACTCTCATTATTGATTTTCTTTTCGTTTCCTTGTCCACATCTTTTCCCACGATTTTCTCAAAATGACACCAACCCAACCGCAAAACCCAGAACACACAACATCTTTAAATTTTTTTCCTTAATCTTTATCAAACACACACAACCCAACACCTCATTTTATTCTACTGAGAATGGAGTTGGGACCAATAAGAAAGGAGCGTGACTTAGATAAAGCTTCAAGGAGCTTAGTTTATGACATGTTCCATTTAATTGTATTCATTTGACCATTTTTTAGGCTTGTATAAGCACCCTCAAGTCATTAGGATTTTAGGGGTATAGTTAGTTTTATTTTTGGTCTTGCATTTTGGCCTATAGGTTCTATTTTTCTGTAGGAGGTGTAATTAGTCTCTTTGTGGAGTGTGCTAATTATTTGGGTTTGGTCCAAGAGGGTTTGGACATGTGGGATCTTATTTCTACACCCCTAATTCCTCTTTACACCTTTCTAACCAACACATGAAACATGTAGGAGACATATGAACCCCTTGTCCCCTTGTTTTACTCCACATGTGTTTTCTCACTCCTACATGGTTGATTCCTTCTTATTTTAATTTTAATTTTAATTTTGGAGGTGTCATGTCATTTCCCTTCAAACTTCAAATTCAAACTAGAGGAAATATAGATCCATATTTTTAGGGTCGTGTTTGGATCTTTAGTTGGATTAAATTAGTGTTAATTGAGCATGTGCTCTATTAGCACTAATTTAATCCAACTAACCCTTGTTTAAGCATATTATACGTTCTCATTAGTGTCTAGGTCTATAGATCCATGCCTTGCTCTATATATAGAATATTCCCTCTTTCATGTAGTTTTTAACACTCATTTGATTGAAATTATATTGTCTAAATTTGAGAGTCTTTTGTTCTTAGAAAGTTTTCGTGTTCTCTCTACTCTTGTGAGAGTCCTTCATGATATTATCAAAGGTTCCTT